>CM028364.1:27777501-28377501 GCA_016624345.1 Platycodon grandiflorus
GGTGGGCTTTAGGACCTGATGGAATTTCTATTGAGGTGTTCAAGCATGATTCAAAGTTTCGGTACAATCACTGAGAACTAAGTGACTTGGTTCTGATTTTTGGCCTACCAATCGTCAAATGGGAGTAACTATAATTGATACTTGGTTGTTGACTCCGCGATAATTCGGTCAAATCAACAAGTTTTTGACAACTTGGAGATATTTGTTGAGTCGACTAACCGATTCCAATGAAAAAGTGTGAATCTCTCGTTCTGTTGATTGGGAGCAGAAAACCTGTTGTAGTCTTAATACCAAGGGGTGGGAGAAAAGGCAAAGGCACTCAAGGCAAAGACCTTGAGGTCTTTGGCTCCAATCCCGCTACCAAGGGTCCATACTTATCTATTAGACGAATACCTGGAGTCTTACCATTCCCTTCAATTCAGCACAATGTATGGGGTCTAGCTTGACTGATAGTGATAGGGGACAGAAGGATCAATATCCGGAGCAAGAGTAACCGAACTACTGGTGCATCTGCATCAACCTCTTTCATATCAGTCAATGGGTGGACCTAAGTGATTCCTTTTCAACCTCGTGTTCTTCACCAAATAGGTTTCTTTCGGTCTTCTTAATCTAGCTCTCTGTTGCTCTCTCCCTCCTTGGGCTTGGAACTGTTAGATCTGGAAGAATCCAACGTTGTATTAATATTCACCGGCTTCGATTTATCTATATTCTTGCCACTGGTTTTAGCCTCCAGCATTCTCACCTATCTCAGCTTTCTTTTTCTTCTTTTCTTGACCCCTTCCATTTGATCGCTTGCCACTGTGTGTCTCTTTGAAGACTAGGAATTTCTTCCTCTTTTGCTCTTTTCAATATAGCTTTCTATCTTCTTTTTCTTATATTTTAAACGTTTATTTATTTTCTACTTGTGTGTGTGTGTGTGTTTGTGTGTCATGTTTGTATATATTGCTGGTACATATCAATACTGTGACTAGGAATACAAATACTTATTTTGCTTTATTAATATGAAAACATTTTGAAGGGGTTGTATGAAACTGGAATTGCAGGTTAGATTGGATCCTTCTAGGCCATTGAGCAAGCACAAGCACTGGGTTGTTGCGGAGATCCTGAAAAAAGCACGCATATATGTTCCTCCATCACCTTCAGCAGTGGCTGCTACTGATTCTAGCAGCAAGACAGAAGTACCAGCCTCATCATCCACTTAAGGTCTGACTCTTAACTCATCTGTGTTCTTTATTTGACTGCATGTAGGCAGTCACTTATAAAGCAACTTGAAATAGGCGTCACTAAATCTTGTTTTCTTCAGTATCCTATATGAAAGGCATCCTCTATTTCCTTTTAATGGACTAGACAAAATGAATAGAAATGTTTATTGTGGGATTAGCATTTAAAATTTACGGAAGTGACAAGTGTGGTAATGACAAAATCAATAGAAAAGATATGAAAAGAAAATCGAGCATAATACATGGATTTAACTTGGTTCACCCAATAAACTCTTGGGCTATGTCCACATACCATGAATAACTCTTCACTAAAACTATTACAAGTTTATGGGTTTTATCTAGGGTGTGTTTGCCTTCGTGATTTAAAAGCTTAATTTTAGATTCTGGGTTTTGTTTTTATAATGGTGGAAGAAAAAGTAAGAGTGAGGTAGAGAGAAAGCTGTGGGACCAAAGAGAGAGAAAGTCTGAAGCTATCAAAATCAGGCCTTAAATCAAAAGGCAACAGGGGCCTAGAAACTCATTAAAGATTTCCAAACTTAACTATAAAGTTGGACACTAAAATGGGTCGTCGCCCTAAACTCTTGGTAGGCAACAGAAACTAGATTAAAAATCCCATGGATAATTTCTCTCGAGGGTGTGGGTACATATCCAAGGATCAGGTACAGTAAGTTTCTAATTTTATGAAACGTGGATACGGCTAAAAAATATCTAAATTTTGGACACGTGTGAGAGGATCCTTCATCCAAAATATGTAGAATATACTTAATCTAGCATTATAGAAGGGGGGTTAGTAGGCAACTCAATGAATGTTTGTAAGACATCTAGTCCCTCCGTCCCAAAATTTGGAACGTCCTAAAATAAGTGTCCCCTTTCCTTTTTTAGAAAGATTCTTAAAGTCAATTGTCTATAATATTTTTATTGATTGTGAGATGAAAAAAGAAATGGGTCCTACTGATTTGACACAACTAAAGGATACTTTCACGGTATCAAACTCTTTGGAATAGACTTTTGGGTTGTTTGGGAGGCATGGGTCAACCCTGCGTTTATTGCTTCATTCCTTCAGTTGCATGTTAGGGTACTTAAGAGAGATAATACTGCTGCTTTGGGTTGGTGGTGTGGTGTCATTTGGTGCATTTGGACGGAGAGCAACTCCAGGATCTTCAGGGATCAGGCTTTGTCGACGACGCTTTTATGGGATAGAGTTGTTTTTATGGCATTTCTTTGGGCTTGGGGGAGCTCTTCATGGAGTTTCGTTATCAGAGATTCAGCGCAATTACAATGTGTTACTTTTTTAGCTATTCTTGTTCTTTGTATCTTTTTTTTTCTCACTTTCTTTTTATTTTGTTTCCATTCCGATGGACACCTCGTTCGCCTTTTTCGTATTCCCCCTTCTTTTGATCTAGTCTGATTCTTTCTGATTAAAACAAATAAGAGAATAAGACTAAATTCAGGCTATTAGTAGCCTTGGGGTTGGGACCAGAGTCTAAAGAGGTTTCAAAGTTTAGGCTGTGGGGGGTCAGAGAAGCAAGCCACTTTTAACTCGAGTAATTGCATGATGCTCACTGAAGCCACATTTATGCCATTAACTGAAATCACCTTGTCACTGTCAATATAATTGAATAGATTTCAACTTGAAGGAGCATTAATTCTAGATTTTTTACTGTTGAATATGGCCTGTCTGTTATTTATTTATTTGATAAATAATTTTGAATGTAGCTCATCTTGTAATTTTGTTAGTCATAGCTGACAAGATTGGAAGTAAATTTTTTATCAAAAAAAAAAGAAGAAAAAGAAAAGAAGATTGGAAGTAAATTTCTTTGCTAACTGATTTCCCCCTGTTGCTGGCTAATAATGAAGCAATAAGTTTCTCATTTCCCTTTTTGTTGTTAATTTTTCATGTTAAGTGCCTAAGTTCTTGTTTACTGTTTATTTATTAAGTTATACTACTTTTTATCCCCCCAAAGAGTTATACTACCTTGGTCTTATATATACGCTCATTTTGCCCAAGTTTCTGTCTTTCTTTTCCTTATAAGTACTAAGACTCTTGTTTATACTGCCTTTAATAAATTTTACTACCTCCGGCCTAAGGAATACAACGACGGCTACATTTGGGCACTGCGAATAGTAGTTAGGAGAATTCTGTATCACTCAATCTCACTGTATATGAAGTACTCCTGAGGATTTGCGCCCCCTAGTTGGACAATTGCTAGGGAATTTGGATAAACCTACTTAAGTCAAAACAAAGTTCAATACCCCGTCTAGAAATTGAGATCCTCTGGTCACTCTTACTTGTCATTTACAGTGATTTGAATTAAAAAAATTCCAGAAACTTAAAAAATATAAGAAAAAAAAAACATAAATAAAGTTATTGGAGCATCAGATCAAACACCACAAAATAAGTCTCAAGTAGACTCAAACGAATTACACAAATTTTCTCATGGGCCTTGAGGAGTAGTTCCATGTTCTCTCCCCTTTGAATTTACTTTTCTTTGTACTTCCTCATGAGCCGAATCTGAAATCGTAAGTTTCACCATATGCTGTTGCTATATTTGAAATCTTAATTTGTTAATATATAGACATAATTAAATTAGTTAGGCATTCCTAAATGGTCGGTCAAACCACGTGCATCCTGATCTAATCAACTATTCCAGAAATACCCTTGTATTGAACACAACACTAATTCAAAGCCCTCCATCCATATCACTCCTCCAAGCAGCCATTATTGTTCTCCCTCTCCTTAAAGCCCTCCAGCCATGTCACCATCTCACTGCCTGGGAGAGGGTGTGTTGTCTCGAGGAGGGCTGCAGGCCGGGTACTGGGAATCTGTTGCGAGGGAACTGTGGGATATGAACCTTTTAATACTCGGAATTAGTTGGATCATCCCAAGGTCTGTATTAGATTTATTGTTGGGTAGGTCATTGAATAAGAGAAAGGAGAAGTTGTGTGAAACAGCCCCCATTGTGCATTTTTTGGAGGTCATTTGGAGCAAGAAGAATTATAGAAGTTTTGAGATTCTAGAATCTATTATAGCATGTTGGAAGGCTTCATTGTTAATCCTTTTCTCTTTTATTTAATTAATTTTTTATTTTGGATAGAAGTGCGATGCAGGAGTCAGTTGAACATTTTTGGACTTCTGGGACAGATTCCCCTTTAGCTAGTAGTGTGTTTTCTTGGGTCTATAATTTTCGTGTACATAGGTAATGCGCCTCTTTTATCGGCACTTTTTCTTCTATACATTTTCCTTCAAAAACATTCCCTCTCACTCAAAGTCGTAACTCGTAAAGAGCGAATTTGGTCTTCAGGTGAACAGTTGGGTTGCTGACATTGGATATTTCGCAACCTATGACTTTGAGGAAGTTCTTTCATCCGTGTTTCAATATTTCCCTTCCTCACACAGTAGGTATACAACTTCAATTCAATCTCATATCTTTGGCATCATCATGACCAGAACCCAAAACTCATATTTTTCTAAGCCCCTCTACATGTGGAAACCCTATATTATATATCCTCCATTATTTATTTATGTTTTGGATGAGAATGAAATGCATTAGATTAAGAGGAGAGGAAATACAAAAGGACAGACGAGAAATATAAACTAAAGCGAGATCCCCCCAAAAAGCTCCCCTAGTTGATGCCTAAAGAGAAGTCACGAAGACCATTCTATCCCATAAAAGCATCAGCAATAAGGACTGATCCCTAAAGATCGTATACCCCTACAAATGCCAAACCCAAGAATCTTGAAAGGAAAAGACGCACTTGGGAAAGGGTATCAATAAGAGCAATAGCTTCAATGGTCTACCGATCATTGAGATTATGAAAGAAACAGAAATCCCAGGCAAGATCTCCATTGGCTTCCCCCATTCCTAGATGCCCAGCAAGAACATTCAATGCCTCTTCACCATATCAATAACAAAACCATAAATGTAAGAAAGTAGATGGCCAATAAAAAAAAAAAGAGAAAGAAAGAAAGAAAAAGAAGGGAGCACATCTTCTTTTGCTGCAGGTACTTGATGCATTTCCTTTTTTCTGAAGAAAGTATTTACAGAATTTAAAAGAATCATCATTAGATCCATGATTTTAACGTTTACATTAATCCTGTGAAAAGACAACTGAAGGACCTACTCTATAAAGTTGGAAGTTTTTTTCATTCAGAAATCGTGTACCTATAGAAGTTATTCAATGGCATGTCTTCTCATAACGTGGCTGCAGTTACTAGAAACTCAAGCTGACCAATATGGTATCTTCTGCTCTTTGTTCCAGATATATGCATATTTCAGTGTGTACATACCAATCATCGTTTTCTTGTGGATCAAAATGCCATTTGAGACGGAAAAAATCTTTGGATAGTTAGTGAGGTTGATAGCTAGATAATTTTATTGAAATTCAATTAAGATTGATCATAGCACTCTCTTTTGGTCGTGTGAGACTTAAATGGTGATTATAACGTTACATTAACAATGTGTTCCTTCTCTGTGCCACGCCAGGTGAATACTTGAGTTGGTAAATGCTGTTCGGGCTTAGGCATCCACTACAGGGAGCTGTGAGTGATATCATCTAGTGATGTGAAGCATAGATACAATTTTTTTCTACTTGCCATGCTACCTAAATTCAGTCATTGCTCTGTTCTGCAGTGGATTTTCTCATGAATATATATATAAGTTCTTCCATTGTTGTGTTGTTTTCAGTATCTATTATGAGATCACGGCTGAATACTAAGATTGGCATTCTCTCCCCTCCCCCCCAGTGAAATGGGCAGTGCATAATCTTTTACAGAATATGCAATTGGAAATTTCTCTTATTAGAGGCTGCCCTCAAATCTGTACATGTGTTTCTGGAATCAACTTTGCTAGGTTTACAACTATTTATACAACTATTGTTACAACTAAGCTTTAATGAAGGGCGCAATTGTCTTTCTCCAAAACACATTTACTTTCATCAAGGCTTAGTTGTAGCAATAGTTGTACAAAAAGTTGTAAACATAACATTTTTCTTCTGGAATATCCATTTTGAATCGTAATGCATCATGCTACAACTGCTACTCAAAAGCCAATTTGATACCCAAGCATCAAAGGTGATGCATAATCATGAGCTCTGTCTTGGTGTTCAGTCTAATCTGGGTGGGTGCCGAAAGCAAGGTTTGCACACGCAGTCTTTGCACTTGGACCTTGGGACCGATCTTGCAGGTTGTCTTTGTACTTTGACCTGCGGACTGATCACGGAGGCTGCACAAAGCAAGGATTTACGCTTGCTGTCTTTGAACTTCTCTCTTATAAAACTTCTTAATCCTATTGTCAAAAGTGGATTGATCCCCATGAAATTCTAACATCTGTTTCGATGAATTCTTGAGTTTCATTCTCTCGGTAGTGGTAACTCTAGACAATGGCCAGTTCTTCCGATAGAGAGTTCAGGTGTTTATGTCTAGCAATGTTGTCCTAGTCTAATGTAGCCACTTTATATCTATTTTGGCACTATTTCACTTGTTACTTAGTGGTGTTTTGAGAATTAAATAAATGATAGGGTAAGCTTAGATCTGTCTCCTCCAACCTTTATTAAAAAAAAAAATAATAATAAAGAAAATAAAGTGCAATGGCCGTTGAAAGTTTTAATGCTTAAATCAAATCCCCTTTTTATTAATTAATAACTAAGTAGCACACCCGGGTGATGCCCGGGATGCTCAATAATACTCCTTTTGTCCCATATAAATCTTTCACGGGCGTAGCTCAGTTGGTTAAGAATTAGTAGATTTGGAACAAGACCAAGGATCGAGTCCTAACAACCGCAGTGTGGGGGTTTCATCCACATGTATTTTTGTGGGATCTTTTAACACTTGATTATTAAGGCTATTTTCATACATCATGAAGAATATGTCAAGCACATGAATTTTAAAAAACATGTCAAGCATGAAAATAGTCCCACGAAAATGTATGTGGATGGCACACGACTAATTTTCGTAAAAAATCAATGGAAATCCCCTTTTGTCTCTCAATTACAAAAATAATATAGTCTTATTTCTCAATATGTAAAGACTAAAATCACATACCCTTAAAAGTCAATAGTGAGGAAAGAGCGGAAAAGTGCAATTAACCCTACTAAACTAAACAAATTTTTTTGAGTGATTTAGTTGATTAAATTTGTCTATTATGTCATCTCAAATTTTCTCTCAAAATGAGTCACTTTTAAAGACAACCAATAAAATTTAAATTATCTAATATTGGACTAATTTTATGTTAGAAATCAAAGTTTTTTTTTTTTTTTTTTTTTTTTTTTGGCTTAATAGAAACTCCTTAGAAACGCAATAATTACATTAGTTGACTCAAAAGTGCTAAAGAATATATTGATAAATTGGTTTCTTTTTTGGGGATTTGGAGTAATTCCACCATTATGTTATTTTAGTGGTCTTTGATGAATATATCCCATTAATCAAATCAAGAGATGCATTGGTGGTTCAAAGCATGCTCCAGGGTTAATTATGTGAAACTATAAAAGGATTAATTAAGAGGGATTGACTTCAGCTTTGTGCATCCAACTTCAAAGAAGGAAGAAAATTTAATACTTCCTCCGTCCTTAAATTATTGTCTTTTTTTTCTTTTTCTTCCATCCCAAAATAATTGTCTTGTTTGAAACTTTCCTTTTTAGAACATCACTTTTACTATTTTACCCTTACTTTTTCTTTCTACTTTAATTATGGGCTACATACACATGGGCATTAAAGGAAACAACACACTTTTTCAATACTATTCTAATATTAATAATCAAGTCAATTGAATTTTCTTAATCCGTATGCCGAGTCAACCCAGACACTAATTTAGTGACGGAGGGAGTATAATTATGTAAAGATGGTGAATTGATCTTCTTGTCTTTTTTGCCAAAGATTATATATTTAGTTTTTTGCCAAATAATATGATTACCAAACTGCATTACATCAAAGCTGTCAAAAAAGTAAGAAGAAACTAATACTTGATGCAAATTATCAACCATCGAAATTGCTTGAAATCCACTCCCGCGCTAATGAATCATTATATGGGTGTAACAAAGGTAGAGACCAATTCCTTCTAAATTTTGCATCATATTTCTCAAATTATTGATTTGTAAGGAATAATAAAAGAAATTAGAATAAAAAAAAAAATCAAAAGCTTGTTATTGATTTATCCATCTCAACGTTGACAAAACAATAATAATATAACAAATCTCATCAAACTTTTTGCAGATAAGGATAAGAGAGAGAGAGACTATTAACAACAGGACGGAAATAATTACTTTTTATTATAAGTATTATAATTAGTTAGAATTATTAGCTAATGTCATTTTTCCCTAATAAATAAGAATTTGAAGAGACAAACTCCTTAAAATGAAGATTAATCAAAAGTGGGTCAGGTGACAAATTTATAGGTCTCCTCACCAAATTTATATATATATATATATGTAGTTTTTATTTTATTTTTTCTAAAATGTTAGAGGGGACATAGACATTACCCAAACCCTTATTATTATTATTTAATGCCTTGAAAAGCTACAAGTAAAATTAAATGATGCCTTTGGTGTGACTAAAACAAATTATTTGAACATCTGACCTCTCTGCTGAGAGTAGTGAAGTACCAGGGGTGGCTATGGTGTAGGGCTTGAATACTCAACCCATCTGTTAAGAGAAGTGAGCAATAAGAGGTAGTGAAGTACTAGGGTGGCTATGGTGTAGGGCTTGAACACTCAACCTGTCTTTTCGGTTGAGAGTAGTGAAGTACCATGGTGGCTATGGTGTAGTGTTCAGTACCAGGGTGGTTATGGTGTAGGGCTTGAACACTCAACCTGTCTTCTCCGCTGAGAGTAGTGAAATACCATGGTGGCTATGGTGTATGGTTTGAACACTCAACTTATCTTCTCCGCTGAGAGTAGTGAAGTACCAAGGTGGCTATGGTGTAGGGCTTGAACACTCAACCTATCTTCTCCGCTGAGAGTAGTGAAGTACCAAGGTGGCTATGGTGTAGGGTTTGAACATTCAACCCATCTGTTAAAAGAAGTGAGCAGTAAGAGGTAGTGAAGTACCAGGGTGGCTATGGTGTAGGGCTTGAACACTTAACCTGTCTTCTCGGCTGAGAGTAGTGAAGTACCATGGTGGCAATGGTGTAGTGTTCAGTACTAGGGTGGTTATGGTGTAGAGCTTGAACACTCAACCTGTGTTCTCCGCTGAGAGTAGTGAAGTACCATAATGTATATGGTGTAGGGCTTGAACACTTGAAGTACCAGGGTGGCTATGGTATAGGGCTTGAACACTCAACCTATCTTCGCTAAGAATAGTGAAGTACAAGGGTGACTATGGTGTAGGACTTGAACATTCAACCCATTTGTTAAGAGAAGTGAGCAGTAAAAGGTAGTGAAATACCAGGGTGATTATGGTGTAGGGCTTGAACACTCAACCTGTCTTCTCGGCTGAGAGTAGTGAAGTACCATGGTGGCGTGGCTATGATGTAGTGTTCAGTACCAGGGTGGTTATGGTGTAGGGCTTGAACACTCAACCTGTCTTCTCGGCTGAGAGTAGTGAAGTACCATGGTGGCTATGATGTAGTGTTCAGTACCAGGGTGGTTATGGTGTAAGGCTTGAACACTTAATCTGTCTTCTTCGCTGAGAGTAGTGAAGTACCATGGTGGTTATGGTGTAGGGCTTGAACACTCAACCTATCTTCTCCGCTGAGAGTAATGAAGTACCAGGGTGGCTATGGTGTAGGGCTTGAACACTCAACCTATCTGTTAAGAGAAGTGAGCAATACTAAATGAGCCTTTGGTGAGGCTTGAACAATAACGGTACCTCTGGTGATGCTTGAACTCCCGACCTTTTTAACTACCAGGGTGTCATCTCTGGTGAGACTTGAACACTTGACCTCTCCGTTAAGAGAACTGAACAGTACCAGTTGAGCTAGAGCTCGTTGGTTATATATATATATATATATATATATATATATATGTGTGTGTGTGTGTGTGTGTGTGTGTGTGTGTGTGAGTATTCAATGGTTACTTCAAAAATATAATCATCAATGGTTACTATTATATCAACCATTGGATTGAAAATCAATGGCTAACATTAAATGATTAGTTGGAAAATGTAATTAATGCAAGTAGGTGAGTCATTAAATAGTTGTTGGAAAATATAATTAATGCAAGTAGGTGAGTCAATTAATGTAAGTAGGTGAGTCATTTAATGCAATTAATCTTAGTCATTGATTTTCAATCAAATGGTTGATATAATAGTAACCATTAATGGTTATATTTTTAAAGTAACCATTAAATACTACCATATATATATATATATATATATAGATATATATTTCATTCGTGATAAACAACAATAAAACAATAGTTTATTTTTGATATGTTTCCTGTTTATAAAAAAATTTCCACGGTTAGAATGAAATGATTAAAAATCTCGGTTGATAAGTATCGAACATTACAGTAATTGAACATTCTACAAAGTTTTTAGCACTAAAAAAAGTGTACTTGACAATCTACGTGGTTTTTAGCCCTTAAAAAAGTGTACCGATGTTTTTAAGGGTGTGTTTGGCATCTCGATTTAGTCCTTAAAAGAGTGTACTGATGTTTTTAAGGGTAGGTTTGACATCTCGATTTAGTGACTATGATTTTGGTGTATTGAATTTGGTTTGTAATGATAGAGAAAATGTAAGAGAGGGAGAAATTTGGTGGGACCAAAGAGAGCAAAAGTCCTAAAGCAAAAATCAATGACATTAAAATTGAGATGAAAAACAGACCCCCATAATTACACTTCTTGACTAATCAAATACCTTAAAATATAAATTCCATCAATTAAGCATCAAAAATTAGAATTTTACTTTAAGAAATTTAGGATATATGTACTACACTACTATGCGATAAAGAAATACGTAAAATCCATTTTCTGATATTTGATGTCAATCAAACAATATTTTGTTTTGATCGTGTAATTTTTTTTTTTTTACACTAACATTGTATCAAAATTTTACTCATAAAATAAACTAAAAAAACGCAAAATTGAAATTGGCACTTCCAAGATGGACATAAAACCTGACCCCAAAATTGAAGCCACTTAGGCCAAGAGGGAGTTTAAGCCCACTTGGCCAAGAGTGACATGAAACCTGACCCAAGGAGGAGGGAAAGGTAGGCTCCAAGTTGGAGCTTTAAATTGTTTTGTAGTTTAGAGTTCATGAAATCTGCAGCAAGGAGGTCAACCAGCGCCATATAGATCAAGATTCCGGCCGAGGCCGAGTTGAATATCCCTTCGACAATTAGCGCTGTCGGGCTGTTTTCGTCGTATATATTTGAGATTCCGAAGCCAATCGCAATTCCGATGGGAGTTGTGAGAGAAAAAAAGATTGACATTGTTGCTATAGTTCGAGCCTTGAATTTTGCCTGTAAAAGTGTAAGGGAAAAAGTTATTAGAAATGTCATATTCATGGTGATCAGTTGAGAAATAAAAAATGGAAGATATTCTTGGCAAGCTGACATAATTCTTGTTTATGAACCCGTACGAATCCGCACTTTCTATTTTTGTTTGTCCAAAACAGAGTCAAATTTCTAAAGTTTAAGCTATGTATTTTCATATTTTTTTCTTTTTGGAAACATAATATTTATCTTACATGTCCTTTAAAAATAAAATGATATACAACTTTATTACAATTTAAAAATGTAGAAAGAAACAAAAGTACAACTTAAAAAGTTTGAACTTTCTCCTTTTCAAAAATCAAAATTTAATTTCTCAAAAATAACGTAAAGTGAATTAGAGAAATTAATACTCCATCCGTCCTAGATAAATGTTCTTAGTAGATAAAATATAGGAATTAAGAAATATAATTAATGATGTGTTGTAAAATGTGTTCTGACCATAATACCCATGAACATTAATTGAGTTCAACTACTTTAAATAATTGAGTTTGTTTGGGATGTGTTATATTAAATGAAGCTTTAAGGGTATATTAAGAAGAATGATAGAGAATAAGTAGATCAAAGGTCTTTAGGAACATTAGTTGGGACATCCCAAAATAAAAAATAAGAACATTTATCCGAGACGGAGGGAGTATACACGAATGCCGTTGGTGTTTACAGTATAGTTTGACAAGTGCACATTAGATTTAATAAACAGTAAAAATGAATTTATACAAAATAATAATAATTTTATTTAAAAATAATTAAAAAAAAAAGGAAATAAACAGTCGGGAGCACCTGAGAAATGCAACTTCCAAGGCCCATGCCTTCAAAGAGCTGATGGAAAGTTAATGCTGCCACGAGAGGTTTGATTGTTTTTGGGCTCAAAGAAGCCCCTAATGATATCCCAATAATTACTGAATGTACCACTATCCCCAACTCCAAAACCTGCACCAATATATGAACAAACATGCTTTTAACAAAAGGAAAAAAATTGGATAGAATTCTCTATTCTAAAAAAATAATTTATCTCTTATTCTAACTATTGGATCTTCGTCACATATGTATAAAAAATTATGGGTTAATTAATGTTGTTTATTTTTATGCACATGTGGCGAAGATTTAACGATTGAAAATATGATATGGAATACTTTTTTAGAATAGAAGATTCTGTCTGAAAAATAATAACAATAGGGTAACTCGAAATATTTACAGAACTCATTAATTGCATATACTGTTTACGATATACTCCTCCATTTTGAAAAGGGTATTTTATTTGACCTAATACATAGATTTAGAAAAAAATAATTAATTTTATTATAAATATTTGGATAATGTATAGTATTTAAAAAAAATATTTATGTGAAAATAGGGCCCATTAATTGAAGTTGGAATTAAATCGAGGGTTTACACGTGCTTATGTTAGATCAACCGACTTTACCCATATCACTAAGGTTCATACTTGTTGAGATTTGATCTCAATCATTAGATCAAAACTAAGACGTCAATGGATCGGATTTTGATCTGAAACTGATGTTATTTTTAGGATATGGATTGAGTTTTTCAATCCGATTATCCGATTGTGTTCTGAATTCGATAACCTGATAGCATAACAAATTGGATTTAGATTAAGGGTAATTCGATCTGTTAACAACCCGATTCGATCCGATATAGAAACTATAGTAATACTATACATACATAAGTTACTTATATTAAACTTTTAATCATTAATAATTACTATTTCAATTAAATATAAATTTTTCTGTGCATTGTTATATCTTACTAACAATGTCATTCATATTTGTGTAAGCTGGGATCATGATTTTCATGTTTGTTTGAGTAAAATATAACTTGATATTATTTTTATTCAATACTTCAATGATGGTCGAATAAAATCTGAATTCGATCCAAATTAAAAAATTTATGATATGAATTAAGTTTTGAAATATTCTAGAAATAATTCGATCCGATCCATTAACTGCCCTAGATCAAACTAGTCAAAATTACTGGCTAGGTGTCGCCGTCGGACCCCAAGAAAAGCGCCCAAAAGTGACATTAACGAACTGACCCACCTCTAATTTTCCAATAAAGCATAAATTTATTCTAGGAAAAGAATGAACCAAAACTAAGCATAAAGTTTATTCTAAGAAAAAATTAAACCAAAATAAGAATAAAGTTTATTCTAAGAAAAAATTAAACCAAATCTAGTTCCTAAAAAAAAAAAAAATAAGCTAAATAAAAAACCATAAAAAGAATATAAAATCTCATAAAGAGAAACAAACAAAATTCCACCATAGTATTGTACTATGTGCTAATAGTACTATCAACACTCAAAAAAAAAAAAAAAAACTCATTAAATTGATTGTCATTGATCTTAATTACCTGTGAAACAATCCGATGCCGGAGCAGATCCGGAGAAGTTGAATTATCCGTAGAAGCAGAGCCATGGGCGTGGCCGTGAGTCGCGTGAGTATGAACATGAACCTGACCTCCTCCTTTCTCTTCATCTCCAATTTCATTAACCGGCTTCGACTGCGCTTTGTTAAGATGTGATTTCTTGTAATAGCTTGTGGCAATCGTATCAACCATCATAGTTACAATAGCCGAACACATTGCAACCAAACCCGTAAACGGAAAATCTCCCCACGGCGGTCCGCTTTCGCCTATACAAGGATTTGTCAAGCTCTCGAAAGCATCGGGTAATACGTGTACGAAACCCGTGGCGAGTATGACACCCGCAGCAAATGCCTTGATCAAGAAGAAAACGTCGTTTTCGGAACGTAAAGCTGGGATGATCTTACCTAAGAGAGGTATACAAACTCCGATTGCACCTGTTAATAATATCGAAACTATTGCTACTAATTTATATTTCAAAGCTTCGACTTTGTTTCGATCTTCGTTTTCGGAATCACCCGTACATTGATCTGCGTGTATCAAGACCGGGAGGAGGAAGACGATGAGAAGAGCAAAGATTGTATAGAGATTATTCTTCATAGCTAGCTTCAAAGTTTTTAGAAAGGATTACTAGGGAATGGGTTTTGGTAAGAATGAGATTTGATTATGAGAATTTTGATGTTGAAAATAGTTTGGATACGGAAATCTGTTTGAATTATTAGGGAAGAAAAGTGATAGTGGAAAGAAATGGCGACATGCAAAGCCATGCAGTGCTGGTGAAAAAGTAGAAAGAAGGACAGATGGTTGGTTGATTTAGGTTAATGACGACATTATGTGTTAATTATGTGGGCGGCGTCTTTGGATTTGATTCTTTGACTTTTTTTTAGGGAGAGATTATTAAGAGAGTGTCCTTTCAAACAGATTACGAAAATATAATTAATGATGAAAATTGGTCCCTTCCGTTTTAAAATAAATATCGTTTTAGAGTTATGCACGTGTATTAAATTTTTTATAGATTAATAAATACTCCCTCAGTCACTAAATTATTATTTTTTTCTTTTTTTATCTGTTCTTAAATAATTATCATGTTTGAAATTTTTTCTTTTTAATACATCATTTTTTTCATTCTATTCTTAATTTTTCTTTCTACTTTAATTATGGACCACATACACATGGACATTAAAAAAAACAATACACTATACCAATATTAATAATCAAGTCAATTGTTTTTCCTTAATCCGTGTGCCGGGTCAAACAAGACAATAGTTTAGGGACGGAGGGAGTATATCCTTATTAAATATTTTAAATTTTTATGCTAGGAATAGTTGAAAAGATAAATTAGGAAGAGAAACTATTGAAAGAAGATAAAGTATTTAATGAAGAGATGATTAGTTGTTGACACTTGAGAAAAGAGAAGAGTAAATTAGCCAAAACATGAATTACAAACCTAAAACAACATTTATTTTGGAACAATATTTTTTTTAGCTAAAACGACACTTATTTTAAAATAAAGAAAGTAATTAATTATCTTTTTTGGATGCCCCGATTCGGGTCATTTAGAATCTCCCATACAAGAGTGAGGCCATCGATTAAAGTTAGAATCAAATTAAGTAAAATGATATAGATAATTTTTGAGGAGTTGCGCTAGAGCAACATAATTAATTTACAGATTTTATATTTCCTTTTGATTGACTTGGAAACACAGACGAATTATTTTCGTCTCTGTTGACTTTTGTACGATAATTAATTTATATGGCAACAAATAAGTTTGTCTCAAAATTGCAGCTAAATAATACTGTAGAAAAATAGTCAATTTTGCTATTGTACTTTTACCAATCTTTACATTTTGTCACTGTACCATTTTTGAAATAAAATTGCATTGTAGTTTGAAAGGGATGTGCAATTTCGTCATTATTACTAACTGTCATCCAATTTGTAACAGAATTATTTTCATTTGTCTCCCCTAAAGTATTTCAAAATGTTGGAAGATCCTTAATAATAATTGGTGTTAGAAAATAGATGGTATTTTTTGGTTCTTAAATTATTTTGTTTTTCTGAGGGTTAAACAAAAAAAGATATTTTATGAACAAAAAAGAAACATAGAAAGAAAGAAGGAAATATAAACATATAATAAAAACAAGAAGGAAAAGATATATCGTCTAAATAGAAAAACAAGAGAAAAATATTTATATCAATTACTCAATATATTTTGTCTTAAATATAGTTAATCCATGGAATCTAGTCGGCAACACTAATTTATTAAATATAATTAATTTTTATAAAGAGAATTGACTAGAAAAATGTAAACTTATTTTTTTATTAATATTCTTTAAAATCCTTTTTAATTAGAATTATATAAGATTTAAAAAAAAGTATTAATTTAATATTTAATAATCAAAATAAAAATGATGCCATGTTAAAATTCTTTTTTTATGAATACCTATCGTTTTTATAAGAATTATTTTTTAACAATGTTTAATTTTTAATTTAATAAGTTATATCTGTATTACTTCAAAGTAAAAGCCGTACAAAAAATTTTCGTTTAAAAGTTGACATCCGTCAATAACTTTAACTCACTCCACCTAATTTTGAACTCATCTATCGTTAAGGATATTCCAACTTATTTATAAAATTATAGAGGCGGTGATTGAAAATTTGTAATTAATTTCGTTTAGAATTGGATGACAGTTAGGAATAATGACGAAATTGCAACCTTTTTTGAAAGTACAACGACAATTTTGCTAAAAAAAAAAAATACTGTGATAAAGTTTAAAAATTGTTCAAAGTACAGTGGCAAAATTGATCATTTTTCCCATAATACTGTTGAATGCAAATAAATTCAATCAAGATTTTATTTCCAATTAAAAATATAATCATTAATTAATTACAAAATAATCACACAACACACAAATAATCCTTAGATACGATAAATCGTTTCAACATTCAGTACACAATACACATGATCCAAAAATATAGAATGCTTAGCTACAAGTTAGACTGTACAGTCTGTACCAGCCAAATGACTTGCAGGAATTGAAGTTATCAAAATACAAGCTGCTCAAAAATCAAGTAGTTATGTTAATCTCTTCGTTTCTAAATATATAATTGTCATTTTTTTTTACTTTTTAAAGTCAAATTAATTATTTCTAAATAAAAATTTGACGTGTAATGTTTTTTCCTTAAAATAGTTTGTTTGGTCGTACGTTTTGGCTAAAACGCAAGGATAAAACGGAGCTTATTTGCAAAAAAATTCGTTTCAATGCTGTAACAGAAAAAATTGCGTTTTCTAAACGCAACAGTGTTTTAAACACTAGATTTCCCGACTCTTTTCCAAAATGCTGCTAGAAAAAAAAAGATTAATTACAAACAACCCCCCTCAACTATGGGTTAGATTTGAATTGCCCCCCTCAACTAACAATTGAAGCAATATGCCTCCCTCAAATATAGCATTTTCTTTAATCGCAGCTTCTGTTTAGACACTGTCATTTGAGTTGACGTAAAATACCCACGTAAGACTCGTGACCATCTTTAGGCATTCTTTTTTTAACTATAGTGTCCTTTTGGTATTTTAATTGACTATATTACCCTTATTGTTTTAAGATCCTCTTTGTACATAAAGATGATCATTAAAATAATTTCTTATCTTTATTTTCAATATTATAGTAAATATCATACGTACTGATGGAGACGTGTGTCTTTGGTGAACAAACCCCGGTGTCTAAATAGAAGGTGCAATTTAAGAAAACGTTATAGTTGAGGGGGGCAAATTAAACTTTACCCATAGTTAAGGGGCGTTGTGTAATTTACCCAAAAAAAAAGCATTTTGAAGTGGTATCCCAAACGTGTTTTTGAGAAAAAAGTTGTGTTTTATAAAATCTGTGTATTGAAAATGCTATATCAAACAGGATCATATAACACGTAATTTGTAGTACTTTTCGTTAAAAATAAATGTAGGGCTAAAACCAAAAACTATTTCTAAGAAAATTACGAAAAAATAGATAAATGCAAAGATGAAAATAATGAGGTGACATTATTAGCTTATCAAATTCCCATGCCAAAATGAATTTAGCCTCAAATGGCTATGAGCTAATAATGTTTGTTTCCTAAAGAACCTTGGCCAATAATGACATAGAACAAGCTCCCAATAGAAGGGTTATATTTGCCCCAAATTGGACTTTAAAATTATTTTGCAATTTAGGGTTCATGAAATCAGCAGCAAGTAGATCAACAAGGGCCATGTAAATCAAGATCCCTGCTGAGCCTGAATTTAGAACTCCTTCAATAATAAGTGCTGTTGGGCTGTGTTCATTATACACCTTTGATATTATGATGCCAATACATATCCCTGTTGGAGCCGTTAGGGCGAAAAATAACACCATAATTGTGATTGCCCGAACTTTAAAATTTGCCTGTGCGAATTACAAATGAAATATCAATAAATTTACGAGAATTTAGATTTATCGCAATGATGAAATATAAATTTTTGATACACTAGTGTCAAATTCTTTTTTTTATTTATACAAGCGCTATGAAATCTTATTCATTTGGGTACAAACATTTCGAAAAAGCTTATACATTGTGTTCTTATCACAAATTACATACTTATATTCTAAAGTTTGTTAACAAAAAATTCGAGTTTTGATGCTAATTAATTTGAGTTTTATTTCGAGTCATTTGATTGGCGAAAATGAAAGTAGATTCAAAAGACATCACTAAAGATGGGACCTTAGGAAATCTTTTGGAATATTCCCAAGGACCCGCTTCCCGAACAATCCCTACACAGGAAGCTGCGACCTAGAGCCCGGCCGCTTGCCCGTTAGCTGATCTTGCCCAAATGCCACCGAGCTGGCGACATGGCGAGGTTCCCTATATGCCGACTGCGAGTTGGCCCTAGTTCAAATGGGAACATAATCTGAACCTTGACAAACCTCATAATTTGGTCACGTGGTTCTTTCTCATTGGCTCGCAAGACACGACGACAATAAGTACTATTGATAGTCAACGACAACCCTATGTGCTCCTACACCACCTACCTAGTGGTCCTGGTATACGGACGAGTTTCCATGGATCTCCTTGGCAAACCAGCTAAAACCTTGCAATTGAGAGAGAGACTTTCTACCTCTCATTAGCCTTCTTGCTTCCTAAATTTCTTTGCTATCTCATTTTCTTTTCTTTGTTGAGCTGAGTCACCAAAAAGGCCCCTTGGGTTAATCTCTCCGTTTCTAGTCCGTTTGATTGCACTTGCTGATGATACTACTTACTCTCATACCGGAAGGTTTACCTAGACAACTTCTCGGCTTCAGCTCACGGTATTTTCGTGTGTTCTCACAAACACATAATTATGTTTTAAATAAAATTTTGATTACATATTTTTCTACAAGAATATTCATATCTTTCACATGCAAACTCATCTATCTCATTCTTGAATTGTTATTATTACAGATAATTATCATTTTCCATTAAAAAAGAAAAAAAGAATACTATACAAAGTGGGGAATAGAGATACAATACCTTAGAAATGCATCCACCAAGTCCCATGCCCTCAAAAAACTGATGGAAGCTCAGGGCTGCTATGAGTGGTTTGATAGTTTTTGGACTTTGAGTTGCACCTATTGATATTCCAATAATCACTGAATGAACTACTATCCCCAATTCCAATACCTACACCATTTTTAGCAATAATCTTTAGTCTACTAATTAGGGTACAAAATCCAGAAATTAGAGTAAGGCTCCAATATTTATTACTTTAAAAAAGACTACAGTTCATGTATCTTCAATTCCTCCTTCTCATTTATATTGGTCTTCTTTCATTTTTTAGCAGTTTTAAAGTTTTTGTCTACTTATAAATCCAATACCCATTAATTATATGCTCCATCCGTTCCAGACAAATAGTCTACTGTTTTATTTTTGGATGTTTCACTTAAAGAGTCTACTTTAAGAAAAAAATATGTTTATAATTTTCATAACATTTCATCTTTACCTTCCACTTATGTCGTAAGCATCTTAGTTGTACTTAAGTATTGTTGTAATTATTACCAACTCCAATGACATTAATATATTATTGAATTATTAGACTTTTTAAACGTAGACTCTTTGAGTGTAACGGAGGGAGTAACTTTTTATTACTATCTCTAACCAAGTTGGGTATTTACAAGGTAAACATTGCACATTAATTAACTATATAAATAAAAGGTAGTATAAACGAACATCCAAATATTAGATTAGTAGTTATCGAGAAATGTATTAAAAATCTTGAAAACGTGAGCTTTTATTTATTAGACTGTTTTGGTCAAATTTCTACGAGGGAAACTAGTAAATAAGAAAGATGACAAAAAGGATTTGAATCTGGGTACAATGATTACGAAATGCTATAGAAATGAACTCAAAGGATTTTGTTAACTAGGGAAAGCCCTTGAACAGCTTGTTCGCCGGCACAAAACCCCGGGAGGTTTTAGGGAACCTGCCTTGACCAAGTGATTGATTAACCAAGTTGAATACAAGACTAAGAGCGTATACTAGGGAGCTTGAGCTAGTGAGAATGTGTGTGTAAAATACATGTGTTCCTCCCTTTTTATACCTCAAATGCAAAGAAAACAAACAAGCCTAGAATATAGGAAATTGGTTGAAGTTGTTGAGGTATTCTCGCCACAATGTTGGTTTGAAGAGATAAGGATCCCTTGCTGGCTTTGCTTGATGAAGAAACGTTTGTTGACTCGCCTCCTTTATCCGGTGACATACTTCCTAAAAAATAGGTTGTAATGTAACAATAATTCAACCCGCAAAAATGTCAAGGTGCAATAGGAGAGCTCAAGTTGTAAGTGTCAAGATGATATATGTAAGTTGTAAACAAGTTGATAAAAATGTAGGCCCAACATTGCCCCCAAACTTTTCAAATTTTTCAAAAGAATATAAAGAGACAAAAATTTAAAAAGTTTGCCAAAAAGCAACAACAACGGCGGTTATTAATGCAAAAGGTAACGATGGGACGGTTTTTGCGTATTCTCAAGGCGGAAAAAGGTTATACTCGATGTTTTGAAATTGTACAACCGCTCACAACTTCTTTTGTGAACAGACGTAACCTTCTCCAACTCTTTCTCTCTCCTCACTTACCAAAAGGGTTTCCTTCCGGAGAAAACCAAGAAGAGCGTGCGAAAAATCAAGTAACAACGCCGGTGAGTTTCTCGTCTTCTTCTCAATTCCTTGTTTGCTATTTTTCTCAAGTTGAAAAAGATGGGAAAAAGAAGATATGCATAATCGAAAGCGAAGAGGGTTTACCAGAGGGTTTTTCGACCAATCTATTAAAAGAACCCGAAAAAGAAAAATGTACAATTTCGGCGATCCGGAAGTTGTTAGGAAAATCACGCCTTGCCCCTTGAAGCCGTTCTATTCACCCATCCTTCCCTTACCTCCGAATGCTATTCCCCGAGTGGGTATGTCTTCCCGAATACCCTTTCACTATTGGCCTTAAATTCCCTTTCCGTCATAATCACTGTGTTTTTGCTTCTACGAAGCTAAATTACGCCCAACTCATGCCACGGGTTGGCGATGCCTTCAAACCCTAGTTAGATCGGGATGAAATAGGTTTGGTTGTAGATTTAGAGGAGTTTGCTTATACTACGAGATAAGAGGTTTTGGCCTGGGAAGATTTTGTTTTAGGGTAAAAAGTGGGGTGAGCCCATCTTGATATCTAACAATGACCTTGATCGGGGATGGAGAAATCGTTTCTTCTTTGTTAGGAAAGACACTGAGTCAAGAGGTGGTGTAATTCAAAAATGGAGGTCTCAAGGTAGAGGGAATTTTCCTCGACTTTATTCATCTACAAGAGTTTTCTATACATCTTAATCCTTAACACCTTGAATTTCCTTTGTAGAAGTTGCCAAACTCGGTGTTGTTCCCGCAACAAGCATACGAGACTAACGTGAAGAAAATATTTGAATTAGACCCGCCTCGGTCTTTTAAGGCATTCCCTGTTCGTTCTCCCAAAAAATTGAAGAAGAGACTCTAGTTAAGCCTATCAAGATGTCCACAGTTTTGATCTAAGTTCTTGCTCATCCGCAACTGCTGTTTCTCCAAGTTTTCTTAACTCCTTGTCTCCTTCTTACAAAGAACTACTGTTCTAAAGCACTCGTCAAGATCGGCCGACTTGCTTGCCGGAGCTAAGGCAAGAAGGTCTTCACGGAAGGACAACAAGCTTCCCCTCCAAGATCTATGGCTTCCACTCCGTCTCGAAGAATAAAGAAGAATCAAAGAAAAGAAAACTGGTGGAATCAAGATACCGATGCAAGTGATATTCGGATGGTGAAAGAACAAGGGAAAAGTTTGTTGTGGTAATGAAGGATTTTGCGGATAAGGTAATAATGTGTACACCTTGAACTATGTACCAAAGGATTTCATAAAGTACTAATATTCTTTCTTACACTCTCGGGTATAATGACTCCTATCATGGATCAAGCCGCCATTCAAGATCAAGGCGGCTAGGAGCTGTTGAGGCCGAAGAGGCACGAAAGGAGGTGAAGGCAAGTCCGGAGAGATAAGCAAGTTGAAGAAGGAAATTAAAATGCGAGTAATGAAATAGTGAAGTTAAGGAAGGAATTGGCGGATGCTTGCCGAAAGGTTGACAGAACGAGGCTCACGTCAAGGAGCTTGAAGCTGCTCGAGAGGATTTCAAATTTAATGCCACCAAGGCGCCGCTCGAGACCAGGATTCGATGATGGAGGAAATGAAGAGTGGACTCGCCGTGCACGGGACCTCGAGGAAGAAAGAAAGACCTTGGAGGATTTCATCGTGAACCGGTGGATGCGGAGGAGGTAAATTCTCCACCTTAGAGGAGTTGATTGAGGATGCCAACAAAGTGCCGAGCAAGATGGTGGGGAAACAAATTGAAAGCGAGAATCAAGAAAAGGAAACGGACGTAACACCGACGGTAGAGGCCAAAATGTTGACAAAGTTTGAATATTTTAGGGGATTTGGAGAGTAACACAAACAATTTTATGCTTTTTATTCGTTGGTCATGTAACCCGCTCATAAGAGCGCAAACAATCTATTTAGGGGTACTAGGTTGGTCTAGTACTCCATGCTTTTCATAGGTTGATAGGATTTGTTGGCTTAACCAACTTATCCACTAATCTTGGGAACATGCTGAACTTTTATTGAAGTAATCTAGGTTTCTTTTAGAAACATTTGCTTGTGTTAGCGAGATAAGAATGTTTACGATTTAAGCAATAGGTAACATGTTAATGTTACAACCAATAGTCACATCTTGTATAGATGTGAAATCGTGCGCACGGCGAAGGTGTAGAAACCTTAACTCTTTAGAAAAGATGTAAATCTTTTAACCAAAATGTACCTTTGATTAGAGGTAAGTCGTTTGAAGAGATAGAACAAGTATCGCCGTCCGGCGTGTCAACATGTTCCATCCTCTCCGGCTAAAGTCACAACATGTTGGAGCCGCACGGCGTGTTCACATGTTGGACTTCTTCGTCTCAGTCTGAACATGTTGGAGCCGTACCGGCGTGTTAACATGTTCAACTGCTCCATTTTAGGTCTCAACATGTTCGAGCCGCACCGGCGTATTCACATGTTGAGCCTACTTTGCTAGTATACCTTGCAAAACAAATTCATGTTAGGGTTGGGTGTTAGCATAGCCAACACCCCTCCGATGCTTAAGTTAGTAAGGGTTTCCAATAAAATTGAGAATTGAAATACATAAATGAACTTGACATAAATTAACTCATACCGACAAGTCTAGTTGTTAACTACTTGACTTACATAAAATAGAGCTTTAAATGAATGGCATTCCAACTCCTAGGGACCCTGTCTCCACTTGGGGTTGACAACCGTATGCACCTTTGCCGCCTTCAAGATCAATGAGATATGGTCCCTCCCACTTGGGAGCCAATTTACCCGCATTCGTTCTCTAGTATTTTGAAATACTTTTCTCAAAACTAAATCACCAACCTGGAACCTTCTTATTCGACATTCTTGTTGTAGGCTCTAGCAATCCGTTGTTGATAGGTCGCCATTCTTATCTTGGCTAAATCCCCGATCTCATCAATTGTATCTAGATCTTGGGTTAACAAGAGGTTATTTTCATCTTGAGTTAACAAACCATACCTTGTTGGGATTGTTACCTCGACCGGAATTACGCCTTCGCTCCAAACACCAAAGAATATGGAGTTCTACCCGTGGCTCCTTTTGTAGTTGTTCTGTCGCCCAAAGTACAAGTGGTAATTCTTCACCCACTTTCCTTTCTTTTGATCTAGGCGTTTCTTCAAGTTGTTGACAATCAACTTGTTGCTTGACTCGCTTGACCATTAGCTTGAGGATGGACCGTGTGGATGTGATCGCTTGATGCCCCAACGAGCACAAAATCTCCATTTTTACTTATGAATTGGGATCCATTATCACATATGATCTCCGATGGTACACCGAACCCGCTAATAATATTCTTCTTTAAAAATGAAATTACCTCTTTGTCTCTTACTTGCACATAGGCCTCGCCTCGATCCATTTTGAGAAATAGTCAGTCATTGCTAACATGAACACTTTGCCTCCAGAGCCTTAGGCAACTTGCCCACAATATCCATGCCCCATTTCATGAAGGGCCAAGATGAAACAATAGGATGTAGAGGTTCAAGAGGTTGATGCAAGATGTTACCGTGCCTTTGGCAGCGTCACATTTTTGTACGTAGCTCATAGCATCCCGACGCATTGTTGGCCGTAATAACCAGTCCCGAGGGCCTTTGATGCGTGCCTTTCCACCGAATGATTTCCACACGTTCCCTCATGGATCTCCTTCAAAGACGAGTTCAACTTGTTCATTGTCAATACATCTCAAATAGTGTCCCGCGAAAGATTTCTTGAACAAGACATTATCTATTAAAACAAAAGTTGAAGTACGCATTTTAAAGGATCTAGCATTCTTAACATCGTGGTATAGTTCCAAGTTGAAGGAACTCAATTATAGGTTGGGTCCAAGATGGACTTGTAACTTGTGTCCCATTAGATCGAGTCACTTCTTGAGTTTCTTCCACTTGGTCTATAGTGGGTATTTAACATAAATAATGGGGATATTAGTATGCAACATAGATTTGCAAGTTGATCCCAAGTTGGCCACAGACGTCGTATTCTCTTCTCTAGGGACCTGCTCCAATGAGAATGACAGAAATTTTGAAGCCAAAGCTTTAACATGTTGAAGATATAGAGTCATTTTGGAATGTTTTGCCATGTAGCTGCCATTGAAATGGTTAGCGAGCAATTGAGAATCAACATATACATTTATATGAGTAATATTTAAACTTAAAGCAGTAGTTAAACCCATGATTAAAGCCTCATACTCACTTCATTATTCGTCGCATTGAATTCACAGGATACGGCTTGAGGTATGATATCGCCTTGGGGGACTTGAACGATTCCCAAGCCAATTCCTTTGGAATTTGAAGCTCCATCTGTATAAAGTGTCCAAAATCTAGGAGTTGTTTTACCTTCAAGCTGTTGTACCTCTTGTTCTACCTCGGGTTGCGACTTGACTGAAATCGCTACGAAATCAGCTAGAGCTTGAGATTTGATAGCCGCTCGGGCTCGTATGAAATGTCATATGTGCTTAGACCGACCACTTGGCTAATCTTCCCGACATTTCGGAGTTCTCAACACACTTCTTATAGGATAATTAGTTCTAACAATGGAATGTGTTTCAAAATAATGACGCAATTTTGTAGCGGCGTAGTTAAAGCTAAAATTAACTTTTCAAGAGAATACCTTGTTTCAAAGATCTAGTAGAGACTTACTTACGTAATACAGGATGCCGTTCACCTTGAATTTCTTTCACTAAGACCGCACTAACCGCATTCTCGATACGGCTAAATACAAGTAGAGGCGCTCACCACGTTGGTTTGGCAAGTAGGGGTGACGTCATCAAGTATTCCTTAAGTTGTTTGAAGGCCGCCTCGTGTTGATCAGTCCATTGGAATAGTTTATTCTTTCTTAACACTTCATAGAATAACTGCACTTATCGATGATTTAGATATAAATCTATTTAAGGCACTACTCTACCGTTAACCTTTGGACGTCTTTAATATTCTTGGGAGATTCCGTATGGTCACCGCTTCTTTATTAAACCCGTGCAAATATTCCTTAAGACTCTCATTAGGTCGTTGCACACTCAGAGGTCGCCGGTCAACTTGTCGAACGCCCGTTGCATGAAAATTGATTAGTGAACATGCCGACAAGTTGAGCATAGGAAGAAATAGAGTTAAGAGGAAGTCCCGTTAGCCATTTTAAAGTGGTCCCGATAGAGTTGAGCCAAAGCCCCGCAAAACATGCTTCTTTAAAAACGGGGGATACTTATAATGTCCATTGATTCTTGATACAAAGAACACATGTTCTCTGGATCGACTTCCATCATACTTCTTCATATGAGGGACTGAAAATTTCTTTGGGATTTCCACATTAGCTATGGCTGGAACAAAACGGGATTCGTTGTAGCAAGTTGGGAAATTTGGTGATGAGGCAAGTTGACTCCGGCACACCTCGAAGCAATTCTTTATGGTTTGCATTTCCCTAATAAGTTGGCTTTCGCAAAAAGAAAATTATTATTAAACCGGATGCGAAAAGTATTAAAGAAACTCCCTGTTTGCCCCATCGAGGGGCAAGATAGATAGCAAGACGTCAACACAGTTGGCTAGTTGTAAAGTTGAACCGTGGCCGCGAGGTTGGAATTGACGTCATGATTGTACTTTCTCGGGTAAGGTACTAGACATAGGGATATCTCCAACATGGCTTGGACCGTACTGCACTAAACAAAGATCTAGGATGCAAAGGTGAAAATGGAGTAGATGTTTGAGTTTCGCTTGCTTTCCTTTACGCATGGAATCAATGGCATTGAGTATCATAGTATTTGTATGCTCTTGAGCCAACTGTCATCACTTTTTCAATATCGTGACCATGTTAGACATTAGCTCCATATTGGCAACTTCCGGATTTGAAGACGGATTGCCCGAGATACTGTAACTAGGAAGTGGCGGTTCCTCTCACCAAGACTACTGACGATGGATTGGCCATTTCTATATAAATAATCAAAGTGTCCCACGGATGGCGCCAAATTGTTTTGGTCAAATTTCTACGAGGGAAACTAGTAAATAAGAAAGATGACAAAAAGGATTTGAATCGGGTACAATGATTACGAAATGCTATAGAAATGAACTCAAAGGATTTTGTTAACTAGGGAAAGCCCTGAACAACTTGTTCGCCAAGACAAAACCCCGGAGGTTTTAGGGAACCCGCCTTGACCAAGTGATTGATTAACCAAGTTGAATACAAGACTAAGAGCGTATACTAGGGAGCTTGAGCTAGTGAGAATGTGTGTGTAAAATACATGTGTTCCCCTTTTATACCTCAAATGCAAAGAAAACAAACAAGCCTAGAATATAGGAAATTGGTTGAAGTTGTTGAGGTATTCTCGCCACAATGTTGGTTTGAAGAGATAAGGATCCCTTGCGGCTTTGCTTGATGAAGAAACGTTTGTTGACTCGCCCTTTATCCGTGACATACTTCCTAAAAAATAGGTTGTAATGTAACAATAATTCAACCTGCAAAAAATGTCAAGGTGCAATAGGAGAGCTCAAGTTGTAAGTGTCAAGATGATATATGTAAGTTGTAAACAAGTTGATAAAAAATGTAGGCCCAACATAGACAAATTGATACTCCTCCCGTTTCAAAAAGATTGACGTTTTAGAGTTGTGCACACATATTAAGAAATTTTATAAGTTGACAAATATACCCTTATTAAATATCTATAATTTTTGTGCTAGGAGTAGTTGAAAAGATAAATTAGAAGGAGATAGCCATTGGGAGAAGATAAAGTATTTAATTAATAGATGATCAATTATTGGAACTTGTGAGAAGACAAGGGTAAATTAGGCAAAACATGCATTGGAAACCTAAAACGATAATTTTTTTGAAACAAATTTTTAGAGCTAAAACGACAAATATTTTAAAACAGAGGGAGTAAATGAGACTGACAAAGTATTTCTTTCGTAATGCATGAATATGTGAAAGATCAGCAACAAGGTATTTTCTTTCTTTTTAAATATCCTTTATTGGATTAATTTATTCTTTCTTTTTCGTATGTCGATTGGGTAATACTTTAGGCACAAAAAAATCACAAAAAATTATTTAAAAAAGCCTTGTTATCTATTTTTAATTAATTTTTTTATTAGTTAGTGGCGGACCTGTAACTTATGCAACCAATTAATATCCGCCAACAAAAATTTTGTGAAAAAAAATTTGTGAATTTTTTGTGCACATATCGTTGCTCATGTCTTTTATATTATTGACCAAGTAGAGTAGACTATCTCCTATAACCCAACCAAATTAGTAGTTATATCTGGTATTAAGAAATGATCTTGTTTTAGTCTATGCTATTGGGCACTTAAATTTTCATGTAAGGCACCCGAGGATTACTTTATGGATATTGTCTACTGTAACGTAAGGACATATGTTAAGGAATATTTCAGACAAAAAGTTTATTTTTAATTTTTTTTTGGTTAATTTAGTCAAAGTTTGACCAATAATTTATATTAATTTAGTTATTTTCACAAAATTATAAAAGTTGTAATATATAGTATTCTTAAGGTATTTTTTAATTAATAAAATTTTATTTTCTAATATATAAGTAAAGTATGTAAAATTTTGATTTGATTTGATTAAATGTTGACTTTAAAAATAAAAAAAAATAAACTCATTGCCTGAAATGGAGGGAGTATTAATTTGCGTAGTTAATTTGAAAGTAAGCACTAACTATCTTAATAAATGCTCTTTAACATAAGCCTCAAGCAACAAGTTATTATTAGGTATTATTATACTTAAAGATGATGCTTTCTGAACAATATATTGGAATGCTTTAATAAAAAATTAGAGCCGGAAGAACAAAGACCTTTTTTCAGCAAGTGTAATACCAGTATTTATTTTTATTATTTAGTAAATTTTGATAATAACGATTTTTGGCATAAAGTTATTTGGGCCAGTTATATTTGTTATTTGGGTCAACTGTCTTTTAGTAATAAAATTGTAAATTGGATCCAATATATTTTTATATTTGTTTTTTAAAAAAATTATTGGCTGGTCCACTTTTTAAAACTTTTTTTCTCTCCAGTCCACCTTTTTTTTTTAACCGCTAAAAGACACTTTGAGAATTTTCTTCCTAAAATGTCCTCAACAACATCGTTGCTTCATATTTGAGGTTCGAATTGATGTATAAATGATTTCATGTTGTTAATATAGTCTTCCCTCATATTTGGGTATCAATTTCCATGCATAGAACACGAATTTGATCACAATTTGATCAAATTTGAATTTTGTGAGTTCATCCCGTTTTTCTTTGTTCTTGGGCTGTTTTGGCCACTTTAATCAATCTTTTAAGCTTCGAATTTGTTTAAAATCAATTTCATATTGTTATCCTAACTTAGTATTACATTTGTGGACAATTTTTTTACCAAAAAAAATACTATTTTTGATATACAAATCGAGCTTGACAGTGTGCTGTCCGAAAACAGAGGGAGATGTTCTTGGACTGATTTTGGGACTTTAATCAATAATTTGAGTTTAAATTTTGTATAATATCAATACCATACTATTTTAGGAACTCAATACCATGTTTGTATGTAAATTTTCCAACAAAAAATAATCATTTTGATATTATTTTAAATTAGGCATCGGGATACCTTAAATTGAGCTTCGAGATGCCTTTAATTTGCCAATCGCAGTATGCTGAGCAACGCAACGGGGATCGACCTGCCCGGTCAGGTCGAAGGGGTCGAGGGGACAGCGTCCCTCGTGGAGGTTCGGGAGCAACGCCCCCGAAAGGTAAATAAAAATCAAGTCCCCTACAGAGGTTGAAATTCAAACGATACCTTGGTTGCTCATTGCGATACCTTGATTACTCATCGCGATGCCTTTGTTGCTCATTGTGATGCCTTGGTTGCTCATCGCGATGCCTTTGTTGTTCATCGCGATGCCTTGGTTGTTCATCGCGATGTCTTCGTTGCTCATCGTGATGCCTTTGTTACTCATCGTGATGCTTTGGTTGCTTATCACGATGATTAACCCACACGATGCCTTGGATTACTCATCGCGATGCCTTGGATTACTCATCGCGCGTGTTTTTCTTTCATTAAAGTATAATCGTCTTTTCGCCTAAAAAATACCTTTTTCTGGTTTTAAAAAAAAAGAGTGGACTGGAGCGATTACAAATGTTGAAAAAGGGACCGGCATGTAATTCACCCTTGTTATTTTGGGTTTGCCCGTAAATTAGTTCGTTAGTTTTGGATCAAGAGTTAATTATATAATAATAATAATAATAATAATAATAATAATAATAATAATAATAATAATAATAATAATAATAATAATAATAATAAATAGTAATAATAATAAAGAAATAAAAACGTGTGTGACTGTGGATAGGACGCAAGAACTGGTCGAAGGCTACGCTGGATAAGGGATTCGAAGTTTTTGAATTTCGAAAGAGAAAGAGAGTTTTTCTTGGAGTCTTCATGGTAGTAATTATCAGTTAACTCGAGATTTCGAATTCACTACTGAGAGAAACAAAGAAAGAGAAATTTTCACCAAAGATTGTAGAGAGATAATAGTATTTCCAATGCCAATGTGAATGTGAAAAAAATGGGTACCACCTAAAATTGACATTTTTTTTGAAAAAAAAAACCTTTCCAATGCAAATGTGAAGAAGTCTTGTGAATATGACATAACAACAAATTTTTTTCACATTGTGGATGAGAATGTGAAATTTTTACATTCTAGTTGAGGGTGTGGCGACATCCTAGTTATTATTTTTTGAATTAAAAAATAACTAGATTTCATCTCTCTTTACTTTAGTTATGGGACCCATGCTATATAATTCACATTTGCATTGGAGAGACCTCATCTAGTTGAATGTGAAAGAAGAGATAAAAAAATGACACATGTGATTGAGAATGTTAATTATCTACTGTCACGACAGATCAAATCTACGGATGTATTGGTGATGCTCTAACAGAAGCAAAAGAAGAAAATTAGAGACGACGTGGTGAATTTCGCTCTTGGGCCAGCCGAAATTGTGTAGAGCCTAATCAAGACAAATCGTAGTTTTCGTCTTCTAAGTAAGTGTTCGATCCTGTTTATATTGTACTGTTTTTATATACTCTTGCTCAAATTGTTAAGAAGAATATTATAATTAACAATGGGTTTTGGGTCTCTGGTTGATTTTGTGTGAATGTCGGAATGTATGGGTTACGATCATTGCCGGAGGAAACAAAAAGAAAAAAAGAAAGAAATGGATGAAGGGGGGAAGCTGCTGCTAGCATTGGACGCTGTGTGTGTGTGTTGTTGTTGCTTAAGTAAGGAGAGGAGAAAAAAATTGGAAAGAGACATTAAAAAGGGTGAGAAGAGAGTGACGGTTTACTATAAAAAAAAAAAAAAATTTAATTGAGGTGACACTTTCAAACTTTTGGTGGGGCCGGTTGGGTTAAAAAATCTTTTAGACTTTTACGATATGCATGTGGGTGTATTGGATAGAGCTGTCAAAATGAATCAACGGGTTGGGTTGATCTACAATTTGTCACAACCCGTTCTTAGATGGGTTGGGTTGAACTGAAATATCTCAACCTAATTCAACCTGTCATAGGCTACGGGTTGGAGCGGGTCAACCTGTCAAAAAAAATTCTTAAATAAATTCAATGTTTAACAAATTAAAATAAAAAAAAATATTTCACAATTATTTTTAATTTCTAATTAATAAAATAAAAAATCAAACAAAAGGCCAAGAAATAATCTAACAAATTAAAGCAAAAAAAGTTAAGGAAATATAACTACACTTCTTAAATATCAAAGAGTCAAACTAAATTTATATAATCAAGCAATTTGGCAGGTTAGCCCAACCCAATCTAACCCAACTCGCTTCAACCCGTTGGCCCGACAGGTTCAACCCGTTTGACCCGCCTCTTAGGCGAGATCAAAATGTATCAACCCAACCCAATCTATTTTAATAACGAGTTAGCCTGACCCGATAAATTCAACTTATATTAACAACTCTAGTGTATTGTAGGCTAGTTAGGGAAAGAGGGAAAGTAAAATAAGGATAATGGAGGATGGTAGGGGTGTGTACGGCCTAAAGCCCGGTATAAGCTCATTTAGTTGCGGGCTTCAATTTCAAAAGTCCAACATAGTGGGCTTTGTGCGGGCTTAAATCAACGGGTTTTTGCTGGCTTTAAACGGGCATTGGGCGGGCTCGGGATTAGCGGGCTTACAAATTAAATGTTTTATTTTAAAAATTTTATACCTATTAAAGTTTGGGCTTTAAATTATTTTTAGCCCATCAATCCATCTCTGAAAAAAAAAAAACAAAACAAAACACAAATAAATCATTTAAGACAAAAACAAAAAACAAGACAGTTTACTCAACAATTTATTACTCTCTTTTTCAACTCAAACATTTTATTATGTAATATGAACTATGAATAATAAAAGAAAAATAAAATAACAGGTCAAATTTCAAGTGTTTCTTCATCCCAATCTAATTGATGGACACAAGTAAAGGTCAAACATACACAATTTATAAATATTTACTCCAAAAATCAAAATCAATTATTGCACCTAACTTATACTTTTTCAAAACTATGCCGATTTAACATTGAAGTGGATCAAAATAATTACAATAAATTAATAAACAGTACCAAAAAATCCAACTATTGAAACTTTATTATTATAACAACCAAAAAGAATTACACTTTATATATACTTACTATAAAACGACGTAGTTTTAGTAAGAGATGGGCCGGACTAGACTTAACGGGCAGGAAGGATTGGAGAGCTCAGTCCATGCCCGAGACCGCGGGCTTTCACTTATTTAAGGCCCAGCATTATGTACTAGCCCACGGGCACGGGCTTTGCGGGCTGGGCATTGGCGAGCTCTGCGGGCTGGGCATTGGCGAGCTCTGCGGGCTTGACGAGCCGATGGGCCGGTCTGCTCACCCTTAGAAATGACAGTCTTACGAGTATTTTCTGTACGTCGAATCTCCTTGACCCGACACGTGTGTTGGTAGGATGATTTGTAAGAGAATGAGGCTCTATCTTACGAATTAGGATTTGTAAAAGTCTAGAGGTGTGCATGCATGTGTATTTTCAATTTGTATACGCGTGTTTGAGTGAGAGGTAGAGATGGGGGAGAAAGCGAGAGAGACGTATAGACACAGACAAACACACACACACACACAGAGAGAGAGAGAGAGAGAGAGAGAGAGAGAGAGAGAGAGAGAGAGAGAGAGAGAAATCTCATGCTAATGATTAGTTTTGGGGTTGAACCATAAATGGTGGTGTTAGGTTGGAGAAGATGAAGAGGAAGCGGGAGGAATAAGGGGTATCACAATCTTTCGAGCTACAATGATAGGGGTGTAAATGTCATTTCAATATATCGTTAATGGTATTATTTGCCCTGTTCCTAAATAATTGTCTTGTTTAATTTTTTTGAGTCAAATTGACTATTTTTCAAATGCATGTTTGACGTATATTTATTATTTTTCTCAAAATTACAAAATACGTAATTTGTAGAACTTTTAAAATACTACTACGAATTACATATTTTATAATTTTGAAAAAAATTTAAAAATACACATCAAACATGCATTTGAAAAACAATCATTTTGACACTTAAAAGCCAAACAGAACAATAATTTAGGAACAAAGGAAGTATTTAGAAGAGCTGTTGGTTATGCCGAAATTGACTAGTTCAAGAGTGTTAGTTATTGGGCAAAATAGTTTGAGGGAAAAACTTCAAAAATCATGAAACCGTGAAGGGGGTATATGATAGTTACCCTAAATAAAAAAGATAAAGATAAAACTGAACTGAATTTTGTTTCATTAAAATGTTACGAGGACATAGTCTGGTCCATAATTGTTTTGGAGCTATTCCTTTCTTGCCACTTGGGACCAACGTCGTCCTCGCTCACGAGATGGATGTTTTTTTTGGCTTTGTCCAATTATATAATATTTCCTTTTCTTTAATTAGTAGCCCGTTTGGTCGAGCGTTTTGGCCAAAACGCAGGGATAAAACGCAGCTTATTTGCAAAAATTGTGTTTCAATACTTCGGCAGAAAATGCAGCGTTTTCAAAACGCAGTTGCGTTTTAAAACACTGAAATTCCCAGTTTTTTCCCAAAACGCAGGTTTTAAAACGCTGTTAGGAAAAAAAAGCTGCGTATTGAAGTGACATCCCAAACGTATTTATAAGGAAAGACCTGCGTTTTTAAAACTCTGCGTTTTTTAAAACGCTGCGTTTTAAAAATACTGCGTTTTGTAAACGCTGCACCAAACGGGCTCTAATTGGTTAATTTTATTTTTATTTCTTAATATTTGGATTTAATTAAAATTCGGTGTAATAGTTAAGGTCTCGTCTTGCCCAAAAAAATTAATACCAAAATTAAAGTAAATTTTATTACTTATTGCTTTCACTTAACAAGTTTTAGTTTATATTCTTAAATATTCTACGTAATCATCTTCTAAGAAGTTAAACTTACTCTTTTCGATTCTAAATGAGTATCTATTTAAAAAAAAAAAACAAATTTATCCTTAAATAAATGTCCATTTAAAAAAATTTATTCTTTCTTTTGGTTTCTTAAAGTATTTCTAGATCCAAAGCCTAAAGGTCGATTCATGAGGTACTCTGGTACTAAAAGTGGAGACTTCTCTTAAAAAATATATTCTGGAAACATAAGGGCTCCGAATCAAGATCTCTTACTTAAATAATTTGAGTTTCTTCTATTCAAGTCAACTCCTGTAAAATTAATTTGTGCTTTCGAATGTAATGGATTAACTTTTACTCTCTTAGTTGCTAAATAAGTGTCCTTTTTTTTTCTTTTTTTTTTAGTTTTATGGGAGCGTGAGAAGAGATCGAACCTGAGACATCACACTTAGTGAAGCCCCAACTCTACCACTGGGTCACCCTTAAGGACAAGTGTCGTGTTTTGAATTTTAAATTCAAATTGATTGTTTTTCAAATAAAAAGTTGACGTGTAATTTTTTTATTTTTTTTCAAAATAATAAAATACGTAGTAATTTATAGTAGTAGTATTTTTTGTATATTAAAACTACGTATTTTATCATTTAAAAATTTTAATTTAACCTTAAAAAGTCAAAATATGACTGTTATTTACGACGGATGAAGTAATACTTTCTTACTTCAAAAAAAACAAAGACGAGTACAAAAACAACAAACAATATAGAAAATTTTCTTTATCAGCAAAAATAAAAAGAAAATGTATGCTTGAACTAAAAGTAGAGAAGGAAAAATCATTGTAACATAATTTACCTGAGAAACAATGCGATTTCGAATTCGATCCGAAGAATTCGATCTCTCTAACAAGATTGCAGGGACATGAACATGAACAGAAGGATTTTCTGCATTATTATCATCCTCTTCATCTCCTTGAAAAGGCAGAGCTTTTCTCAACTCCGCCCTACTATGATAACCCGTTGCAAAGCTCTCCATCATCAGAGTACCGATTGCGGCCAACATGGCGATGAGGCCGGTCATCGGAAAACCTCCCCACGGGTTCTCTCCGAGGCAAGGGCTCAATAAGCTAGCGAAAGCATCGGGTAGGATGTGAATGAATCCGGTGGCTAAGATAACCCCGGCCGCGAAAGCTTTAATTAGAAAGTGGAATGGTTTGTCGGGTTGGAAAGTTGGTACGTTTTTAAGTAGCAATGGGAAGCTTATTCCAAGTGCACTAGCTACTAGGATTGAGGCTATTGCGATTAGTTTGTATTTAAGTGCTTCGTACTCAAAATTTTGAGCTTTGTATTGGGTTTCACATGAGCAATTTACATAGGCTAAGATTGGTTGAAAGAGGAGAAAGGAATAGGTAATGGCTACAACTCCATTGAAATGAGCTTGGATCATTTTCATGGCTTTAATTCTATAGTGGGGTTTGGGAAGAACTAATGGATATTTGGTCAAGTAGAGAGAGTTTTTATTGTCATTTGAGTCTAAGAAGGAGGAAATGATCGTGAAGATCTAGGGATCTCTAAATTGTGGTCATTAATTGTTGCTTTTTCTCAAATATCAATTTTGAAGTTGGACGAACTCTTTATATATATATATATATATATATATATATATATATAGAGAGAGAGAGAGAGAGAGAGAGAGAGAGAGAGAGAGAAATATAGATGTGTTCAATAATAAGATGTTAGGGACAAAACAGAAGTTTTGAAGTGAAATTTAGTTGGAGAAGGTGTCACTTGCTCGGATCAAGACCATCACCAATACAACTGCAGATTTGATCCCATGTAGTTGTTCATCCTCATTCACATGTGCAATTTTTATCTCTTCATTCACATTCAATTAAAAGAAATATTTTCAATGCAATGATTGATTTGATTTTATGTGGCGTGAGTCTCACCACCACTAGAATGATAGATGACAAAGAGAACTGAATTTAATAAGAAAAATATTGATTAGGCTCTACTCACATCATCCTCGACTAAAATATCAAAAACTCAAGAATCTCATCAAGAATGTGAAAAAAATTTGTTGACATATCATATCCACGACCCTGTTCTACAATTGCATTGAAGAATTATTATTATATTTTTTTTAAAGATGTAAGTCCTAGGTGACACTCCATTTTTCTTACGTTCACATTTGCATCCATTTTTTTCACATTCATCTTAGCATTGGTGATGCTTTAATTTGGAATTCTAATATATATATATATGGAGAAGTATTCAATGATTACTTTATCTCTCTATCCATCAATGATTACTGTTATATCAATTATTCGATAAAAAATCAAAGGTTCAGTTTAATTGCATCAAATGGCTCACTTATTTACATTAATTGCATTTTTTGACTAACCATTACATCTTAGCCATCAATTTTTGATCTAATTGATAATAATAAAACTAACTATGAATGATTAGTGAGATGTAGTAACCATTGAAAACTCTCTCATATATATATATATATATATATATATATATATATATATATAACAGAATCTCTATGCTTAGATAAAAAGAGCTGATCAGGCAAATGACATCAATTCAAGATTATGCCCGATGAGACCCCTGTGAGCGTGATTGAAAACAGAAAAAAGTATACGCGAAAGGAACCATTTTTGATGAGACATAATTGTTCCGGGAACCTGCTAAAGGTTCTGGACCGGCGATCAATCACGCTCACAGGGGTTTCCCCGCTCCTGGCAGTGTGGTTCGAGTGGTGACACACTGGAAGCGGGTTTTTGCACTCCCTCACACCCTGAAACTGGACTTGCCAAGTTTCGAACCTATGACCTCCAGGTTAAGTACATAGGTTGTGGGGAATGAGTATCACTTGGGTTAGCTAGCTCAAGTGGTACTCATCCTTTTCTGATGAGACATAATTTTTTCGGGGGGCTTACCCGGAGACATGCTCTTAACGGGAGCCGGAAATCTTACGCTCACAGGGGTCTCCCCGCTCCTGACAGTGTGGTTCATGTGGTGCCACACTGGTAGCGGGTTTTTGCACTCCCTCACATCCTGAAACTGGACTTGCCAAGTTTCGAACCTATGACCTCCAGGTTAAATACATAGGTTGTGGGGAATGAGTGCCACTTGAGCTCAAGTGATACTCATGCTCTACAATCTGTGCACTTATCTTGGAGGTCACAGGTTCGAAACTGGGTACGCCAGTTTCAGGGTGTGAGGAAGGCAAAAACCCACTGCCAGGGGTGGGGAGATCATGAGTTTAAACGGATGCACTCGACTTTCGGCTCCCGCGAGCAGCAAGTCCTGTCTCCGGGCAAGTCCCCCGGAAGGAAGGTCATCCCCTCAACAAAAAGGCGCCCTTTTTGATGAGACATAATTGTTCCGGGAACCCGCTAGAGGTTCTGGACCGGCGATCAATCACGCTCACAGGGGTCTCCCCGCTCCTGGCAGTGTGGTTCGAGTGGTGACACACTGGAAGCGGCTTTTTGCACTCCCTCACACCTTGAAACTAGACTTGCCAAGTTTCGAACCTAGCTTAAGTGGTACTCATTCCCCACAACCTATGTACTTAACCTGGAGGTCATAGGTTCGACAAACACAACATTACATGTCCATTTCACTCAAATGGCATCAAATCTTGATTATGTGATTGCCGGATTGATCGGCAAACACCACTCTTTCAGATAGACATGTCAAAACATTGAGCTATCCCTTATGATTATTTACAAATTAACTTGTTGTTTGGCAACGGAAACAAGAAAACTGAAGAAAGGAGTTTTGCTCGGGGGAATAACCGTACCGTGCTAATTCATTATTCACCAATTTAGGGTTACAACATTCATAAGAACCAGAATTCTAGTTAAAAGTCCAATAATAAATACAATCCATAATGTGGGGCATTTGGCCTATTGCATTATATATTAATACAAAATAAAGAATCACAAAATAAAGAATCGATAACAAATTATGCCTTAAAAAGATTGTATTGGTAATGTAAAATTTATTCTTCCTGTACTGAGTGTATTATGATTTGGTATGGATAGCTATCAGTTAACTGTTAGAACCATTCTCAATTATCAAATACAACTCCCCCAAAAATACAATCTCTTTCTCATCTTTGTATGTCTTTCAACATTTTCATGAGTGCTCCCCTTTGTATGTCGTTCAATAATTTCTCCATTAGTGGACAACTCAAGGATTGAAAATCTGATTGTTCTTTTGCAGCCATAGTTATCAGTATGGGTCGGATCAATGTATGCTCGAGGTTTTGTAGGGGTGACTCCTCAGAATATTAATTGAATTCGACCCCTACAAAACCCCGAGCATGCACTGATCTGATCCCATACCGACACCGTGCCATAAGTATGAACACAAAACCTAGTATTAATACAAAATAAAGAATCGAGTCATCGAATCCAACATTTGTAATGAGTAAATTAAACCAAAGTTATATTCCATTTCGATGATGCAAGTAATTAAAGTTAATTAGTGAAGGGTGCCTAGTTCATAAACATTCAACTAGCTAGCTAATGATATGCATGGCACACACCTACAAATATGTATGTGCAAAAATGATATTACGAGCTCGAGTTTGTGGTATTCCTACAAATTTTAGTATTAGTGTCGTTAGATCAAATTTACTTAAATCTCTACACCGTCAAATCAAATTTAAAAGTTTGTCCATGTCATTACTTAAAAAAAGAAAAAAACTTGATCTAACGGTCTAGAGAACTAGGTAAATTTAATCTGACGACACTAATACTAAAATTTGTAAGAATACCACAGACTCTATCTCATACTATCATAACTCATATGAATATGTACGCGCGAAAAAAGTCTATATACACGGAATATTTGTGTCGTGTTTTTAGCGTGATCAATAATGTCGTGCACGAAAAAAAAAATCACATGTCTGACCAGTGTTCCAGAATTCAATAATTGTATTGTTTACCACAAACATCCACACTGTCCTAACCAAAAGTTCCCTGGTATGAATAAAATTAATGAAGATGATGTTGAATTAATTCCATCAAAGGACCCATATAATTCATGATTAAATAAATTTTGACATAAAAGTCCCTATTTCGATAGTTAAGTGGAAATTAAAAACCGTTAAAACTTGAGATCGGAGTTACTAAACGGAGGATATCGGCTTGTTCGTCTACTTAATAGATATTGAAATGACTTTTTAGAATATTTCATCTGCTTAGTTTTCGAACCAAGCTCAGTGAATATATCTACTTGGACTTTTCAATCAATAAGCTCATTGATTGAGTGAGCTTATTGATTCTCCTGACCAAGTAGAGTCATCAGAGTGTTAAAAAAAGAAGTACAATGAGCTTAATAAATTCTGGGTGAAAGTAGAGTGATCAAATTAGTATTTAAGCCTAAATTTTATTATTATTTTTAAATTTAGAGGTCTCAATTTAGTTATGGAAGCTGATCACAAGGGAGGCCCAATACTCAAGGATGAAATCCATTATCATTTATCCCCTAGGCCTCTATCATACGTTGGCTCAATTTCAAATTTACTATTCAGATTCAGTTTCAACATATTCCATTATTGGACTTAAAAACGATTTAAACCTATTTGATAAAGTATGGTTTAAACATTTTCAATAGGAGAAATTGCTCGTCGGTCCACTTTCTTAAATTTTTTTTCTCTCCAGTACATCCTTTTTTTTTTTAACCGCTAAAAGGCATTTTAAAAATTTTCTTCCTAAAATACCCTCAACAACATTGTTGCTTCAGATTTGAGATTCAAATTGATGTATAAATAATTTCATGTTGTTAATATAGTCTTTCCTCATGTTTGGGTATCAATTTTCATGCATAAAACACGAATTTGATCAAATTTAAATTTTTTGAGTTCATCCCGTTTTTCTTTGTTCTTGAGCTGTTGTGGCCATTTAAATCTCTGTTTTAAACTTCGAATTTGTTTAAAATCAATCTCATATTATTATCCTAATTTAGTACTATATTTGTGCACAATTTTTCTACCAAAAAACACTATTTTTGAGCTTCAAATCAAGCTTGACAGTGTGCTGTCCAAAAACAGAGGAAGATGTTCTTGGACTGATTTAATTCGCCAATCGCAGTATGCTGCGATAATCGCGATGCACCAATTGTTGCATCGCGATTGCAAAAGTGGTGCATCGCGATGCAAAAGTGGTGCATCGCGCTTCCAAAAGTGGTGCATCGCGATTGCAAAAGTGGGATGCACCAATTGTTGCATCGCGATTGCAAAAGTGGTGCATCGCGATTGCAAAAATGGTGCATCGCGATTTGCAAAAGTGGTGCATCGTGATTGCAAAAGTGGTGTATCGCGATGCACCAATTGTTGCATCGCGATTGCAAAAGTGGTGCATCGCGATTTGCAAAAGTGGTGAATCGCGATGCAACAATTGTTGCATCGCGATTGCAAAAGTGGTGCATCGCGATGCCAAAGTGGTGCATCGCGATGCTTTGGTTCCCTAAAGCGCGCTGCGATGATCGCGATGCACCAATTGTTACATCGCGATGCCCCAATTTGTTGCATCGCGAAGCAAAAAGTGGTGCATCGCGATGCCAAAGTGGTGCATCGTGTTGCCAAAGTAGTGCATCGCGATGTCTTGGGTTACTGAAGCGCGCGTGTTTTTCTTTCATTAATGGCATAATCGTCTTTTTGCCCCAAAAATGCATTTTTTCGATTTTTAAAAAAGATGAGTGGACTGGAGCGATTACAGATGTTTCAAAAGGGACCGGCCTGTAATTCACCCTTTTCAATACTTGAAAAATAACCAAACTATTTGATTTTTCTTCAATGAAAAGCTTCAAAGAAGAAAAGTGAAGGAAAACCCTCACTAAACACTTGAAAAATATTTTATTTTCATCCCGGGATTCTGGGGATGGGATTTGGAGCATGTGTGAAAAAAATAAAAACTTTCAATTTTTTTTTTTTTTTGGCATGGCAAATATGAATGAAATGACATGCATGTGCATTTATGCAACCGACATAGAAAATGTGCGCGTGTGCTTTGTGCTGACACGCTGGAATTTTTGTTATTTGTTTGCTTGTTTCGCAGTCACGGAGGAGGATTACTTGCATCCGAGCGAACGGGGACATGGTAAAGGAGATCTATGATCAACTCCCTCAGCTGATTCGAGAGAGGGTGAATGGTACTTGTCTTGATACGTTCATCTAGAACTTGGGTGGTTTCATCGGCTACAGCAACATCCATGAGGTGTTGTGGTGCTTCTGGTGGGACACTACTCATACCTTCCATCTTCCGTGGGGCGAGGTAACTATGACGCCTGCGGATTTTTCGGCGATCACGGGGCTACCGACTGGTCGGGGGACTCCTGCTCGGCCCGCCGTTCGTGGTGAACTTCGGGACTTCAAATCGGAAATGCACTCGGAGGACTCCTGCTCGGCCCGACACCGTGGTGATTCGGACTGCGATAATCAACTCCAGTCCTGAATCTGTCAGCTTCTTCCCATGGGGTCAGCTGCCTGCTTCCTATGGTTCGACCCAAGCGGCTAATGGTTGTCGCATTTTGATGGTTTCCATCATGTGCGACTCGATGTATTTGGGCGATCGGGTCAATCGCCAGCATAGGCCCAACGTGGGCCAGCCTCTGACACCGCCTTCACCACCTTTCGGGATGATGACACCTGATGTGATGCCGAGACGTGAGTGGTATATCGTGAGAGAGGCCATCGATCCACATAGATATGTGGAGATGGATTATGGGGTGTTCGTGCAGACCGTGTTGTATCCTCCTCCTCCTTCTGCTCGGGAAGCGAATGGTCCGTTTCCCATTTTTTTGGGAGAGATTGGGTCGTTTGCGGGGCAGATACATTATTCGAAAGTCCCGCGGACGATTGGCTATGGAGAGGGGGAGAACTACAGGGAGGAGGACCTGAGCAGTGGTGAGATTCCACCACATGACTATCTTCCGCGAGGGAGAGATCTGGTATATTCTTGACCACCCTGTATACATGCTATTTGTCTATTTTATCTACATGTATTTGCATATGAATAAAAATGATGCTAAAAGAAATGTTGTATGAACAGGTGCCGGCGAGCTCCTATTAGAAGTTATTGAACAGATTTTACAAGCTGTCCGATCTATATCGGAAATTGAAGGCTGGGGCCAGTGATTTCACTTGCCGAAGTAGTGCGGACGCGAATGGGCCGCGTCGCAGAGGTGGTGGGAGCGGAGGCTCTAGAGGCACTAGCACTAGCAGGTCGAAAATATGAAGGCAATGATTTCCTTTCCTGCTATTTTTGCTTCCTTTTTTTTTTAAAAAAAAAATGTATTTGTAAACAACTTTTATTTATTATGCACATTATTAATGATTAATGAGAAAATGGAAAAAGAAAAGAAAACCTAGGGTCTCGATTCTAATTGCTTTTAATTATACAAATTGTGCTATGGGAGAAAAAATGGGTATTTGGTCGAGGTGGCTAATTGATGCATAGTTGATGACCTTCGCACGGGAGGAGAAAACATCAGATTTGTAGCGGCTGCTACACTGTGGCTATAGGCATGATGCCTATTTGAGAAGAATCACTCCTGGAGTGATAATTGAAGATGTCCTTCCTCGAAAACGTTGGTTTATTGTCGAGGGAAGGATGGAGACTGGAGAGCTGGCACAAAAAGTCCAAATGCATGGTGTGGTGCGCGGCGCACCAGGCCAGGTGCCCGCGCACCAGAAATATAATTTTTGTCCTGGGGCTCAATTTGATGTGTTGTGACATGTCAGGGCAAAATTTTCTTTGCCTAATGCGTAGGCTGCTGTAGTTTTGTTGAGAATTCTTTCTTTTGCCTTTGTTTTTTGCTATTTAGGCACATGGTCTCTCTCTGATTCGTAAAGCCACGGACTCGTATGCCTTCTTCAGAAATTCAGATGACGCGAATTGCTAAACCATCTCAATTATGAAGACTTTCTTTTCTCCGTTTCGAAAACTTTCTACCCCCCATTTTTGGCAAAATTTTACTTCCGATAAATATTCTTCAAAATGAATCACCCTTCCGGTTCTTTGGAAGATTTCGGTCGTTATGAGAGCCGTTTGGATTCCATGGTTAGGCTCTTGGACATGGATGACAAACTGATCATTGGCCAGGAGTACGGCTTCTTGTGCGCATTCTGGTGGATTGACATTCCGATCAATTGAGACATGATACGAGCTGTATCTCATTTTTGGTCCGTAAAAAATCATTTGTTTAATTTCTCGCTGAACGAGATGTGTCCCACTATTGAGGAATTTTGTGCCCTGATAAGGTTGGCTTTTGCTGATCAGACTGTTGTCCCTGATCTCACACAAACACCCGAATCGGCTGCGTTAGAATTGCTCCGATTTCCCCCGGATGATACAAGGGCGATGGTCAAAGATAATCTTTTCGATCTAACTATGCTCCCTGACATTTTCTGGGACCTTTCCTATTGTCCAAGATATACCCGGCGCCGCATGTCGGCTATCTTCTTGTGCTTGCTGGGTAAATTATTCCTCAGGAGTTATAACGGCTTTGTTGATGTGCGGGCACTCAACATGATTTTGCAATGTTGGGAGAGCCAAAAAAGTATTATCCCCATCATTTTGGCTGAAACCTTGCTTGGTCTGGATGCTTACGCAGGTGGTGAAGATTGGTTCCCATCCGGTAGTCCACTTCTTTTACACATGTGGCTGGAAGAGCATTTCAACAGGATTGCTCCCCCTCCTCGAATTTCAGCGTTTCATCCAGCTGGATACGATTTGAGGCCGCATCACAGGGGTAACTTTCCTTTGGAGGCCATGTGGGTTGACCACTTTTTCATGCAACCTCTTCTGACATCTCATGGACCATTAGTCATTGGAGGATTCAAAGATTTTCCTTGAGGAGCGAAGGATTCGCACATGTAATCATTGCTGGACTACGTACAATCACGTTTTATACTCTTTCCTGTATATTACGGCAGTTTGGCTTGGAACAAATAATACCAGATTTATCTATGACTGATGTTGAGGTCGGGGCCCTCAATCCCGAGCTATGTACCCTGCTTCATGATATGTGGGCAACCATTGTGTATAGCCAGAGCGTCCCAACGAGATTCCCGCAGAATCAATTTCTGAGCCGAGATTATATCGCTTGGCTCGTGCCCTATGTAGGATCTCATTCATCCTATATAGCGGCTACCATAGAACTTATGCTTGGTCACTCCATGACCAATGGAGCAGATGTACGGTTGTAAGAAATTGGAGATACGGCTGAAAATACCGGCGTGGATACCCGTCCTTTGCCTCTACCTCCTGTTGGTAATAGGGGAAACGTGTTTCGGCCTGGCGAGGACTTTGATGATGCCGAATCGAGCAATGCTGGGAGCATCCGAGGAGCTGAGAGGAGATGTGGCGGACGCCATAGGAGATAGATTATAGTGATGATGTATGTATATGTATGTAAAATAGATTAAGATGGAATATGAATGCATGTAAGTCTTATCTATGTACTCCTTGGTTGCCAAACTGGGGACTTTGTTGTATATTAAAAGTGTGTTTATTATTATACAGTGAGTAGTGGTTTTTCCCTTTATGATCATAACAACATGACAAGGGGAACAAAACAAATATTTATTAAAATGTGTAAGTAAATGACCGAACCCGAAGGCTATCTACGTATCTCATGGAGAGAATCAGGTCAGATCGTAGTTCAACCCAGATTTGCGAAAGACAGAGATTTTTATTTCTTTTTCTCCAATATTTTATCTCTCTCATTTCTTTTTTGAACTCTAGCTTTTGCCTAGGCCGCCCTTTCGGGTTTTCGACCTACCGAGTTATTTTTAAAAGGGGGAGAAAAGTATTTACAAACACAAGTAGAACTAAATACATTATAGCTGAGCGGGCAATTATGCATAGTACTTCTTGAGCTTGTCCATGTTGAAGGGTGAATGATATCTTCTCCATTTTCATTGGTGAGGAAGACTGCGCCGCCTGAATGTATGAGCCTGACTACGTACGGTCCTATCCACGGTGATTTCCACTTTCCAAAACTGTCAATGTAGCTAGGCGGCTTTTCTCAGAGAACCAAGTCGCCAACTTTGATGTCTTGGGCTTTGACTCGTTTGTTGAAAGATCGAGCAATTCTCCTTTGATATGCTCGTGTGTGCTCTAAAGCCATCAATCTCCTTTCATTTAGGAGTGTTAGTTCGTCATACTGATGCTTAAGCCAATCAGCTTCAGCCACCTCGGCTTCTATCATTACCATTAAAGAAGGGATTTCAATTTCAATAGGCAATACTGCCTCCATACCATAGGCAAGAGAAAATGGGGTAGCCCCAGTAGGCGTACAAACAGAAGTACAATAGCCCCAGAGTGCTAACGGCAATTTGTCGGGCCAATCATTCCCGGTATCTGCCATCTTTCGAATGATGTTTTACAATGTCTTATTGACTGCTTCCACAGCGCCATTGGCCTGCGGCCTGTAAGGTGGGGATTTGTGTCGTTGTACTTTGAACTCATCCAATACTCGGTTGACTTTTCCCTCGAAGTGTGTACCATTGTCGGAGATCATTTCAAAAGGTACCCCAAATCGGTAAATGATGTTTGTCTTGTTAAATTCTGCGACCTTCTTAGCATTCAGAACTTTGTATGAAGCGGCTTCAACCCACTTTGTGAAGTAGTCAACAGCAACCAGAACATACTCATGGCCGTTCGATCCTTTCGGGTGCACTTGCCCTATGACATCAATCCCCCATGTTGAGAAAGGCCAAGGTGCTGTAGAATTGTATAACATGTAAGGAGGCAGATGTTGCAAGTTGGCGAACCTCTGACACTTGTCGCAACGACGCACCCATCTGATGCAATCAGTTTCTATTGTACTCCAGTAATATTCTTGCCGGATTACTTTCTTTGAGAGCATATGCCCATTCATGTGCAGACCACAAGTGCCGCCGTGTAGCTTATCCATGACTTGCTCAGCTTTCGCTTGATCGATGCAAAGGAGATTAAGTCCTTGATAATGTCTTTTGTATTGATTGTCACCACTGATTACAAATTGGGAAGCCTATCTTCTCAAGGAGATCCTGCCTTTTCTCTAAGTGCTAGGTGGATACTCACTCTTCTTTAGCAAATTCCAAATATCTAGGTACCAAGGCCCATCGACTCTCTCTTGGTCCTTTTCAACGGCACAACAAAATGCTGGTGTATGTTTCGTCCTAATGACGAAAGGTTGGACATTGAACTCAGCGGGGATCTCAACTAGTGATGCCAAAGTTGCCAGAGTGTCCGCGAAGCAATTTCTATCTCAGGGGAGATAGTGAAATGATATGAACTTAAATTACTTTGCCAATGCTATCAGGCAGGCATGATACAACTGCAGTTTAGCATCCTGTGTCTTCCATCTCCTTTCAACTTGATTTATGATCAAAGTTGAATCACCGTACACTTCTAATTCTTCGGCGCCCATTTTCAAGGCTTCATCCAAGCCAACTATACAAGCTTCATACTCGGTGGTATTGTTGGAACATTCAAATTCTAATCGCACAGCCAAGGGCGTATGCGTATCTATCGGCAGGTCTGCTAGCTGATCAGCTATTATACTTCCTTTGATTGACTTCCCCCTTTCATAAGTTATATTGAACTCATTCAGCAAGAAAGACCATTTGGCGAGCCTACTCGAAAGTGATGGCTTTTCGAGTATGTACTTGGTCGGGTCCATCTTAGAAATTACCTTTACAAGCAATGTTTGCAAATAAATCTTGAGTCTTTGCGTCGTCCATACCAGACTTATGCAACTTTTCTCAAGTGCGGAGTAGTTCATCTCGCTGCCCTGCAACTTTTGTACTAACAAAGTAGATGGCATTCTCAGCCTGAGAGTCTTCCTTTTCTTGTGCTAACATGGCTCCAACCGCGGTGTCTGTAACGGTTAGGTATAACAATAAGCGCTTCAGTTTGTGAGGAGGAGCTAGAATTGGCGGACTAGCTAGGTATTTCTTGACTTTCTCAAATGCTTGCTGGCACTCTTCGTCCCATTCTCTATCCGTATCCTTTTTGAGAAGCTTGAACAGGGGTTCATACATGGATGTCAGCTGCTGAATAAAACGACTGATGTACTGTAATTGGCCCAAAAAGCCTTTGACTTCACTCGGAGTTGTCGGCTGCGGCATATCTCTGATGGCTTTGACCTTTGCAGGATCTACCTCGATTCTATTGTCAGTTACTATAAATCCCAAGACTTTTCCTCGGGTGACCCCAAACGTATATTTGGTGGGGTTGAGTTTCATCCAGTACTTGCGCAATCTCTCAAAGAACTTGCGAAGATCTCTCAAATGAGCACCGTCTGTGTCTACTGAATGAATAATTATATCATCCACGTACACCTCTACTTCTTTGTGAATCATGTCATGAAAGAGCGTGGTCGCAGCTCTTTGGTATGTAGCCCCAGCGTTTTTCAACTCGAAAGGCATGACTGTATAACAGTAGGTCCCCCAAGGGGTGATAAAGGAAGTCTTCTCCTGATCTTCTTCTGCCATCTTAATCTGATTGTAACCGAGCATTCCATCCACAAAAGAGTGTATCTTATGTGAAGCTACTGCATCTACCAAAATGTCAATGTTGAATAGGGAAAAGTCATCTTTTGGAGATGCTTTGTTGAGATCCCGAAAATCCACACAGATCCGAACCTTGCCGTTCGGCTTTGGCACCGTCACAATGTTGGACAACCATATCTGCTATCCACTACTTTAATAAACTTGACTTTCAACTTCTTGATGATTTCTTCCTTGACTTGCAGGGACCATTCAGGCTTGATCCTGCGGAGCTTCTGCTTCACCGGCTTGGCGTCGGGGTACAGCGGAATCCGATGTTCAACGATTGCTGGATCCAACCCAAGCATATCTCCGTAAGACCAGGCAAACACATCCTGAAATTCTGTCAACAGATTGATCAATGCTACTCTTTCTTCATCTTGCATGTAGCTTCCAATCTTGACTTTTTTGACTTCATCATTCAGCACCAGATTGATGGTGGACAAGTCTTCTTGCAGAGCTTGCAATCAATGCTCCCCTCGTTGTTTGATCATCTTGGTCAATTCAATTAGAAAGTCTTTGTCTTTCGGATCTGCATTATTAATCGATTCATTATTAATAGGCTGATTTATCATATTTTCAGTTAATTCATCTTTTAACGCATTGGCAACCAAGGAGTACACAGAAACACTTGCATTATCATTAATGAAAAGAAAGGCTACAAGGTCGACCCCCTCATCGAGGTCCTCACAGGTGAGATCCTCGATTTTGGCGTCGAAAATAGAACCGATTGATGACCAGTTTCTTTCAAACAGTTGGTGTGGGACTTTCGCGCAACTTCGGGCAAGAAAAATTCACACATTTTGAGCCACCCCAACAAAATCAACTTGGGGGTTTCCATCTTTGTTCGTCCCTCTACACATACATACTCTCGATTTCGAGAAATTTTTATCCTAACATACTCAAATTTACGATTAAAGTAGGCACTTTAAACATGCAAAATTCACAAACATACATATTTTTTTATGCCCATATTGCATAAATTCACATTTTTTGCTTAGATTCAACATGCAACAACATATATTTGCTACTTGGATACTAACAATTGCAGGATTAACATCAAGAGTCCAGTAAATCATACAAAAATCTCAAATTTAGCCTACTTTGTGGAACAAATGGGTTTTCCAAAAACTCACCGCAGGTGGATCTAAAAAAGAGATGTGACTGCTCCGGTCACGGTGGAAATTGTTCGGATTATTATCCGAGAATGGATAGTGGACCCGATTCCGCGCCATCACCTCGTCGACTTGTTTGTCTCCAGTACCCACATTACCAAAAATCTCATTTTCTAAGTCCAAATTGTTGACTATTATCGCTATAAACAATTTTAGGGCGATAAACCTCGAAAATTTTGAGCGATTTCGGAAGAAATCAGAAAAGAATTGAGAGAGAAGAGAAAGAAGAGAGAATGGCAACAAGCTTGGCTTGCTGCTGCCGTGTTCTTCCTTTTATGAAAAAAGAATTTTCCCTTTTCCCTCCAAGTTTCAGCGTTTTGCGATTTGCACCCCCAAGTCCTTCTAACGGTAACTTAACGTTCAACTAACGGTCGTTAACTGGACTCCCTAAGTCCACCATCAACATACTTTCAAGAGCAATCCCCAGCGGCGCTACTCCCAACGGCCCTGCCGTCCAATCTATCATTTCCAGCAGAATCCCCATGGGACTCTACACAGCATATCTCAGCAGATGCATCGCCCATGGTCGTGCGCATCATCCCCAACAAAGTGTCCCCTGGACGCAGATTTGCAGTGCATTCACACACGTTTGCACACCCAATTACCCGGTCATTTCCCCCACAGGTTCGAGCCTGAGGCACATGGAAATCAACCGCTCAACAACCCTGCCGTCCAACACAGTTCAGAATCCGTCCCCCGGACGCCACACAAAAACAATATCTTTACTTTATGTCAATTTACAGCTTATCCTAAACTACAATTTGCCTCATTTTGCATTGGTACATCTTTCTTTTGGTCATTTCCCAACGGGTATAGACCCGGGGTCCGGAAGTGAACCATTCACACACTACATCTTTACATTTCAAATTTCTTCCCTAAAGAGATTTGAACTATGTTTTGACCTGATTCTCTTTATAGAGAAACGTAGGCAGTCTCCCCTTGAGATCCGGTCACCACAGAGCAGACCCTGTTGCTCAACCACAGTATATCTGACGTTTCAAATTTCTTCCCTGAAGAGATTTAAACTACGTTTTGACCTGATTCTCTTTATAGAGATACGTAGGCAATCTCCCCTGGAGATCTGGTCACTTTTTGACACATGTTGTCACCCACACACATATACACATGGTCGCACAAACTCCGATGTAGAGTTTGACCATCCAACTGCTAGTACGAACCTGGATGTCTATTCTTTTTCGACGACACTCGCTTACCTCTAAGCAAACGTAATCGAGGGGCTCTGTAGACACCCATAATTTGTACACCTACATTATACGAATTGTCCAATAAATAATTATTTATTTACAAATGGACTAACACATGTTTCTATGATTATTTTAGGAAACAACATACACAATGGACCAACAACGTCCAACAAATACAACAAACTTCGGTTAGATCAACATCAAGGGTCAAACTCGAAGACACAACGGACTAACGACGTCCAACACACAAACAAACTTCGGTTAGATCAGTCTAAACTGAAGATACACAGCTTAAAAGGGCCAAAGTGTAAGATACAAAGCCTGGAAAAGCCAAAAACAAGGTTTGGTGTGCTGAAGACATTTCTGGTGCACCAATACACCCAAACAGGGTTTGGTGCATGGGCACCATGCCAGGTGCGCCGTGCACTAAACTTGCATTTCCTCAACAGTTCAGCAGCCGGCTGCTGAAGAGGAAGCTTCCTCCAAACTTGCCTCCGCGGGTTTTCTTCAGCCCAGGCCTCCTATAAATAGAGATGATCAACTCTCTTTATTCACATGTTGAATTCTCTCCCCAAAACACACACACATACATACACAAATCTTTCTCTCTATCAAGCCTCTTTTTGAGGAAGAAAAGGGAGAAAGAAAAGAAAAAAGAGTATTGACTCTATCTCAACACACACAAAACGTAAGTCTTCCTTTCCTCGATTGGTAGTAGTGGGAGCACAACGGTCAGGCTACGAGCTAGCTTGATCCAGTATAATACAACGGCCTAGAACTTGGCCCGATTTTCTGTAAAACGACAGAAGGTAAACCCTTCCGTTCGTTAGTTTAGAGATGTAAATAGATGTAATAAATGCATGTAATTATTTCAAATACGTTGTAAATACATTTTGTAAATACATGCAATTTATATTCTGTAAATAAACAAACTTGTAATAATTAAATACGAGCATGCAAATGTGTAGAGACCAAAAGGGCGAATTGGGTGCGTAAAACCTTTCCGATTCGTAACTTGGCCCCCGAACCCATAATCTAAAGTTTCTCTCCCGTTTACTTATAAACGAGAGTGGCGACTCTGTTTTTCAAGATAAACATGATTTTCATGTTTATCAAACCATAAAATACAATAGAGGGGAACCACAAGACACGAGCAAAAAAGCCCCCCCCCCCCGAGGGGAACGATCCTGCGGGATCAGGGCACTCACAGCGGGTCAGGGACAGGAACGAAGCACACGACGGGGTCAATCAGAATCGCTAAGTACCAGGCGCGTATGGTAAGTAACTTAATTTAAATGAAGATTATTTGGTATTTATTCTCTTTATTATTCTATATATGTTTAAAGTAGTTGGGAATCATGTTGATGCTATGAAATCAATGGTAGTGGTTTAATTCAATGCTATGTAGTTTAATTAGAGTTGGGTTAATTGAGATGACTTAAGTGTAAACACTTAGAATCTATAGGGGGTTTAAGTGTATATTTTTAATATTTAATCTCTTATTGTTCTATATACGTTTAAAGTAGTTGGGAAGCCATGTTGATGCTATAAAATCCATGGTAGTAGTTTAATTCAATGCTATATTGTTTAATTAGTGTTGGGTTAATCGGGATGAGTTAAGTGTAAACACTTAGAATCTATAGGGGATTTAAGTGTTTATTTTAAATGTTTAATCTCTTATTGTTTTATATATGTTAAAAGTAGTTGGGAAGTCATGTTGATGCTATGAAATCCATGGTAGTAGCTTAATTCAATGTTATGTAGCTTAATTAGAGTTGGATTAATCGAGATGAGTTAAGTGTAAATATTTAGAATCTATAAGGGGTTTAAGTGTCTATTTTTAATGTTTAATCTCTTATTGTTCTATAAAAATGTTTAAAGTAGTTGGGAAGCTATGTTGATGCTATGAAATTCATGGTAGTAGTTTAATTCAATGTTGTGTAGTTTAAATAGAGTTGGTTTAATCGGGATGACTTAAGTTTAAACCCTTTGAATCTATAGGGTATTTAAGTGTATATTTTTAATGTTTAATCTCTTATTGTTCTATATATGTTGAAAGTATTTTAATTCAACGCTATGTTGTAAAATTTCATATATATACATCTATTTCATTACTTATTTTTTAGAAATATATTCAACTAATAGTAATACTGATTGTAGGTGCGCACACACGGTGCTCATGTGTGATTCTCTGATGTGTTTGTGAGTACGCACACCAAGCAAGGTGTTCCTGATGGATCCGTTCAGTGGATTGATTCCAGGGCAGAGGCTGTGTATTTAAGTATTAAACACTACAACAAAAAAGGCCTTCAAAAACGTTTAAAAAACGTTGTATTAGGTATTTGACAACGTTTGGTAAAACGTTATCTTAGTCAACGTTGTAATAGGGTCCTTTTTTAGACAATGTTTTAAAAAACGTTGTTTTATCCCCTTCCAAGCTGAAATTTCATTATTTGAATTTCATTAGACAACATTTATTAAACGCTATATTATATATAACACAACATTTTTCAAAAACGTTGTATTAGACCTATTAGAACGTTTTTAATAAAAACGTTGTTATATATCTAATACAATATTTCTGGAAAACGTTGTAGTATATATAGCACAACATTCACTTATAAATGTTGTAGTATATATAGCACAACATTTACTTAGAAACGTTGTATATAGGTTTAACACAACGTTTTTCAAAAATGTTGTATTACATCTATTACAACGTTTCAATAAAAACGTTGAGATACATCTTGTTAGGTTACAAGGTGCTCAAATAGGCCAGAAGAGGGGGGGTTTGAATAGCCTATGTCCAATTTTAAAATGTTTATAAAATTACTTCACAACATAGTTAGAAAGTATTTTGCAGTGGAATAGAGTGAAGTAAAGGTCAAGTTCAGAATGACAAGATTAGTTGTTCTCTTAACAGTGTTGAAAACAGGAAGACTTCAAATAATTTTAATCAAATTAACAAAGCAGGAAGTAAATAGACAAGGTATTTGAAGTGGTTCACACTAGGAATAAGTGTTACGTCCACTACCAAAGTGGTTAGCTTTGGATTTTAAAATGTGCAATATGTTTTCCACTAGAATCAATTTACAAAGAACACTAATGGATCGTGTACAAAAGAATTTTAACCAAGTGTTTATAGTGATAGTTGATATCTAGAAAGATATAACTCTCGTGTGCTATAAATGCAAAAAGATTGCAATCAATGAAGAGCAATAAAGACTAGGCGTCTAAGATTGGTGCTTCTCAAAGAAAGGTTTTCAAAATAAAACTTTAAGCTCTTAAGTGCACTAGCAGTAATGAAAATGAAGATTTCAGAATTGTAGAGTTGAAGTCAATTTTCAATGCTTCATGGAGTCTTCAATTCATACTCAAGAGAGTTCTTGGAGCCGTTGGTGATTTTCAGACTTTGGGAGATTTGAATTTGGTGCATTCAATGCAATGTGACATGCATTAAATGCCCTAATCTTGTTGTTCCAAATCTGAGTGGTTGGGCTGCAACATCTATGTTGTCACTGTGCTAAGCCTGCAACTTCTGACAAGAGTAGGTAGATAAAGTACTATTTTACAGGTGATCGTTGTACCAAAGTCAACGAAGGAATTTACTGGTAACACTGGCAAATCTCCAGGAACAAGACTTAATCAGCCGTGCTTCCGGTCTTCACACATTGTTGGCGAAGCTTGGCTAGAACATTCTTGACTAATGGCTTGATTGGACATGGCTGGTAAAGATGGCTAATATATAAAGGTCATTTTCTGAAGACTTTAGCTAAGTACAGAATAAACAATCCTAAGCTATTACAAGCAATTGACTAAGTACAAGTTGCCACTCTAACAGACACACAGACCCATTAGTCACCTTGGCTTAGACTTAGGTTATGGATACAAGCAAATCTAGATAAAATACAACACATCTAATACAACATTTTTGAAAAACGTTGTTGTATATATAGCACAACATTCACTTATAAACATTGTAGTATATATAGCACAACATTTAATTTAAAACGTTGTATATAGGTCTAATACAACGTTTTTCAAAAATGTTGTATCAGATCTATATAAAACATTTCAATAAAAACGTTGTCAATGTTTTTTTGTTTTAAATCCTGAGGGTTTTGGTCCCGTTCCATTCCCATTCACGTCACGTCCCCGTACCGCCACCTCCACATCCACACTCATGAGAAAAGAGCCTAAATAGTGTAATTTACGAATGAAATCAAACAAGAATGCAATTCTGGAAAAGCTATAAGTACAAACAGGGAAAGACAAATTGGAGAATGTATATACTTCAATAACACAAAAAAACCAAAAAGTATGTCGCATTGTCACAAAACTACATAACAAAGAAATCTCTATCATTCTATATTTATAACATTTTCAGTATTGCTTGAACCAACTCTTTGTGGATTTCTGAATATGAATCGTTGGTACGGGAACCCGGGACGTGTTCCAAAAGGGATATTAGGTGTGTACCTAAAAGCTTTTGACTTTTCAACTGAACAAATACAGCAACTCAAGACGCCTGTCTTCAGCCTTCATGGTCCGCTAAAAGAGTATGGCCCTATAGCCTATACATCTTTCTCCAACCTACCCTAGCAAACAAGTTCCCGTGTGAAAACTAAAAACCTCTTGCAACAAAAACTTAAAATGTCAATGAGAATGTATCTCTTTTCAACTTTAACAAGTCCCAAATTTTAAAAGGAGACCAAGACAGTGAGTGAAAATACAAAAGATCACCACATACCAACTCACAGCTGCATGAATTTGTTGTCAAGTCCCGTACATGAATATTGCCATTTTGATCCCCAGATATCAGCTCTGTCTGCAAAGCCAACAGAAGCAGAGGAGATGAACACATTAGAAAACCAAACACAGAATGGCTTGAAACTCTCACTGGTAATGGGAAATTGAAATCATTGATTAATTAATTAAATAAAACTAGGTTGCCTAGACCAAGTAGACATCAATTAAAGTTTCGTTCAAGAACTTCACACTTAGATGAATTAGCACAAAATACAGCCTCTTAAAATACTTGACTAACACCGAACATGTCTATTTTCAAATTACACCATCAATAACAGTATTAAGAAACTTATAAACGGGTTAAACTTGTCATGTCCAATCAGACAAACTTTGGTGAAATTTCTCATAGTGGGATGGACATCTAAGTAGCAAGAATAAAATTAATCATCATTAATCCTAGATAGTTGAAACTTGGAACGCATCTGCCCCATGTTTCATGTTTCATTTTTCAGTATTAGCTCAAAGAAATCAGTAAGTGCGCCCACCCTCCCCCCCCCCCACCCGGGCCAACTAGCTCGGCTTATGCAATGGCATCAAAATGATTACAGATCCCTTATTCTACCTTCCTCTATAGCAATCTACAAACTGCAAGTTGGTATGTACCCTATACACAATGCCTCACTGGAGTAGCCATTAGATTGTTGCAGGATCCAAAGAACTCATAGAAAAGAGAAGAAAATTAAACTCTAATGAATAACAATAAATACAAGGAAAGTTTTAATATACCAAGATTATATTACTTGTACAACACTATCTAGACAAGAAAAATTTACAAAATTTCGCAACACTGGGAAAAGATCCCATACACATCTGATTTGAGAGCAACACAACAGTTACACAATCACGCAAAGATATGCCCAATTGGGAAGAGTCCATCACACACCTGATTTGGGTGCAATACAACAGTGTTGACAGCCGCACGACTTTTATACTCTCTGACAACCGGGAGCCCTGTTGTAATTAAAAATGCAAATACATAAATCTAGAACCCAAGGGCGTATAAGAACAACAAAAATAAACAGTTGACCACATATTCTTGTCATACCTTAGATCCCAAATTTTTATTGTGCCATCTTCAGAACCAAATACATCCAATTTCCATCACATTAAAACCACTACTGTCATAACATTGTTAGTATGTGAATCATAGCTCAGCACCCGCGATAGTTGAGACCAAACCAGAACAAAGATGAACAAAACCACATAAAGTGTCTAAAATCACAAACATAACGTGAATAAAAGACGAGAGATATACAGGCTGGGGGCTGGTTGAATTAATATCAAATAATCAAATATGGGGATTTCCATCGGCAATAAGTTTTGTGACCTATCTGATGAAGCCGGGACAAGTGACGGAGGCGATCGAGGAAGACAAAGTACTGATGCTGGTGAAGTACTAATGCTGGTGAAGGGAGCTCGAGCAGGTCGAGCATTTTTTTCAAGGTTATTATGTATGTATTCCCTGGTTGCCATTTAAGGGATTTGTTTAAATGAATAATGTATTATTATTATGTGAGTAGTGGTTTTTCTCATATGATTAAAACAACATGATAGGGGGAACTAAAATATTACAAATATGTGTAAGTAAACGACCGCACCCGAAGGCTGCCTATGTCTCTCAAGTTGAGGCTCAGGTCATTGTAGTTCAACTTAGAGTTGCGAGAGACAGAGATTTTTATTCTTTTTTCTCTAATGTTTTATTTCTCTTTTTTTTTTTGAGCTCTAACTTTTGCCTAGGCCGCCCTTTCGGATTTTCAACCTAGCGAGCTGATAAGAAGGGGGAGAAAAAAAATTACAGATACCTACTAAAAAGCAGATTCGTCTTAGCTGGTCGGCTATGCATAGTACTTCTTGATCTTGTCCATGTTGAAGGGCTGAACGAGATCTTCACCATTCTCATTGGTGAGAAAGACTGAACCGTACCACCTGACTGTACGAGCCTTACTACATAAGATCCCATCCATGGCGACTTCCACTTTCCAAAACTGTCAATATAACTAGGAGGCTTTTCTCGGAGAACCAAGTCACCTATTTTGATATCTCGGGTTTTGACTTTTTTATTGAAAGATTGAGCAATCTTTCTCTGGTACGCTCGTGTATGTTTTAAGGTTAACAACCTCCTTTCATCCAAGAGTGCCAATTCATCATACTGATGCTTAAGCAAATTAGCTTTAGCCACCTCGGTTTCCATCATTACCCTTAGTGAAGGATTTTTAATTTTAATAGGTAGAACTGCTTCCATGCCATAGGCAAGAGAATATGGGGTAGCCCCAGTAGGCGTATAAACTAATGTACGGTAGCCCCAGAGTGCTAGTGGCAATTTGTTGGGCCAATCTCTTCCTGTGTCCACCATTTTCTAAATTATGTTTTCCAATGTCTTGTTGACTGCCTCGACAGCGCCATTGGCTTATGGCCTGTAAGGTAAAGATTTATGCCACTGTACTTTGAACTCGTCTAATACCCGATTAACTTCTCCTTCAAAATATGTACCATTATTTGAGATCATCTCAAAGGGTACCCCATATTGGTAAATGATGTTGGTCTTGATAAATTCTGCAACCTTCTTGGCATTCAGAACTTTGTATGAAGCAGCTTCTACCCACTTCGTGAAGTAATCGACAGCAACCAGGACATACTCATGGTCATTCGATCATTTCGGGTGTATTTTCCCTATGACGTCAATTCCCCATGTTGAGAAAGGCCAAGGTGCTGTAGAGTTGTATAACATATAAAGAGGGAAGTGTTGAAAGTTGGCGAATCGCTGACACTTGTCGCAATGGCGTACCCATATGATGCAGTCAGTCTCTAGTGTACTCCAGTAATAGCCTTACCAGATTACATTCTTTGAGAGCATATGCCCATTCATGTGTGGACCACAAATACCGCTGTGCAGCTGGTCCATGAATTGTTCAGCTTTTACTTGATGAATGCAAAGGAGGTTAAGTTCTTGAAAATGCCTTTTATAAAGGTTATCACCATTGATTACAAATTGGGAAGCCCATCTTCGTAAAGCGATTCTGTCTTTTCTTTCTATATTGGTGGGATATTCTCCCTTCTTCAACAAATTCCAGACATCTAGGTATCAAGGCTCATTGGCTCTTTCTCAGTCCTGTTCAATTGCAAAATAGAATGCTGCACGTTTCTTGTCCCAATTACTAAAGGTTGGACGTTGAATTCTGCGGGGATTTTAACTAGCGAGGCCAAAGTTGCCAGAGCGTCCGCGAAATGATTTTTGTCTCGGGGTAGATAATGGAACAACATATAATTGAATTTCTCTGCCAGTGCTATTAAGCGGGCATAGTATAACTGCAGTCTAGCATCCTACGTTTTCCATTTCCTTTTGACTTGATTTATAATCAAAGCACAATCACCGTATACTTAAAATTCTTTGGTGCCCATTTTCAAGGCTTCTTCTAAACCAGCTATGCAAGCTTCATATTCAGTAGTGTTGTTGGAACATTCAAATTTCAGCCATATGGCCAAAGGCGCATGTATATCCGTGGGATCAATCAACAATATCCCACATCATACCCTCGCTTGTTGGCAGCTCCATCAAAGAAGAGTTGTCATTTGTTTGTACAATCTGTGATTTCAAGGATTCCTTCATCAGAAAAATTTGATTCTTCAATACTTTCTATTTCCATTGGTAGATCTGCCAACTAGTCGGCTATCATACTTCCTTTGATGGATTTGCGAATTACATATGTTATGTCGAACTCATTCAGCAGGAACGACCATTTTGTAAACTGACTTGAGAGCGATGGTTTTTCAAGTACATATTTGATCAGATCTATTCTGGAGATCACCCTTACAGGAAATGTTTGCAACTAAATCTTGAGCCTCTGCGTCGTCCATACCAGACAAGTGCAGCTTTATTCAAGTACTGAGTACTTTAATTCACTGCCTTACAGTTTTTGCTCACAATGTAGATGGCATTCTTTGTGTGAGAGTCTTCCTTTTCTTTTGCCAGCATGGCTTCGACTACAGTGTATGTGACAGTAAGATATAGCAACAAATGTTTTAGCTTGTGAGGAGGAGCTAGAACCGGCGGACTAGCTAGGTACTCCTTGACCCTTTCAAATGCTCGCCTGACATTCTTCATCCCATTCTCTATCTGTGTCCCTTTTTAGGAGTTTAAACAGAGGTTCACACATGGATGTCAGCTGTCGAATGAAGCGACTGATGTATTGCAGTCGACCCAGGAAGCCTTTGACTTCACTTGGAGTTTTTGGTTGTGGCATATCTATGATAGCCTTTACTTTTGTAGGATCCACTTCGATTCCATGGTTGGTTACCATGAACCCCAAAACTTTTCCACTGGTGACCCCAAAAGTAAATTTAGTTGGGTTGAGCTTCATCTGGTGCTTGTACAATCTCTCAAAGAACTTGCGAAGATCTCGTAAGTGAGCACCGTCTGTATCAACTGAATGAATAATCATATCATCCACATACACTTTTATTTCTTTGTGAATCATGTCATGAAAGAGTATAGTAGCAGCCCGTTGATATATAGCCCCATCATTTTTTTAATTCGAAAGGCATGATTGTGTAGCAGTAGGTTCCCCAAGGAGTGATGAAGGAAGTTTTCTCCTGATCTTCGTTCGCCATCTTGATCTGATTGTATCCGAGCATTCCATCAATGAAAGATCATATTTTGTGTGACGTCTACTAAGATGTCGATGTTTGGTAAAGGAAAGTCATCCTTTGGAGATGCTTTGTTGAGATCTCGGAAGTCTACATAAATCTAAACTTTGCTATTTAGCTTTGGCACTGTCACTATATTGGATAACCATATTAGGTATTCCACCACTCTAATGAATTTGACTTTCAACTACTTAATGATTTCTTCCTTGACTTGCAAGCACCATTCAGGCTTAATTCTATAGAGTTTTTGTTTTACCAGCTTGGCGTCGGGATACGCAGAAGCTGCAGAATCCGATGTTCAACGATCGATGGGTCTTACCCATGCCTATCTTCATAAGACCAAGCAAACACATCCCGAAATTCTATCAATAGACTGATCAATGTTGTTTTTTCTTCACCTTGCATGTAACTGCCAATTCTGACTTCTCTGATCTCGTCGTTCAGCCCCATATTGATGGTGGACAAGTCTTCTTACAGAGCTTTTAATCGGTGCTCCCCTCGTTGGTTGATCAATTTAGACAATTCAATTAAATAGTCTTTATCTTTATCCCCTTTGTTAAACAATTCATTATTAATAGACTGATTTATCATGTTTTCAGTTAATTAATTTTTTAATATATTGGTAACCAAGGAATACATAGAAGCATTGATATTATCATTATCAAAGGAAAGGGTTACAAGGTCGGCCACTTCATCAAGGTCCTCACAGGTGAGATCTTTGACTTCAGTGTCGGGAATAGAACTCATTGATGACTAGTTCTTAACAAAAGGGGAAAGAGGGGGTAAGGTGTATCCGAAGCGCTCCACCAGGTCCTCAGCCTTCAACAGTGGTCCCGTAGTAGTATACTAGTTCTGAAGTGGATTATCTGTAACAGTTTCAAATTCTACCATCAGGTCCTCGGTGCTATCTGCTCCACTGACCAATCCCAGAAAACCATCTCCAATAAAATCTTCTCCAAACAGAGCCAGAGCACAGTTTTCCTGATAAATGGTCCATGTGTTCTCGACTGTCACCATTTTGTAAGAAGTGTCACATGGGCCTAAAATAACTTTTTCCATCTCATTTACGATGAAGCGGACATCATCGAAAATCTCCTAACCTGAGTGTATCTTTCCACTGTTATCCATCCATGGCTCAGGGAACATGAGGTAAGCCACAGTCTCTCCGTTTTTGACAAAGTACCCATTTAGGGTCTTCCTGTAGGGATTTATGGGAGGTGCCATATATGGCAGGCTCGTCTGAATCGCTTTATTTTTTTTGTGTTTTTCTTTCATAACTACCGATACTTCTGCGGGTGTTGGATTGTATCCTAGCCCAAAAGGCAGTATGCACTCTTTGATGTCATCTTATATCAGGTTGATCCTGCCTTGCTGATTCCTGCCAAGCCCAGTCCTGGCATGTATCTTGTATTACGGAGCATGAAATATGGGATCATCTCTCTAGGTTCCACAACTTTATTGTTACTGATACAAATTTCACCCGTATACTAGATTGTATTTATTATTGGCTGAGGGATTACTTCGAATCCACTCAAAAAGATATCGGTGTCATCGTGCTCTATCTCGAGAATAGGAATGTCTCCCTTTTTTTTGCTTACATGAGTTTGTCAACCAGAATAACAACTATATGATCTTCATGGATAAACTTCACACATTAATAGAGTGATGAAGCTACCCCTTTCACGCCATGAATCCACGGATGATCCAACAGTAGATTGAAGGTAGAAGGAACATCCAGTACTTGGAATTCAAGGGGCATATTCAATGGGCCAATGGTCAACATAAGCGTTACTACCTTGAGCACACATCGACTGGCGTTGTCATATGCTCGAACTATGTGCGATGATGGAGCTAGGTCTGAAATCTCCGTTCCCAGTTTGGCTAGTGTTACTATCGGGCGAACATTTAAAGATGAACCGTTGTCTATCAATACCCTTGGCACCCTTTTCTCTTGGACACCGACTGTTATATGTATCGCATCAACATGGTCAACACCTTCCTTTGGTAGATCAAGGTAGGTGAACATGAGCATCCTCGATATCCTTAGCCCCAGTGCTTCATTTGGGTAAGGAGAGCATCCTCGATATCCTTAGCCCCAGTGCTTCTGATGCTAGTTTTAGATTTTTTATCCTTCCCTGAGGAATCACCCATGTCCTGAGCAGTTTGATATGCACAACTAGATCGAGTGAGATGAGTAACATCGCCCCCTATCCATAAGGCCTTTTCAATATTGTTTATCCTCCCTAAGGAGTACCCTGAGCACTGGACACGATTTCACTCCAAGAAAGCATATTGCATTCAAAACATTCCCCTTTCAAAGGTAAAGGGATAAACAGATATGGCAGCGAAACATCGCTAATTTCTAACTCAACAGAGGAATACATCCCTCCTCAACTGAACTGAATTACATTGACATGGTTAGCTGACAACAGATTGTTCACCACATTAGACATAAGGTGTGGCTTTTCAATGACCTTGTAATCAATCGAATTTTGAATTGCCCGCAAAAGTGAGAAATATTTGTCGGTGATATGTCCATATTCACAATACTTTGTATGGTCCCAAGTGGCGCAATGGATTGGGAGGTTTGTAATCTTCCATAAGTTTGAGGACTCCTTGTGCTTTCAGCCCATGAAATATAAATGACATAGGAGCATGCAGCTCGCCAAAGTGCCTATCATCTTTATGTAATTATTTCTTCCACCCATTTTATTGTTGCCATTTTCTACTGCATTTACAGACCCATCAGTTGAGTAGTTGAAAGGCGTACTTCCATAATTCTGAGTGGATATAACAACTGGTGGAGCCATTATTGGAAAATTCCACAACACATTTACTATTGACGCTGTGTTTCCTTTGAAATACTGGAATGAGCTTAAAGGGGGATCAACCTTGATTTTCCCTATACGGATTTCCGTATCAATACAAAACCCAACATCTGAGATTGAAGAAAAATCAGCATAAGGAAGGTATCGCATACGATCCAAATAAATAGGCTGAAGATTTCTCAAAAAGATCCTGACTTGTTCAGCTGGATCAGGCCTATCAAGGGTTTGGGCTATCTTCTTCTCCACCTTTCGGCGTATTCTAGGTGCAAGAGTCAAGATCTCTTCTATGTTTCTCCTAGTTACTATTGTGTTTGTACCTCTTCTAAAACTCATCAGTGAGTTTATCCCAGGTAAAAATTGTAGTACTGTCAACTAACATCAGTCACTATTTGGTAGCCCCAATTAAGGTTAAGTGAAAATTTGAAGCCATTACCTCAAAATTTGCACCTCTCTACTGTATGGCATTAGCATAAGATCTTAAGTGGGCACTAGGGCAACCTATACCATCAAATTTCTCAACATCAAACATCTTGAATTTTGCTGGTAGGATAGCAGAAGGCTGCAATGTCATTGCTCGTGCAGTAAATTCGCTTTTGTTCAATAGTTTTAGAACCATGTTTTTTAATTCTTTGATTTATCCCTTGTTTGCAAGCTCTATATCATTGGTTTCAACTATTGCTGCAGCAGGAGCCCTACTTGAGAAACATTATAAGGAGGTGTATAACCAGCAAATGGGTAGACTGGTTTAGCCAGATCCTGTGGGATGTAACTTGTTGAATTCAAGGGTGGGCCACCCTGAGTTGGGTCGGTCATATAGAACAAGAATGTATTTGGATTTGGAAAAAGAATATTGGTAGTCAGAGGGGTAATGTTGGTTGTAGGAGGTGTGGTAGTGTTTGGGATTGGGATTGTGGTAGTTTGAGATTGACGATGTATGTTTGGGTTTGATGGATTGACATTTGGTTGAGGGGGGAATGTGTTTACGTAAGATGGATAAATGTTTGGGTATAAGAAATATATATGTGGGTTGGAGAATAGGTATGTGGATTGGGCAGACTTGTATTCATATTCGAGGATGATGGGTCAACAGGCCCTGTAGAGATAGGTGTACTATATTATCAGCCATTGACCTTGTGTATAAGGGATGAAAACCTAGCTATCATAGTTTCCATGTTTTGGTCCATCCATTGTTGCATTGCTGGGGTTGGAGTGTATCCTGGAGCCTCTGTGTCATGCCCCGTAGAAACATTCTCTTTCTAATCAACTATCAGATTCAAACACAAACTTTTTGTACTTGTCTCTGAATTTAAACTCAGTACTCTTATCAATCTCCCAGTGCTAGTCCTCCTCCAATTCAAGGCCAGATTTCTGAAAGTTTGAGGTATGGGTGATGGTTAGGTTTTGGAAGATATTCTGGGTAAAGCACAATTTACTCATTTTAAGACACGACTTACCCTAAAATTGTTGGACAAGAAACAATGTTTTGTTTTGACTTGTAGTGGATTCTCTCTTCAAAATATAGGACCTTCATATTCCACCTATATTTTGACTTCCCAAGATTGGACAGATCTCAGGCGAAGGGCCTATATCCTCTTTAGGATCCATGATTCGGATATTCTAGGCATATGTCATCAATTTCTTTGTCAATCCCAGTACAAAAGGATTTTTTTTTGTCGACCTTGATCACGATGATTCTTTTTTCTTTTGCTGAGTGTATGACTCTTTTTTTGTCTTTCTTTTGTATTTATTTCTCAGTATCTCTTTTCTTTTTAATTTGCTGCGATCAAATAGATTATTTTGTCAGTCGACGACTCTTTTTTGTTTTTTCTTTCTTTTGTCTTTTCTTTCTTTTGTCTTTATGCATAGAATTAACAAAGCATGTTGGTGACAATAAAAACCAACCAGTCTAGAAGTGTCCTAGAAAACTATATGCTTTTAACACATGGCTATGCAGGGTTAGGATGGCTTACTTCTCAGGGGACATTTCATAAATGCGAGGAAAGGGATAGTTTCGGCTAGAAGAATGTTGTGCGCATGACTTACCCAGTTTCATTCCAACGTTTCTATACCAGGGTTTGAAGCTTAGCAACAATTCGGAATAACTATATGAGTGCGCGTGTGTGCATCGTAGCTAAGAATTTATTTTTATTTTTTTTTTGCAATTTATATGTAAATAAAAGTGAGACGGACATATATAGGAATGAAGACAATTAATGTTCATTTTTTCTGATTCATGTGATTTGAGTTGATGTTTGTTAGTAGTTGAAAATTGCAGAAAAGAAAACACAACCACAACTCGAGGGTTTGGAGCCCCGAGAAAAGAGAGTGCCAAAGAAAATAAGAAAAGAATGGGAATTATATCGTATTTCTAATTATTACACTTTTGTCCTATTTCCCAAAAATGAAAAAGACATAAATGAATAAATAATGTACAAATGAATGAATTGGCAACAAAGCTCAAATAAATATACATCAAAAATTAAATTAATGTTGTACCTGCAGGGTTAGTACGGGTGAGGTATATGTACACGTAATAAAACAATTACGTAATATTTAAATACACATAATAAAATAATTACGTAATAAATAAAGCACGTATTATTTGTACAGGTAATCAAAAAAAAATAATAACACGTAAAATATACACATTATATATATAATAAAACAAACGAGCATCCAAATCATGAAAATATGAGTCTAGCCCTCTAAAAAAAACAATTTGTGTTTTATCCCCAGCAAAGTCGCCACTGTGAGAACCCCGATCCGTTCTTACCAGCCTCGTTAATGAAAAACGAACGGTCTTTGAATACATGGATTAGTGCGTTGAATAGACCCGGGTCTCATTATGGACTCCCAAAAAATGTTATAGATGTGCAAAAATACATTTATATAAAATACAGAGTCGCAACCCTCGTTTATAAAGAAAACGAGAGAAAAATTAAGATTATGGGTTCGGGGGCTAAGTTACGAGTCGAGAATGTGTTAGGCATCCATATCACCCTTTCGGTCTCTATGATTGCATGCTAGTTAATTAAAATGCTACGGTGTATTATGTTACGTAATAAAAATAATATAACGGATCACGGAGATTTACATCTCCGTTCATGTTATGCACAAATATATATATATATATATATATCCAAATAAAGGAAATAAAATAAAAGAAAATGAAATTGGGTCATCAACAGTGGACAGGTCCAAAGCAGAAGAGGCCCAAAGAGGACATCCCCTATGGTACGCAGCGCACCAAGGGAGACTTCTCCTATGGTGCGCAGCACACAAATGGAGCCTCTCCCTTGCTTTGTTTTCAGACAGCTTGATTTTATCTTTGAAATTGTTGTTTTTTGTCACCAAATTGATACTATGTGTACTAAAAATCTATCCTAACAACATGTAATCAAATTTACACGAATTCCAAGCTTAAACCATGGATTAATTTGAAGAAAATAGTACAAGAACTCAAAAAAAAACTTAAAATGAAATAACAGGAACACAATGATTGAATTCTGAGATTTGGAGTTCAAATTTCAGATGTCTATATACTAAACTCATAGAATCATGCTTATTTACATATTTGCAAGCTTTATTTACATTATTACATAGCCAAATTGAAGGAAATCAACAAAAACCAAAGAAAATCGAAAGGAAACAAAAATTACTACCTTCTATCGTATTACAGAATTACAAGCCAAGTTCTAGGCTATTGGTTCGTGATTTATGCTCCTCTTGCTCCTTAGGAAGAAGACTTGATTGTGTTTGTAATTGTGTTTGTGTTTGTGTGTGTGTTTTGTGTATGTTGTTACTGTCGTTCTTCAAGAAATTAATGAAGGAGGATGTATACTATGAGTGTGTGTGTTTTCGTCTCTCTGTGTGAACCTCTTTTTTCAAGGATAAAAGGGAATATTTATAGGAGGGAGTAACTGAGTTACTCTCATGCCCAAGTAATCCATGAGGCTTGTGGGTGAAGATTTGGTTGGGAAATTTCCTAGGCAATTGCTGGCAACCATATTGTTGAAGGCTTGCTCCTTTGGTACGCAACGCACCATAGGAGTTTCTCCAGCTAGGGGTGTTCATCGGTTCGGTTTTTGGGTTGTTCGGTTCGGTTTGTTCGGTTTTTGTTATTTTAACCTTAAAACCAAAAACCAAACCAAACCAAATTTGAATTCGGTTTTCGGTTCGGTTTTCGGTTTTAACCAAACAAATGTTAAAACTACAATCCAATTCAAAGTTTAAATATTTATCATTTAAAAAACATTCAAAACAAAGAATAAAACTTTAACAAAATTACATAATATCCCTAAAAATGTAAGATTACATATACTTAGTCACTCGAACTTGAAGAAAGTCTTGAATTCCACACATTAGTTGGCCACTAAACATCTACGAAATTTGTTTGAGTTGTCACTTGTGTTATTTCTGCGACTCATTACAAGAACGTTTAAATAAACCAGCAAATTTCAAAAAACATATTGAAAAAGAAACAATGAATTACATTGTTCAAACTTTATATTACTAATAATTATTTATATAACTAATAATAATATATTTAATTTTATTATATTTTTTTTAATTCGGTTTTCGGTTTGGTTTTTGGTTTGAAAGGCAAAACCAAAAACCATATTAGAATTCGGTTTTGCCAACCAAACCAAACCAAAAACCAAATTCAAATTCGGTTTTGGGTTGTTTGGTTCGGTTGATCGATTTTTTAGTTTGATTTTCGGATGAAACCAAATACTGAACACCCCTATCTCCAGCTGCTTTATCTTTCAGTCATTTGCACTTTGGCCCTTGGACTTCAAGCTTTGACACTTTTGTCCTTTCTTTGACTTTTGACTTGACGTTAGTCCTTGAGGGTACTTCCGTTATGTCTTTAGTCTGTTGTTGTTTGTGTAGGCATTTTAGATACCTGTAATTGTTTATAAAAGTGTGTTAGTCCATTTTGTAAATAAATTAATATTTATCGTACAATATATAATAGGTATACGAATTCTAGGTGTCTACACTAATATAAAAGCGTCTCCTTTAAATTGATCTTGAAATCGGTCAAAGTTAACTAATGTAAATCCATATTCAGCCTTCACTCCATGATATATATTCGCCCAGTCGCACTTAAATAAAGGAATTTGAAAAAGAAGATAGTCCAACACAATAATGTCACGCAAGATCCCATAGTGACCGATTGTACAACTACTAGATTGTTCATTGTTATTTGACGCAGATCTACGTATTATAGTTGCTTCGAGTGAAACACCACTATTCTGTGTGGACATTTCAGTCGCCTTCGTGCGAAACCGACGACCATTTATAATAAAACCAAAGTAGCAGAGTGCTTGCTTTCTAGGCCAATATGATAACCACTTTATTGTTTCAGAAACATCTCATGTTGCCATCTCGAGTTTAACCTGTACATGTATTCAAGATTATAACATATTTATTTGTAATATGTAAACTAACATATTGTGCAATGAAACACAACAATGTGTTAAAAAACCTTATCTGTAAACCAATCACAGAAAGTCTCTAACTGCTTCTTTGAAAGTTCTTCATCAGAGAGATTATCATGTAACCTTTTCAACTCCTCCATATGCATCCTAAGAGAAAGAAAGAGTGAAAAGCATTCATGACAAAGAAAATGGGCAAGTTTTCATTTAAAAAAACGTACTCTTCATATGGTTCCACTTTCGCAGTATTAAATAGCACATATCAATGAGCATTCTCCATGTCTTCAACAAACAATATAGTATGCTCTCCTTTGAAAATCGGTCGTCCGTCAAATTTTCTATCATCTTAATAGTCCTCATTATGATTATGTGTTTCACCAATTTCAAAAGCTTTCTTTATATACTGACTACAATATCTCATGCACTCTTCGGCAAGATAGCATTCACATATGCATCCTTCTAGACGTGAAGAATTTCTAACATTTTCCTTGCATGTCTTCATGATTCTAAAGAAGATCGAATAAAAAGGTGAAGACAAACTACTAAAAGTATTGAAAAAATAATGTTTGATGAATGAATAGAATACGAATACCTTTCAAATGGATACATCCAATGGAATTGATTTGGTCCACAATAACGTGTCCTAAATGTATTGGCAAGTGCATCATGATGTCGAAGAAGGAAGGAGGAAAATATCTTTCAAGCATGCGCAATGTCTCAACAATTTCTTCTTCAACAACTTCTAGCTTTTCTGTATCAATCGTTCTTTGACTTATATCGTTGAAAAACGAACATAGTCGAAATATCGCATTTCTTGGCCCTTAAGGTAAAATTCCTCTCAATACTACAGGCAATAACTGTTGCATTAAAACATGATAATCATGGAACTTGAGTCCAAATATCTTGTCATCTTGTGCAAAATAATTTGCAATATTTGAGCTATACCTATCAGAAACCTTCAAATTTCTTAATCGCCAATAAAAGGTCTCCATCTCTAAACTTGTTAGAGTATGTTATGCCGGTGGAAGGAACATCTTATTGCTCTTTTCAACCCTTGGGTGCAAATCTAACCTAATTCCCATTTTATCCAAGTCTTTACGTGCATTAAGACCATCCTTTGATATCAAGCAAAGTGCAAACTAAACTCTCACCGCAATTCTTTTCAACATGCATTAAATCTAAACAATGACGTAGCTGCAAATACTGGAAAAAGAAATTGACATAATGTTATTGACTAATAAACTCTGCAATTTTATTGAAGTCTAAAAAATGGTTTACCTCGTGATAAGGCAACTAAAAAAAATGGCTTCTTCTTCCACATGAGGCCCTTCACGACTTTCTTTCTTTTAGTCTTCCTCTTCCTCTTCTTATGGCCCTTACCTTTTTCCCTTCCTTTTTTTTGTTTCTTCCTCATTGTTCATTTCCTCCCCTTTTCCAAAATCACTTTTAATATCACTAACAACTTTTAAAACTTCAGAAACTCAGTCAGTATTTGAGGCTTTCCCCTCTTCTCAATGGTTCCATCAAACTAACACTTCTTCTTTCGATAAGGATGATTGGATACAAGGAATCTTCGATGACCCATGTACGCACACTTGTTGCTGTAAGTAGCCATATTGAACAAATATCAACACCACAAATAGGACATTCTGCCATACACTTTGTAGTACATCCAGCCATATTTCCATAAGCTGGGAAATCATTAATTGTCCACATCAGAATGGCCCTCAAATTGAACATGCTCTTCTTATATGCATCATACCACCTCAACCCCAATTATCCATAATTCTTTCAAGTCTTCAATGAGTGGCCTTGAATATACATCAATATCATTTCCTAGTTTCTTCAGCCGAGGGATTAATAAGGTTTACATCAAGTTCTCTCTTTTCATGCATAGCCATGGGGGAAGGTTGTAATTAACAAGCATCACGGGCCAACAGATGTATGTGGAACTTAGATTACGATAAGGATTAAATCCATCTGTAGCAAGTGCAAGTCTTAAATTTTATGATCAGATGCAAAATCAGGCCAATTACTATCAATAAAATTCCATTGAGGCGAATCAACCGGATGTCGCATCTTGTTATCCTTACTATAATGAGTGATATGCCACGATAATTGTTCAGAAATTTCTGATGATCTGAACATCCTTCTAAATCTGGGAATAATCAGAAAGTACCTCAAAACCTTGACCGGTACCCCCTTTTTAATTTTGCGCTTATCTCCTTTTTCGACGAATTTCCATCGGGATTTCCCACATCTTGGGCAATTGTCTAGGTCTGTCAGGTCTTTTCTAAATAGACAACAATCATTGACACATACATGTATTTTTTTATACCCTAAGTCAAAGGTCTTAAGTAGCTTTTTGGCAGCATATGTTGAACCAAGAAGTGTATTTTCCTATGGTAACATGTCACTCAAAAGTTTGAGAAGTTCAGTAAATGCCTTATTAGAAATAGCATTGACAACTTTATGTTTGAAAAGTACTACTGTCACTAGGGGTGTTCATCGGTTCGGTTTTCGGGTTGTTCGGGTTATTCGGTTCGGTTTGTTCGGTTTTTGTTATTTCAACCTTAAAACCAAAAACCAAACCAAACCAAATAAAAAACCAAGAAACCAAACCAAATTCGAATTCAGTTTTCGGTTTGGTTCGGTTCGGTTTTTGGTTTTAACCAAACAAATGTTAAAACTACAATTCAATTCAAAGTTTAAATATTTATCATTTAAAAAAATCCAAAACAAAGAGTAAAATTTTAACAAAATTATATAATATCCCTAAAAATGTAAGATTACATATACTTAGTCACTCGAACTTGAAGAAAGTCTTGGATTCCACATATTAGTTGGCCTCTTTTGTCACTAAACATCTATAAAATTTGTTTGAGTTGTCACTTGTGTTATTTCTGCGACTCATTACAAGAACATTTAAATAAACCAACAAATGTCAAAAAAACATATTGAAAAAGAAACAATGAATTACATTGTTCAAACTTTATATAACTAATAATTATTTATATAACTAATAATAATATATTTAATTTTATTATATTTTTTCTAATTCGGTTTTCGGTTTGGTTTTCGGTTTAAAAGGCAAAACCAAAACCAAACCAAAAACCAAATTAGAATTCGGTTTTGCCAACCAAACCAAACCAAAAACCAAATTCAAATTCGGTTTCGGTTTGTTCGGTTCGGATGATCGATTTATCGGTTTGGTTTTCGGATGAAACCAAATACTGAACACCCCTAACTGTCACTGTCAACTTTGTGTAGTCGGTGCAACCTGGGTACAGGGAAGTTTATGCTTCTTCCAACAATTTAGAAAACCCTCCATCTCTCCTTTCTTTAGTATAATCTGCAATCTCTTCCTCGTTAATATGCACATCTACGAACATCCTATATGTATTTGGTTTTTCATCGCGATCACATGTCATTTTGGAGGAGGAGGTGCTAGGACGTTCTTCCCCATGAAAAATCCAAATCTTGTATGCCTTATCCATCCCAAACATAACCAAGTGTGACACTACATCATCACCAGTCTGGAAACTGATATTTCGGCACCGAGTACAAGGACATTGAATTTTTGGGATTTCCTAACTTCTCCATAGCTCTTGAAATGAAAGCTCTAGCTCCTGCACTATATGCAGGATTGGCATACAACGAAAACTTAAAAAAAATTTAGTTGGCAAGCAACAAGAGTGCATGCTAGTACCAAACTAATCATTGAGTTCAGATTCAAAACCTTAGCAGATACACCCAAGCTTTATCCATCGAAAGAATGGGGATTCTAACTTCGAACCTAAACTAAGCAAGCTCCTATTTAAAATCACTTTGTCAACATCCAAACCATTAGCAATGTGAAAAACATATTCCCCCACCCACCCACCAACCTGCTTCCTTGCAAAAAGAAAATGAAAAGCACCCCCGTACTGGAACAAAATGAAAGATCATGGAAGAAAACATGCTAAGGAAAGCAAATTTGAGTGAACCATGCTAAAGTCACTATATTCACATAAAACTAATTGAACATGATGAAAATGGAAAGATAAAAATGCAAGTGATTTGTCACTAAAGAAAACAAACCATAGAGTAAAATGGACAAACACCAAAAAAGTAAGGTAAGGATTAAAATGTGGCAGCGAATCCAAGATTCAGCAGTGAAATTGAAGGTGATCTAGTTTTCAAGTGAAATGTTGCTTTTCTTTAGCTTTGATCAGCAACTTATCGTGTTTCTGCAAATACTGCAATAGGCCGGCCAAAGTGTTAATTATCTTTATGTTCACAAAATGAAGCTGGCATGTAATAACTGTCTAAGGTGAGCATTAGGAAAAGAAAAGTAATCATTTACTACAACGTGCTCCCTTAATAAAATGCTACATGAGAGAACGAATGCACCCTACTTCATTTACTCAAGAGGCACTAAAGAGGGTATGATAACTTTCTTGTACTATTTTTACTTTATTTCAGATTTTTCTTTTTGCTTTATCTATTTGTTATTATTATATTTCACTTATTTATAATATTTTATTTTATTATCTTCTTCTTTTTTCTTTTTCTTTTTTTGAGCGTGGGGGGCCAAGTGATGGCTTAAACATTTGACTAACTTTACAAGGTTTCCAGAAAAAGAAGAAAAAAGATCTCTTCCAGTTTTTTTAATGATCTCCAAAGGTGTTCCATGGTGTTATACATTTCAAATGCTCCATTTCTATTTGCAATTAGAGTCCATGAAATAGCAAGACAATTATATTACCCAAAGATTTTCAATTAAAACTGCAACTATATTTGGAGACATCAATCTAGTAAATAGTAAATATCAAACCTAAATTAGTATAAGGGATCGTAAAACTAGTGCAAAACTAGACTGGAGAGTTTCATCCTGAGAAAACCTGCAAGTTGATTCATAGGTAACATTGCAAATGCATCCAAGTCCACCTGAAACAAGATAAGAAAGTTTAAGGTTATAAAAGAATCTACCCATGAACCAACACCCATCAAGAGAACATAGCTTCTATGCATACATGAGAATCAAAAGAAGGGTACATTGTAACATAAAAACTAAGAGCTAAATGGGTCCCAAAATACTTTCCAAATTTACAGATCAAGATTCATAGGTGCAACAAAGTAAAACTGTGAGCTCTCGATAACAAGCACTTGCAAACAGTGTCACCAATATCAATGCGATGACATTTAACATATTTCTAACATCTCTAACTGGTAAAGAAAAGTAAACAATATAAGACAATGAATAAATAGAGTAAACATACCTCTAACCAAAGCACACACAGCTGCACAAAACATAAAATGATTGATTTACACCTTCCCCTGACCAGCCAAATACTAGAGATACTGCGCAAATTCAACCAACAAGCAGATAGTAACAAAAATCTTAATAAGACGAGAGAGTGAGAGAGAATTATAAGATACTAGACAAACAAATTAGAAGAAAAACAAGTTCAATGCAAGTAAATATGAAGAATTTTTGCCCTAGAATTTGAGTTAAAAACAAAACCCAAACCCACACCACACACGCAACTTAAAATCACAAGCAGATGTTACATTGCAAAGCATATAAAATAATGTGCGCATAAAACACATACAACACGCACGAATACGTATGTGCAATGTGTTGTAACACTGATATAGGGAAACACTGTAATATGTGGAAGGAGAAACGCCGAAAGGGAGAGTGAGCATTGACGACGACTGAAAGAAAGAGAAGGGGTATTTCAGAGAGAAAAGGTGAGAGGAGAGAGAAACTTACCGAAGAAGATTCTGTACGACGACTGTGAGAGAGATATCTGGTTGTTGCCGCGATGACAGAGATCAATTTGAGATGATCGAAAAATCTGGTTGATGATCGTATGTGCAATGTATTTGTAAGGTTTAGAGAGAGCAGCGATAAAAGGAGTTATGAGAGGAATTGGGGATTTTGACTTTTGGAAATTTTCTATATTTGTTACCGCGTAAAAGGGCTCCCCAAGAAAAAAATTGCATTAATATCTTAATACAACGTAACAAATCAGATGTTGTAATTAAAGAGTAACCACAATGTTTACCTAAAAAATGTTGTATTAAGAACCGATAAACACAACGTTTACTGGAAAAAACATTGTCTAAAATATGGTAAGCCCAACATTTATTTTTAAAACATTGTATAAAACCTAATACACAACGTTTAATGAAGAAACGTTGTCTAAAATGCCCTTTTAACACAGTTTTTTTTTAAATGTTGTGCAAAAATCGTTGTTAAAGCTCATTTTTGTTGTAGTGAACACTATTATTAACTATTAAATTGAGTATATGTATTAAACATTAAACATGTTTTAATATTGCTCTTTTCTTTTATGACAGTTGGACTACGAGATCGGCTGTCAAGGAGCAGTTGGCTGAGCGTTGGTTGAAAATGACTAATTCTAACGGGAATGAGTGGAACCAAGATTTATGGGAGCAGATCACCTCGATAGGACGAGCGAATACAGGAGATAGGGTCTTCGGGATTGGCACGCATGGGGGATCCTCGCACGTGTCAACCACCTCTTTGCTTCTCGATCGACATCACGATCACAGGCTCAGTCGAACTTTGACCAGGAGCGTGTCATTTCGAGGTTGGAGACCGAGCTCACTGAAACACAAAACGAGCTCACTGACACCCGATAGTCCTTGTATAGATACAGGCCACCCTAGAGCAGGTGGTGCAGAACCAAGCCCGTATGTATCAACCCCCATCTCCCAATCATTGTCGTTCCCGTAATTTATTTGTTGACAATTAGTTTGAACAATTTGAATTTTTATTTAATAATTTTGTAATGAATTTGTATTGAATTGTGGTATGTTTTAATTTTTAGATTGTTTTTATGTTTAGTTATTTATTATGTTATTTTTTGATAAAGCAGGCACAAAAAATCTAAAAATTATATTTAAAAAAAATAGCAACGGAAATGTTTGTCACTAAAAATTTCATCGCTAATTTAACGACGGAAAAGTTTTGTCGTTAAATATCAACAAATATTAGAGATGAAATTTTTCGTCACTAATTAGTGACGGAATTTTCCATCACTAATGTCCATTGGTATTTAGCGACGGTCTACAATTAGCGACGTTTTATGTCCGTTGGTAATTATCGTCACTAAATTAACAACGGTAACGATTTCCGTCGCTAATTTTCAATGGTAATTCCTTCGTCTCAGATCAGTGTTCATTTTTTTTCGACGAAATTCCGTCACTAAATTGATATTATGAACGAAAACACGAATTTAATACCCGTGTTCCTAGTAGTGAAAGTGGTGTCATTGATTTGACGCTATTAAAAAAAATACAAAGAAATAACTTTCTTTATCCTAAAAAAATATTTTTTGGGTTAATTACACCATTAGTCCCTTGACTATTGACTTTTTTACTATTAGTCTCTTAAGAAATTTTTTTCAAATTTCAGTCCCTAGAGTATCAAAAAATCACACTGCTAATCCTCTTGATGGATGTCGTTAATATTTTTCTGTTAAGTTTGTCATGTGCCCAACACATGACTTTGGTTAAGGGCATTTTTGGAATTTCATGTGCAAGACTTAAAAAAAAAAAAAAGGAAAACAATGGCCCTCTCTCTCTCTCTCACAGACACACACACATCCAGCTACTGGGATTTTAAGGGCAAAGTAGAATTTGGGCTCCACAACCACTACCACCGCTGCTGGGCCAATCAGTTAACCAGTAAACCCTAGAAATAATCTCAATTTTTTAGATAAAACACTAAAATTCTATTTAACATCTTTAAACCGACCTAATTTATACTCCCTTATATCAATAACATAGTTAATTGACCAGTTAACCAGTAAACCCTAGAAATAATCCCAATCGGTGAAACCCTCTTTCCGACAAACTACCTCAGGTGCGGTGTGCCGGAATACTGCAAGCCGTATGAAGAAGACTGTCTTTTTACTGCTCCAGCCTGAAAGATTCGCCAGCGTCCGTCTCATCGCCTCATTCATTGATCGAACCCCTTCGCTGTCGTCTTCTATCTCCGGCAAACCCCCTCCTTCTATCAAAAACAAATTGCTCATTCTACTTCTTCATAGCAATAATCAAGTGAGATAGAAAAGAGAAGCAAGAATTTTAAAACTTTGAAAGTAAGAGCCATATAAACTGTTGAGAAACAAAACAAATTAGGGAAAAAAATCTTTAGAGGGCGATCTCCCACCCACATCTTTCCACGAATGAATCCGTGACCCATCCCCAACCCTAAACTTGTTTAATGGAAGAAACAATAGAGCGCACTAATAGATGAATTTCATGAGCTACAAGATCTCAAGGCCATTGCAATAACGTCAATGTTTCAACACTGGGCGATGGAATTCTCCGTGCAATTTATCACATCTGTGATGAAATTTCTCTGTGCAATTTATCACATCTATGATGGAATTTCTCTGCGCAATTTCTCCATCATCATCGTGTTCAATTTCTCTCAATTAAAAAAGTCTTCAACACTGGGCGATGATGGTGGTGACGTGAAAACGAAAGAGAGAGAGGAGTGTCCAGGAGAGATAATTTAGTGAGTGTGTAATTACCTTAATACCCTTGAGAAGTGATGGAGTTACTCTAACTCCCTTAAATAATGGCATGTGCCATGCGTGAAATTCCAATAATGCCCAGAAAAAAGTCAAGTGATTTGCACATGACTGACTTAACGGATAAATCCTAACAGCATCCACAAAAAGGACTAAGCGTGTCTAATTTTGGTACTCTAGGGACTGAAATTTGAAAAACAATTGTTAAGAGACTAGTGGTGAAAAAGTCCATAGTTGAGGACTAATGGTGTAATTAACCCTTCTTTTTTTTAATATGTGTAAAGTCAATGGCGACAATTAATTGGTAACGAAGGGAAACCTTAGGTGTGGTCAAGTATTCCATCATAAGGGCAATGTCAGGTGTGATCATTAGTCCTTTTCTCATTGATTGGAGACCCCAGGAGTCGTCATCCCTTCTATATTTATATTAGGGTAGTTCTTTAAAAAATTCACGGTTATCCACCGTCTTCTTTTCAAAAGTTCAAATATATCCCATGTGTTCTTTACGGCTATCACCCGCGCCCTTCAAGACTTCACAACTATCTGCCGGTGTTCTTTTCAAAAGTACACAGCTACCCCTTGCATTTTTTACAGTAATCCCCTGTGCTCTTTCAAAAAATTCACGGCCATCCCCCATGTTCTTTTCAAAAGTTCACAACTATCCCTTATGTTCTTCACGGCTACACCCATGCTCTTTCACAAATTTCATTGCTATCCCCTGTGTTTTTCACGGCTATCCTCCGTGCACTTCAGGATTGATCGAACTTTCTTTTAGAATGGGCATCTTCTATCGTCGATGAAGCTTGTGTCGCACGTTCCATCGCCGAGGGGCTCTGTAGACACCTTATTATGGAACCCCTATTTTATTATATTTTATTTACTTTCAAGATATTTATTTTATTGTTATCTTAACTTATTTGTTAGTTAATTTTAATTAAAATGCGTAAAGAAAAACAAAAATATTGTATTTACTTATTTTAAGTAACATTTTAGTTTATTATTTTATTGTACTTTAATATTTGATGTAGAAAACCCTAATTCTTGAGGAGCAAATAAACCCTACCTATAAATAACCTATTCATCTTTTCTCATTAACCTAGCCACAACATAACTAAACCAATTTCTTTCCTCGGCTTGAAAAGACAGCGCCTCACTCCCTCCGTCTCCGTGCCTTCTTGTCGACAGCACCCTCATCAACAATACTCCTTTGACCTTTCCCTTTAGTTTGGTAGTCATCCCTAAAAGTAAGTATCTCTTTCCAATTCAAATATAAAACTCAATATATATATATATATATATATATATATATATATATATATATAGTTACATGCTTCCTGCCATTCATGATCTAACACACAAAACACACAATAACACACGCACACACATTTGTTTATTTGGTTAACAAATATGGATGTTTAGAAGTCAAGAAACTTACAGATGGAAGTCAACAAGATGATCAAACAAGTAATGGATTACTTGTTTTGATCATAACAAGTAATTGATCAAAACAGGTTTATCGCTAGGTTTGTTATAATTGCTACAAACCTAGCGACAAATTTGTTTTGATCAAACAAGTAGCAGTTGATATCTCAGTCTTTTTTTTTTTTTTCATCTCACAAAACGACGCAGTAAAAGGAACCCTATTTGTGAAATCAATCTCTCTCTCACTCGGCAAACCTGGCAACAACGAAAGAAGAGACGGCGACCAGCCCTAGCGACAAACACAATGTATTTATCTTTGTTTCTTTTTTTGGACTTTTTTTTTTGGACATTTCAACTTTTTTTAATTCAGGATTTGGATTTTTTTTTTATGTTACTTACTCTGTCTTTTTTTGTTTACTTTTTTCTTATTTTTGAATGCTGAAATTTGTGTCGTTGACTTCTTGTTATTATAGTGACAATAGTCATACACATATTTTTTTTAATTCAAGATTTAGAGGCTTTTCTTTATGTTACTGAGTACTAACTCTATTTTTTTTTTTGGTTTAATGTTTACTTCTTTACTTCATTTTTTTTTTTCTTCTTTTTACTATTTTCCCTAGATATATATACTAATTTTTCTAATTTATCGTCTTTCTCGGTCGCCCGCCTCTCACCTCACCTCACTTCTTGCCCTAAAAAAGTACCTCTCGCCTTTTCCCTTTAATAACTATAATCTCTAGTTAAGTCGCTTTTAGGAAAAGTGATTAAGTGCAAAATTGAAGACTTCCATCAAACATTTAGGGTCAACTCAACATGATCAACAAAAATAACCCACCTTGTGCTTATAAACTTAGAAGTCCATTTGGCATTTATTGCTAATCCTTGCACTTTAATTAGGAATTATAGTAGTGAGGAGTGGTTAAAGGAGAATGTTGATCCAAACCACCTTAAAAATCCTTTTTCTTCATCATCTTTTTTCTTTACCATCTTATCCTTACTTTTGCACGATCTGTGATCTTCTAGGAAATTCATAACTTATTAACTAAACATGTAAAAAATGTGCTACGAAATTAGTATATCATTCAAAGATAAACACATGTTAACAATAGTTTTAGGGTTTGTAAACTTAGAATTCTATTGTGCATACATTGATTTATGTTGGTGACGTTTTCTGGTCAAGTCTCAAACTTTAGTTGTTCTTATAATCCAATAAACTTTACCTAATGGTTTAGGTCTTGACTAAGACAGCTTAGACGTAGAATTAGTATTAATCAATCATCGGTATAAGAGTTGTTTCTTTAAGCTTAACTGTCTAAGTTTATCTGTCTATCAACATTTCTTCCTTACCTAGGAGAAACAATGAAAAAGGCGTTCGTTATATTGATGATTGTTGCTTTTATGAAATCTTTGAAGGAAAGATTTAAGTACTTATCTTAGTGCTAATGATACTTGTAATTGGCATGCCTTACAAGAAGAAGTTGGTGTCCCCATGAAGGCAGAACTGACTTAGGATAAAAAAAAAACCTTAATGAATGGTATGATATTGATAAGGTTTTTATTATAGTGAGTAAAAGAGTCACAAAAAAAATACTAATGAAGGCAAACAAAGATGTGATTGATACCCTTGTGAACAAATGTGAGAATGCCAAGCAAACTCGAATTTGATCAGAGCCATCACTAAGTATTGATCCTGTGTGTTTGCAGTTATCATGGATATTCGAAGTGTTCCGGTTTTTCAACCTCTTGATGGGTCTAACTATTCAATTTGGAAGGTTATTATGCGGGTTTACATCAAATCTATTGATGAGCGGGCCTGGCTTGCAATTCTCACGGGGTGGTCTCCACCTAAAGTGATTGATGTCGATGGTGATTACCTTATTAAACCTGAAAGTAATTGGACCGACGATGAGGTGGAATTGTCTAATTTTAATTCAAAAGCACTTATTGCAATCTTTGATGCAGTGGACATGAATATGTTCAAAATCATCTTGAATTATACTGCTGCCAAAGATGCTTGGGAAGCCCTTCAAAAATATTGTGAAGGTTCCTCTAGTGTGCGACAAGCCAAATTGAGGTTACTAACCACCAAATTCGAAAATTTAAGAATGGAAGATGATGAGGAGATTAGCTCATACAATCGAAGATTGTGTGATATTGCTTTTGAATCACAATCTCTAGGTGATGCTATTCCAAATGTAAGGTTAGTTAGTAAGATGATGCGATCCCTTCCTAAATGTTTTAATAAGAAGATCTGTGCCATTGAAAAAGCTTATGATACCACCACGCTACGACTGGATGAACTTGTAGGAATCCTACAAACCTATGAGCTAAACCTTTCACACCAGAGAAAAAGCAAAGGGAAAGGCATTGCACATACCAGAAACATTGATTCTATTCAGTGTAGGGCTTGCACCGGATATGGACATTATGCTGCTCAATGTGCAAATACCCGACGCAAAAGAGGTTTAAATATATGTGCTACCTTGAGTGACAGTGATGATGAAAACACATAATGGAAGGAGGATAAAATTGTTCTTACCAGGGGGTACTACCGTACTAGTTATATTCAATACTGCGATATTTTATCAATTTTACTAAATTCAGATTTTTAATTTTTGGAAACTTTATGCAATTTTTTCTCAATGTATCCTTGGGCATTACAGAATCAGGTGCTATAATTGAATGGAAGGTACTGTCCAATCTATTTGTGATCTATTTGAAAGAATATATATATATATTCGAGTTTACTTAGTTTATTCGTATTATTTCTTTTTCGTCATTTCGCTTCCTATAATTTTGTTTTCTGCAATTTTGTTATTTTTGTTGTTGCGAGCGTAATACAAACAAATTGTCCCATAAGAATAGTGTTCTCTTTAATGATCTGTTGTTGTTGCATTTTTATCATCCATACTCAGCTCATTACAGAGAGCCATTTGACTATTCATCTACTGTGGTAGAGAAAAATCTTAGATGTATGACAGTACTAATAAAAGTTAGGTTATGAAGCCATCGCAACAATTTTTGTTGAATATTTAGATGTTATTGGTATAGATTGGAGTATTTGAAATATGATGGTGCTCAACTGAGAAAAAAGAAAAAGAAAGAAGGTTATGATTGTAACCAATTTGTAAAATATTCATCTCAACTATAAAATGAGATGATCATTGTTTGTATGTGACCCAAAAAGAGAGCCGAGTGAGGTCGAAAATAGGCAAAGGATGGTTACAGGCCAAGGTACCGAAAATGGAATGAGGCCAAAGAGGCTTGGTTGGGTGTCAAAGTCCAGTTAGGGGGAGAGAGCTATAGAAGGGTGAGACTATATAATTTTACTAGGTTTTTGAGAGTACGTGTACAAAAGGCTTTTCTGAGTGTGTTAGGGATTCTGTGTTGGGCATAAATACAAGTGAACTTTGTACAATGTATTTCTCTCAATTACTGAAATTGATGGCTCTCCGTGCCTCCGTGGATGTAGGTGGGTTTTGCCGAACACGTGTTCTCTCTTGCTATTTTTATGGTGATCTCGAACAAACTTGAGTTTCAAATTTATTTCGTTGCGCCACTTTTTCCAAAACTAAGCCACTATGAAATAAATAATTTAAATTTTGAGATCTCAACAAAAGAATACCATATCATACGACATTAATTCCATGCTACTGATAATCTAATCTAAAAGTCATGTTTAAGATTGCAAATTTTCAAATAAACAAACTCTTTTACCATTACAAATGGATAACGCTGACATCACTCGACTTTTCAATCAAGATACTTCGTTAATATTTTATATTTTAGTTGTAGCTAATGCTTCTTAACCTAAGCTACGGGAGTCTCTTGGTTATGAAGTAGACTCTTCATATCGCTCCCCGATAGAGAATGATCAAATCTCATATCCATACTAGAGTTAGCGCGCGGCGGTTAGCCGAAATGTTAGAAAGATGGCAACTACTCTTAATAGACTTTATTTTTCAAATAAGTCATGGCGGAGTTGGAAGTAGGTATTTTCTCGTTTATTGCAATTTTAAGTTTCAAGATAACTACACACATTACTACGAAACGATACACATAGTATCTCAAAATTTGAAAAAAAGTAAATGGTCCCATAGAGTGATTGAAGATGCAAAAATAATAATTTTGGGAAAGATTAGAACACAATTAATGGGACCAAATGAATTTCACATGTAATAATTGTGAAGGACAAATTTTTTACATGCGACCAAACACACCAACTAAAATTATTATGCTTGAAATTTACTACACAAAAGCCACTCCTGGTTTTGATTGGCCTTTTGGGCACTCAAGTATATTGGACCCAACATAATAAAGTACATCAAAGCTTGAACCACGCCTAAAGCCCGGACCACGCCCAAAGCCCAGCCCACCACTATCTCTCTCTATCTTTTCACATGGTGTCGAGTCTAATACTAATCTCTTCATGTGAGAGAAGAACACGGGACATCCCACAAAATAGATCACTCCACACAGAAACTCATTAGTGGTCAAGCCACTAAACGAATATATTGCTTTATTTTTTTGTCTTTTCACGAGCTGTTGAGTCTGACACTAGTCCCCGCTCGCAGTACTGAGCTTGTCGCTTGTTTAAAGAAATTTGTACCTGGTATAGTAAGAGTCGAACACGAGACATCCCCTAGCCAAATGGATCAATCCATACAAAAATTTCAGCGGTGATCACTAAGCCAATACATTAGTTTATCTCTATCTATATCTGAATGCCCATTGTCTTCCCCGCCCGCCATTGAATTTTCAAATAAAAGCAGGATAAAAAATAACAAAAAGAAGAAAGAAGAAAACTAAAGAAACAAGGAAAAAGAGACTGGGAATGATTAATGTTGTGGTTTTTATCAAAATAGTATATATGCATTTTGTCGGGCTTTATTTCTGTGCTGACTAATCTATTATTGTTCTAGTAGCTTTTAAAAGATGGTTGCGGGCCAAAAGCTCTATTATGGCAAACAAACGGCCACTTACAGTGTTACCATTATTGAAATCAAATTTTAACGGATAAAGTGTTGTATTGCTTGTCAATAGTTGGATGTTTGATTTGATTTAGGAGTGGAGGGATCGGTTTGACTTGATCTGAAAGTGGAGGGACTTGGAAGATTTCTTTATTTATTTATTTTTATATTATTCAGCATTGTTGGGATTTTTGCGCAAAGCACTTTATGTCAAATTGTATTTTTCGCATTTTATTTCATTGTATTTTCTATCGAAGCTATGAGATTTCTCGTTTTTGTAGTTGTTTGTTATTTCTAAAATATTGTTTTGAATTAAATTTAAGAAACTCTTTTATTTTTGTTTTATAGGTACGTAATCTTCAATTATTGAATTTACTCATGTGTATCAAGAAGTAAAACACCTACTGAACTTAAAAAAAATTATGGAAATAAAATGAGTATTCTTTTCTATGGGAGCATTTGGTAGGTTTACTTACGGGGCTAGCAATTCCCGCATAGAGCAAATAATTTTTGGATAGTAAGTTTACTTGGGGGAGCTAGCATTTTTCGCATAAAGCTTTATATGCGAGTATGCGACCTCAGCCGGTAGGTTGACCGGTAGGGTTAGCATTTTTTGTATGTAAGGCTTTTACGCCGTTACTTTTTTTTTTCTTAAAATCTCGATCTTACTTGCAAATGATGAAATAGATAGGGGAAACTAGAAGTACAAGAAACGCGATTATCATCGATATAGACAAATTATCGTCAAACATTTGATTTGCAGAGGTAAATTCACTTTGGTCTCTCATAGATAAGCTCCAAAAATGAAGTTAATACATTACAATCTCTCCATACTCTCACTAAATCAAAGTCCTTTAAATTCACTCCTAGCGATGCACGCCTTGGGAACTCATTGTGCACAACCGAAACTATTAGTAACTGTACATTACACCTCAAACTTAAATAATTAAAAAATATTTGTAAAAAGCACTCTGTAGTGGTAGCTCTGCACGAACTCCGACGTCTTACAACATCACGAGCGGCAGGCAGCAGACTCTTAACCCAACAACTCAACTCAAGTCGACTCGACTAAACTTGTCATACTAATTACGAATTCCGAGCAAATCTAGTTTGAAGATATCGAAAGAGTCGTGGCAGATGATGTTCTCGGAGACGATGACGACGTCGCGTTCTTTAGTACCACGGTCGGTAAGATACTGGTTTTTCTCCTCTCATTTTCCTTGATCAGCTCCATAGCAGAAAACTCCAACTTGTCCAAATTTGTGCTATGAATCAATTTCTTCCCTTGGAATAGTACAGATTCCACATTCTTTTGTGCCAACATATCATCCACGATGGTCAAAATGTCTATTTTGCCCTTGTCTTTCTCCGACCGAGTTTGCCTCTCGGATAGACTGCCGTTTGCCTGGATACGAATGTAATTATCGGCCCGACGCTGCCCAAATGCCATGGACACTGCTTGATCAACCTACACAAAACATAAATAAATGGGACCATAAGCTCACCAACCAATTTAACATTTATCGTTATATTTGTACTTATATATTAATTTAAATAAAATTATCTTCACCGCCGACACTCCACATTAAAGTTGTAAGATTCTTATATTACTATAACGTTTGGTGACTCCATTATTACAAACACCTTTGTAAAGCCTAGCAAAAAGTGAAAGTATTTTAGGCACTATATGACAATTAAGTTGACATGTTTTTCAACCAATCCTTGTCAATTATGAATAGTCCAAAGTGACAAAATGTAAAATTAGATTTTGGCCAAATCTTTTTCGAAGAATGCAATACTAGTGATCGAACTCGTTTATTGTGAATTTTGATCTCGTTTATTGTGAATTTTGATGACTGAACTCGTCTCGTGTAAACTTTGACAATACTAGTGATTGAACTCGTCTCATGTGAACTTTGACGACTGAACTCGTCTCATGTTAATTAAAATCTTTGTGTATAATTGTCGATCAATTGAAATTATGGGTCACAACACTTAACTGGTGTCTACTACAATCAATAATTGATTGCAAACTAAGTTTTTATATCTGTTTTTAATAGAGACACAGTCTACTACAATCAATAATTGATTGCAAATTAAGGTTTTATATCTGTTTTTAATAGGAACACGTGACAATCGTTCGATGGTGCATATTTCAGGTAAAAACAAAAAAAGGAACCAAGATTATCGTATTTTTGACAATTTTGCACCCGTTTTATCATTTTAACACTATTTATATACTTAAATAAATGTATAATGTAAAAGAGAAGAAACACATACCATGTCGGAAACTCCTTCACCGACGATCTTAACAAAGGCCGCTCGTGACGGTATGTGATTTCCGGCGCCACAATACGGTTCTCCGTTACCCAAAGACAAGACTAGCAAGTCATCGACGCCGTTACAAAACGGGAACTCCTGTTTATTATTTAGCACGTGGGTAATTGCTGCAGCCGTTGGATTGTTCATGGCAACCGCACCACCAACGGCTGTGATCTTCGTTCTGCCGTCCACCGACATCATTTCCAGCGGCTCCTCAACAGCGGACGTGGCAGCGCAGACGTGGCTCATCTTGAAATCGTAACCGTCCATTTCCAAAGCATCGGCCCGCGAAAAAACGAACGGCGATCCGGTAGCCAGATCATAACAAGGTATCAAAACGGCCTTCAACGTGTCCTTCAACGTCAACTCCCCAAACGTCTTACCAAACAGTTTCCCCGCCTTTGCCGGCGTTCCGAGCACCCGCCGGAGCATCCCCCGTCGGGATTGCCGGGAAATTCTGGGTCCGTTTTCAATTACATATTTAAGAGCTTCGTCGGCGGTAAACACCGGTGCGCCGTCCTTCCCGCGGGTGAATAACAAAGCGGCAAGGACCCCACCTACGCCGGAGCCGGCGACGACGTCGAAGTAATTGGCAATGCGGGCATCTGGGTTTCCGGATTTATGACGCAAGGAAGCTTCCAAACGGGCGAGGGACTTGGCGGCAAGGAGGCCGTCGGTGGCGCCACCGCCGTCAATTGAGAGAATCCTGACTTTTCCAGCGACGGGTTTGGCGGATTTCATTTCCTCAAGAGGGAGTTGATCATTTGGGGGAGAAACCTTAGAATTGTGATGATCATCGTATCCAAACAAGAATTTGTTTTCGAGGATAGAGAAGATTTCGTAGGTAAGCTTGTCAGCCTCGAAGTTTGAGTCCAACATTGATACAGCCGCCATTTTTATGTGAATTCAAAGACTAGTGCGTGTGTGTGTGTGTGTGTGAGGGAGAGAGAGAGTGAAGATTAAAGAGTGAGACTGTTGAAATTGAAGGGAGGGAAAATTAAGATGAGGGGAATGGAGAAAGGAAGGGGGGTTATATAATGTGTTAAAGGCGGAGAGAGTTGGGTACGGAGATGTACATGCGTGCGGGTGTTGTTTATTTAGTGCAGTGTGTGTATAATTGAATAGATTGGGTGAAGAGGACAAAAGCCAACAAGTTTAACTTAGAGAAAAAAGTTGGGAGGGCCCACGATCACACCCCACCTCAACCCCCAAAGCATTAAAAGTAGGGGACTAGGCAAACGATTAATCATTTAATCGGCTGCAACGGCGGATTGGTAAAACACGCCAAATCCTCCAATCAAACTGAACCGTTCAGTTTAGTTTAATTTAGTTTATATATATATATATATATATATATATATATATATATATATATATATGAAAGTATTTAATGGTTACTGTTTTATTTAACCATTAATGGTTACTCTCATTATCAACCATTAGATTAAAAATTAAAGGTTGAGATTTAATGCATTAAATGACTCACCTACTTGTATTAATTGCATTTTCCAATTAACCATTAAATCTTAACCTTTAATTTTTTATCCAATAGTTGATAATGAGAGTAACCATTGATGGTTAAATAAAAAAGTAACCATTAAATACTCTCCCATATATATATATATATATATATATATATATGTATGTTATTTATTTATTTATTTATTTTAGGGTTTGGCTTGTTTTATGGTATAAATACCCTCATTAAACACGTTTGAAGTCAACTTTTCAATAATAATTTTTTTTCCTTCATATGCTTTGTGTGTGAAACTCTAAGCTATCGTAGGCTTGCTTGTCAGGAATTTCTCGTGGTATGAGTTCCTTTAGTGATTTTTGATGCGTTAGTTGATATTAGAGCGAGTAACATCCTGTGATGGCGACTAACGAGGGCGACAACAACAACGCCAACCCTGGACTGATCGTGATCTTTGCGCAAATGCAATGAACATTGGATATTGTTGCAGAAGGGATGCGGAACATGCAGGTTGGCCAAAACCCTAGGCAACGAGCATTGTCTCGTGAAGCAGAACCTGTATGGTGCGGGGTGAACCCTTTTCGCGACTCACCGGCCAGGGATTTAGATTTAGATTCGGAAGGAGAAGATGTACCGTTGGTAAGGGACGTGGAACAGTACCCAAAAATCAAGGCTGACCTACCGTTCTTCACAAGTGATATGGATTTGGAAGATTTCTTGGATTGACTTTCGGAGATCGAAAAGTATTTCGACATAATGGGGATTACAGAGGATGAACAAGTGAAGTATGTAACATATAAGTTGCGAAATTGTGCTTCTGTTTGGTGGGAATAACTTCAGACGTTATGATTTTTGGCTAACCGCAACTTTAGCATTTTATATTCACTTTTACTGGATAGCTTCAAACTCGAATTAACACTGTCGATCTGTGTGTAACCCTGGCTACCCTCCCCCTCTCCTTCACTGCAGAGGGAAATGGGAGGAATTCCTTTTAAGAGACATTGATATAATCAAATCCATTCATCCACCCAGGCAAGTCAGCCAATTTTTATCCATCTCGTCTTTTCCACCCCCTTTGCTCAGTACGATTCATTTCTATATTCCCACGAGAAGCTAATGTGCTCTTTCAACTCGAAGTAGATTCTTGCCCATCACGCGAACTAGCTCTTATATAGTCAAAAGGGAAGGCAACTATTTTCCTAACAAAGAGGCCAAATGGCTCATCTTTCGCTCAGCCTAAAAGAAAAAGAAAGATCAGAAACAGACTAGAAAAGAAAATTCGGCCCAATGGGCAACGCTTTCTATCCTGAGGGAAGGGAGAAAAGGAAGAAAGAAAGCACTTTTAATAGAAGACGCCATGGTAAGCAGCCGATATGTACATGGAGGCGAATGAAGGAGGTGTTACGGCTTCGTTTCTTAGCTGCAGATTATAACCAAGTCCTATTTCAGAAATATCATGATTGTCGATAGGATGATCGAACCGTTAACCAGTACACAAGCAAGTTTCATAGATTTTTTGCCCGCAATAACTTGAATGAGACTAAGGGGCAACAAACTGCAAGGTATGTTGGCGGGCTTTGCATAGTGATTAAGAATCTGGTTTAACTGTATACTGTTAATACAGTTGACGAAGCCATCATGCGAGCAACTAAGGTCGAAGCGCAGCAACAAGCCACACTGTTTCAGGGTCGGTCGACGTTCAGGAGGTTCGAGGAATCATCGTCGACGACACCAAAAGGGCAGTATTCGGGGTCCAGGTAACCAGTAGTTCAAGAGAGAACCCAAACTTCGGCTCAAAAAATTGGGGAAGAGAAACGTGGTCCTTCAGCCGCTACCCAGAATTATTTCCCGTAGAGGAATACTAGTCAATCCACAACTGGACATCAGAATAACAATCCCTACGCCAAGAGCTATGGTGATAAGTGTTTTCAATGTGGACAACTTGAGCATCTGTCAAATAATTACCCTAACTGTGGCAAGATTAACATGGCAGAATGAGATGAGTTTGATGAAGACAAGTTTGGGGCTGATGTGGAGGAGTGCATAAAGGATCCCAATGGAGAGCATAAGGATGAAGGACATAGGACATTTATGGTCCGCAGATTGATGCTGATAACTCAGATAGAGAGCGAGGACTCGCAACGATATAACATCTTTTGCACCCGAGGAAAAGTAAATGAGCAAGTGATTGAGCTGATCATAGACAGTGGAAGCAGTGAGAATCTAGTTGCCCATAGCCTTCTTGAGAAGCTGAAGTTGGTGGTACAGAAACATCCTACTCCTTGCAACGTCGGCTAGGTTAACTCTTTTAGCAATGTCAAGGTAACCGAACAATGTAACGTACCTTTTTTTGTTGGTAGATATAAGGATGAGGTGCTTTGTGATATTGTTGATATGACTGCATGCCAATTATTGGTGGGTAGGCTGTGGAAATTTGATGCTAATGCTATATATAAGGGTAGGGATAACTTAATTATTTTTATTAAGGATAAGGTGAAATTTACACTTTGCCCTCTGATTGAGAGTGGTTGGTACAAAATAAAGGAAAAAGTTGTGGTTAGGGGTGGCAATGGCAGGCACGACACGATTGCACGAACCAGCACGACACGATTATAAACACGAATTACAGAGACAAGAAACACGATAAGGCACGGCACGACACGACACGACACGAAACACGACACGAAAGCACGAAATTATAAATTTAGTTAAAATAACGTTTATTATTATATTTATGATCAAATAAGATAGATAACACGAAAACACGATAGTGTGGCACGAACACGACACGATGACACGAATTGCCACCCCTAGTTGTGGTTTCCCTATGTACTGGTAAGGAGTTTGTTAAGGAGAGTTCTCCTATTGTGTTTGCTGTAGTGAATAAGAGATTTCTTGGGCTTAATAATTCTGTCCCCGAGAAGTTACACTCTTTATTAGAGGAGTTTCGTGAGTTTATGCCGGAGGAACTTCCCGCAAGGTTGCCACCCCTACAAGATATTCAGCACCACATTGATCTCGTACCATGTGCTCCCTAACCTTCCCCACTACAGGTTGAGTCCGACCGAAAATGATATTCTAAGATAACGGGTAGAGGAGTTACTGAAAAGAGGGCATATTCAGGAGATTATGAGCCCATGTGTAGTTCCAGCTAGCCTTCCTAGAGCCAAAAAATGATGGGACGTAGAGGATGTGTGTTGACAGTAGGGCAATCAATAAGATCATAGTGAAATACAAATTTTTTATCCCACGCCTTGATGATATGCTGGATATAGACTTGAAGGGCGGGTACCATCAAGTCCGAATTAGGCCTGGTGATGAGTGAAAGACGGCATTCAAAACGAAAGAGGGACTCTATGAGTGGCTGGTCATGCCTTTCAGATAATCTAATGCTCCGAGCACTTTTATGCATATTATGGATCAGGTTCTGAAGCCCTTTAATGGAAAAGTTGTGGTGGTCTTGTAGACACCCAGAATTCGTATACCTACATTATACGAATTGTCCAATAAATAACTGTTTATTTACAAATGGACTAACACATGTTTCTATGATTATTTCAGGAAACAACATACACAACGAACTGTCAACGTCCAACAAATACAACAAGCTTCGGTTAGATCAACATCAAGGGTCAAACTTGAAGACACAACAGGACTAACGACGTCCAACACACAAACAACCTTCCGTTAGATCAACATCAAGGGTCTAGACTGAAGATACACAGCTTAGAAGGACCAAAGTGCAAGACACAAAGCCTAGAAAAAGCCAAAAAAATGGCTTAGTGCGCTGAAGCCTTGCTGAGTGCGCTGATACCACCAAACATGGTTTGGTGCACGGGCACCATGCCAGGTGTGCCGCGTACCAAACCTATATTTTGTCCTCAAAATTAAGCCGCCGGCTACTGAAGGCTTTGAAGGCAGAAAGGAAGCTTCGTCCAAACTTAGGCCAGAGAGTAAACTCTCACTTCCTCCCCTATATAAAGAGATGATCAGCTCTCTCTTTGAACACACTGAAAAATCAAGATACACTCACACACACACACAACTCTCTCTTTATCAAGCCTCTTTTTGAGGAAGAAAAGAGAAAAGAGTATTGACTTTCTCTCAACACACACAAAACGTAAGTCTTTCTTTCCTCGATTGGTAGCAGTGGAAGCACAACGGTCAGGCTACGAGCTAGCTTGATCCAATATAATACAACGGCCTAGAACTTGGCCTAATTTCTGTAAAACGATATAAGGTAACCCCTTCCGTTTGTTAGTCTGTTTAGATATGTAAATAAATGTAATAAATGTATGTAATTATTTTAATACATTTTCAATACATGTAAAGTGTATATTCTATAAATAACAAACTTGTGATAATTAAATACGAGCATGCAAATGTGTAGAGACCGAAAGGGCGAGTTGGGTGCGTAAAACCTTCCCAATTCGTAACTTGGCTCCCAAACCCATAATCTAAAGTTTTTCTCCCATTTACTTTATAAACGAGAGTGACGACTCTGTTTTCAAAAGATAAACGTGTTTTTCATGTTTATCAAATCATAAAATCAATAAAGGAAAACCACAAGACAAGAGCAAAAAAGGCCCAAAAGGGAACGATCTGCGGGTCAGGGCGCTCACAGGTCTACTTTGATGACATTCTAATCTATAGTCAAATTGAGGAGGAGCATGTCGAACATCTGCAAGCAGTGCTAAAGGTTTTGAAGGAGAAAGAGTTGTGTATTAACCTTAAGAAGTACAGTTTTATGCTTAATAAACTGTTATTCTTAGGGTATATTGTCTCTGTTAATGGCATACAGGTAGATGAGGAGAAGGTTCGTCGCTTCATTAAGAATTTCAGGACCATCATGGCTCCAATTACAGAATGTTTGAAAAAAGGGAAATTTCAGTGGGAATAAGAAGCTAATATTAGCTTTGCAGTGATAAAAGAGAAATTGACCAACACACAGATCCTAGCCTTGCCAGATTTTAGCAATCTTATTGAGCTGGAGACGGATGCTTCTGTGGTTGGTATAGGTGCTTTCTGATTCAAGAGAGGTGACCAGTAGCGTTTATGAGCGAGAAATTGAGGGAAGTAAGGCAGAAGTGGACCACTTATGAGATAGAATTCTATACAATGGTGCGAGCTATCAAGCATTGGGATGAGTATTTATTTCAGCAAGAGTTCATTCCCCACACGGATCATGAGCCTTTAAAGTACATAAACAGGCAGAGAACTCTTAACCGTTTGCATGCTCGATAGGTGGCCTATTTGCAGCAGTTTATTTTTGTCATTCAGCACAAGAGGGGTCAGCAAAACAAGGTGACAGACGCCCTGAGTCGTCGGGCGAATTTGTTAGTGACCATGCTGAATATTGTTGTGGGGTTCGACTGCTTAAAGGATTTATATGCGATAGATGAAGATTTCGTAGCTTAATAGGCTAAAGGTCAGGGTGGTGATCCAGTAGGTCCATTCATGATTCGGGAAGTATTCTTACTCTTTAAGGATCGATTGTGTATTCCAAGGGGTTTAGTACGAAAGAGTTTGATTTTAGAATTGCGTAGAGGAGGTCACTGTGACAGGGATAAAATGGTGGAATTGATAGCACTGAGGTATTATTGGCCGCAGCTGAAGCGAGACACTTATAAGTTCGTCCAGAAGTGCCTCGTGTGTTAGACTAATAAGGGGCAGTACAGAATACAGGGTTGTATATGCCACTTCTAGTTCCCAAGGCACCATAGGAGGATATCGATGGACTTTGTGTTGGGTTTGTCGCGCATACAAAGGTCCAACGATTCTATTTTTGTGGTGGTGGATCGGCTTTCCAAGATGGCCCATTTCATTCCATGTCGAAAGATGACGGATGTGCCTCTTATTGCTACTTTGTTCTTTTGTGAGGTCGTTCGTTTGCATGGGTTCCTAAATCTATCACTTTTGATCGCGACACCAAGTTTCTGAGTTTCTTTTGGCAGACCTTGTGGCGTATGTTCCATACCGAATTACAGTTTAGTAGTTATTTCCACCGACAGACTGATGGCCAGACTGAAGTGGTCAACCAAACATTGGGGTCAATTGTGTGCTGTTTGTGTAGTGATAAATTGAAGCAGTATGATCAAATGTTGGCTCCTGCAGAGTTTTCTTTTAATAATGTCGTTAATCGTACTACCAAGAAAACCCCATTTGAGGTTGTGTACCAACGTCGAAGGTTTTTAGTGTGGGTGATTTGGTGATGGTTTATTTGCGTAAAGAGCGTTTTCTGGTGGGTGCGTACAGCAAGTTGCACTCAAAGAAGATAGGATCATGCAAGATTTTGCAGACAATAAATGATAATGCTTCTGTTATGGATCTGCCGAATGGTTGGAACATTTTTCCTACCTTTAATGTGGCTGACTTGGTTGAATTCTTCCCTGATGACCTTCTTTCTTTTGCTGAGGACTCGTGGGCGAGTCCTTTTCAAGCGGGGGTGACTGCTGTAGAATAGGTGCTTGACATGTTTCTGACTAGGAAGAAGGGTTCGAAAATTTTTGGGAAGAAAACAAAATTGAAGGGTGCACAGTGTCAGTTTTGAAAAGATTTACTAGTATAAATTATGAGTTTGGAGAGTTTGTCTTCACAAGACCATAACTTTCGCGTCCGGATGAACCAAGGGACCCACCGCATATCAAATTGAAGCTCTCGACGATTAGTTGAATTTGGGTATATTTGTAATTTTCAGTTTAATTTTTTCCTTTTACGGTTTGGATTGTTTTAAGGTATAAATACCCTCCTTAAACACGTTTGGATACAACTTTTTCGATTATAATATTTTTCTTCCTTCATACGCTTTGTATGTGAAACCCTAAGTCGGCGTAGGCTTGTTTATCAGAAATTTCTCGTGCTTGTTGATTTCCACTGTGTCAACTTTGATAATCTTCACTAGTATCACATATGTTGATAGCTTTGATTTTATACTCCCTCGTTCTCTAATTACGTGTTCTTTTTGGTTTAAATGAGCTAAATTCACATTGATATCTATTATATCTCAATGTTTATTTACAATTCTATAATGTGTCCATTAAATCTATTTATGTATATATATACTATACATATATACTACTCCCCCGGTTCCTAAATTATACTTCGAATTACAAATTTTATAAATTTTGAAAAAAAAATACACATTAAATTTTTATTTGAAAAACAATTCGTTTAACTCAAAAAAGTCAAAAGGGACAATAATTTAGGAACGAAGGGAGTACAAAAATGGCCTCAAAATAAACTTCCTTAAATTTTGTGTAAAACTAAAAAAAAAAAAAACTCAATTAAGATCGAGAGAGTATATTTTAAATAAATATAAATATCATAGTTAAAGATAATTATTGGTAGTTAGTATTAGAGCAGTTTGTGTTATTGTTAGGAGCTACTCGTTACTTTCGATATACTCCCTCCGTTCCAAACAAAGAGTTCACTATTTCTTTGTAGGATATATTATTTAAAGAGTCTACTTTCAAAATTTAAGCCATAAAATTTCTTGAATTTTCAAATATACCCTTATATAGGTGTATGTATTAAAACTAATTAAGAATTTAAAATCCCTGTTAAGCCGTTAATTATGAACTAATAAAGTCCCTCTTAATATCCTCCAGGCTTTGGTCAAAGAAAACACACACCGGTTCCACAACTTGAGTGTAGCTGTAAGTAGTTAGTAAATTTGCATATAATACACGTATAATATATGTACATACAAATAATTTTAAAAAACTTTTGCTTATATTTAAATCAAACTTAATTAAAAATATTCATATTATTTGGTTGAATCGTATAAAACTTTAAACGTATTGTACTTAACATATAAAACGCGGCACATACAAATTTTGATATAATTTTATTATTTCATTTATTTGATTTATATTATTGATATTTTTAAATTGATCGAATAAGATATTTAAAATGAAAATATGATTATGAAGTCTAAAAATTACTATTTGTTATTACTCATACTTTTAAATTACACACATAAAAGTATATATACTTGGTTATGCTTTCGTTTAGCTAGTAACCATAGTTTGTGATAAATAGATAATAATATGAAAATAATAGCTTTAAAAGTGTATAAGTGTGAAAATATTAAGATATTTAAACTTTAAAATGATGAAAATATAAAGAAATTCATACGGTATGACATATTTTTAGTCTCGTATATTTCAATTATATTCATATCATATTCGTACAAACATATAGGAATATTTTTCCCATTTACGTATTATTACGCTGAACTTTTTGCTATAATTTTGAAAAAAATTCGTATTAAACTTTTAGGTTTCTTTCAACGTATTATATAATCCCGTATTTAACTAACTATGGCTACTGGCTCTCCAATCCTGCCTCCAAACTGATGTGATTCCAAAATCGTTGACAAAGGGAAACTAACCACAAACATGATTTGAAACAGGAAACAACGAATCGAAATAAAAGATAGGGAGCTTTCTTTAACCTTAAGGCAGATTTAATCCCTACAACCTTAGGGTGCAACCTTGACCCTCTAATCACAATTGATTAGGAACCAAGATTACGGAACGTCATAAGCCTGCATCTCAACAAACTTGATAAGTTCAAGGGTTTGAGAATTCTAGTCCAAGAAATCTCTCAAAAGCTCACAATATAGTGAAAATTCAATTCAATTTAATCATATATCAAAAGTTATCAATCCAATACATAAAATGACCTTTATATAGGCTGGAAACAAACCTACTAACCCTAAAAGTTGTTTAAAATCGAATCCCAAAGAAATAGGACGAAAACCTATTTTAAAACACTCAAAATCGCGAAAATACAAAAATCCTGTAATCGGCGCGCTAGGGTGCGCGTTTGTCGCGCTAAGGTGCGTGGCTCTCAGTACTTTTGCTCAGAAAATGTGCAAACTTCAGCAAAAACATCAAATTCAGAAAAGGGTTCATGGCGCGGCCGTTCTGGGTGTATGGCGCGAGGGCTCAAAGGCAAAATTGAACCGGACTGCTTTTAGCGCGAGCGCTCCGTGTCTTCCGACTTCGTTTTGTTGATTTTTGATGTCGTTAAGGTCTCTAATGCGCAAACGAACCTCCCTTGACATCCTAGATCATTCTTGACTTCAATTTGGGCTCTTATCCCTTCCACACGTGACATCAATTAAAGCTGCTCGAATCTTCTTTTCACGTGCACAAGTCATTGGTCCTCCGCTCATGCTCAATGGTTCACAAACTTGATTGGCTTGACCCGAAACCCTCCTTGCGTCGATTCTCATCACAAACTAACATTTTTATAAGTATCCATCGACTTGATTATAAATAAATTCTATCATAACAAGTCAAAAATCATGACTTATGACTTATTAAAATACTTAAAAAGCATTTGTTATTTGGGCATTTTTGGGATATTAATTTTTTCTCAAAAAAGGGTTGACTTTCAAACATGGACTTTTTGCTTGGAATGAAGGGAGTATTTAAGAAGGATTTTATTTTCACACCTCTGGCTTTATAATAGTATAGATCTTGACAATTGCATGTATATTTTTTATTGTACAAAAAGAAAAAAGGATAATCAGTTGTAAAGCATTTTTCATTTACTGACTCGCAAAAATTTGAAGTAGCTTTCAATTTATGCATCGAGAATAATTGGTTGTTACAATCGGTCTTTAAATGGTGACTCAGTGGTAGAGTTGGGTTTCACATGAGATTTCAGGTTTGATACCTTTTCACGCCTCTTTAGGCCACAAAAACCAGTGGTACTCGAGGTCAAGCTTCAGGTGCTCGGGATGGATAAAGACTTGTTAAAATATGTCTCAAATTTATATAGATTTTGGATTCTTATACAAACTAGGATTGTATTAACTAATCCTAGAGTTATAGGAGAAGGTTAAGCAAGTTAGTACTAATTGTAAAAAGATTTCTTTATTCACATGGATTAAGAATCTTAATTTCAATTTGTTTAGGTTTTTCTTAAGACCTATATAAAGAGATGATTAGACGTCAATTCGAGGCAAGACCAAAGGTAAGAGGCATACGACAAACACGGTGGTCGAGGGTCTTGAGGTCTTGGCGGTGTTAGACAAAATAGTGCGTGGCTATTTTGGGCTGTGAGCGTGTGGTACTCTGTGGGATCGTGTCAATCCTTCTAACCCATGTCCTAAGTAGGGTGATACATTGAAAACTCTCTATTGTTATTCATCATTGTTTATAGTGGATTTGTTGCTTGCCTTGGAGTGGATTAAACCACATAAATTCTCTGTTCCCTTTTGTTTGATTTCGTTATATTTTTTATTTTTTTGCCATTATTTCTCCAAATACTTAGTACTTTTATTTTTGACCGATTCGCTTTCACATTAAAGATAGAAACTTAAAATTTTTAATATAAGAATATCTTCGTTTTTATAACAAGACTGTAAGATATTTGGGATATAAAGAGTTAGAAAACCCGGGAACCAATGAGATTAACATGGTGTTGTTCCTATTAAAACCCTTCGGGGTGAGAATTAAAATTTATATAAGTAAAAATGTCTTTAGGTCATGAGCTTAATGCAGCAGTATTGTAGTAGCTTGAGCAATGAACGTGCTTTGGTATTTATAGTTGTCAATTTGTTTGGAAAACCTTGACCATATATAAGCTCGCTAAGAGTATCTTCAATATTATTATATAGTTTTTTTTTTATTTTTTATGTGGTATGCATAAATAAGAAGACATTTTTTGTATGTAATAAAAAATTTAAAATATAGAGTCCTCTTTTTAAACGTGGTCTAATGCAAGACTCTTTTTCAGACGTAATTATTTTTATTAATTAATTGCAAAAAGCAAAAAAATAAAATTATTTATACCGTAACTGATTGATGATAAAAAATAAAAAGAATCTGATGGTAAATGATGTGGATGGAAAGACATTCTTTAGGTGACCCTCTAAAAATAGAGGGTCACGTAGAGCCAGTTTGTTAACCTAATTAAAAGCTTAATTAGGAAATTTTTAAGTACATTTAGAAATAAAATTGTTTGATAATATAATACTGCATCACTTAATATATTAAGTATCTCTTAAAAATAGCCAAATTTTTAAGTCAAAAGGTAATGTCATAATATTTTAAGCTCTATTTTTTGAGACATTAGTTTTCAAAGCTTAATTTTCAATTTTAACAAATAGGTCCATAGAAAATGTATTCCTAACTGAATGTCACATCATCTCCACCTAAAGTTGTGAGTCAAAGAATTGGCGTTGGTTCCGATGCCCAACACAATATTGATACTCATCACAAAACTTTTGTTTTTTCATACAAAAAGTTTGCTATATTATTTTGGAATATTTTATTTAAAAAATCCAATTTCAAAAAATTATGTTTAAAATTTTCATAATTTTTCATCTTTACCATCCACTTGTATTTTAATAATCTTGGTTATACTTAAGTATTTTTATAATTATTACCAACTCCAATGATACTAATATATCGCTTAATAATTAAATTTTTAAACGTGTACTCTTTAAGTGGAACGAAGATAGCATGTTTTATGTCTTGTTTAGCAGAGTAGTGGTCCTAAGAATTGCTTATCTATGAGTTATACCTATCTAAGAGGGGGCTAGGAAAAAAAATGCACGTGTGTCATATTATACTTGTTTATATATAAAGTAGAGGTAATTTATTTACTTATTTATTCATTACAACAATGAATTTTTATTTTTATTTTCTAAAATTCCTACACTCTATGAGCTTCGAATCTGTAACTACAACAATAAAGTCAAATATCCTAAACGCATATTAGTTCAAACAATAACCTTTTAGGACAAAGATTTTTATTTTACTTTTCTAAATTCCTTTGACTCTTTATGAGCTTCAAATCTCTAACTACACCAAATAAAAGTCAAATATTGTGAAAGTATATAGATTCAAACAATATTTTTTTGGAAGCAGTAAGTTTGAATTTCAAATAAGAATATTTGAATGAAACATATAAATTGGAAAACCTAAATAATAAATAAATATGTACTTCCTTTGTTCCAGAATAAGTATTATTTATTTTATTTTGAGACGTTTCAAAATAAATATGTTTATTTTGTTTTTTTTTAATTTAAAACTAGTTTAAAATTAAAAAGAGATACTTATTTTGTTTTTTTATTTTCTTAAAGTTAGGCGGAAACAAGGGGCGGATCTAAATGCATAGTGAGGGGGGCTCAAGCCCACCTCAAAATTTGCCAATAAAAAAAAAAAACAATTTATATAACTCAAACTTACACTCTAACCCCCTCACTCACTCCGCTCTCCACCTATTCTCTCTCCATTAATCACCAAGTCTCCAAGAAACCATATAGTATTGTAACAATCCGAACCCGAAGCCCGTTCCGTCACGCATAGTTCACGTACTGGTCCACTAAGCACCTGGGTCAAATTACCCACCACAAGTCACCCAAAAGTCCATAGATAGGTTGGTGGCCACTTACCCCTACCCGATGTGGGATATCACAATCTCCCCCACTTAAATCCTTGACGTCCTCGTCAAGACCCAAAGGAGGCCCAAAGAATCGCCCATACCTGATGTGGGATATCACAATCTCCCCCACTTGAATCATTGACATCCTCGTCAAGACCCAAAGGAGGCCCAAAGAATCGCCCCTACCCGATGTGGGATATCACAATCTCCCCCACTTGAGACCCAAAGGAGGCCCAAAGAATCGCCCCTACCCGATGTGGGATATCACAATCTCCCCCACTTGAATCTTTGACGTCCTCGTCAAGACCCAAAGGAAGCCCAAAGAATCGCCCCTAACTGATGTAGGATATTACAATCTCCTACACTTGAATCCTTGACGTCCTCGTCAAGACCCAAAGGAGGCCCAAAGAATCAGCACCCCGGGCGATGTGTGCCAACACATTTTTGGCCGGGACCCGCTCTGATACCATTTGTAATAACCCGAGCCCGAAGCCCTGTTCGACATGCATAGCCCATGCACTGACTGGCCCACTAAGCACCTGGGTCAACTAGCCCACCACAAGTCACCCAAAAGTTCATGGATAGGTTTATACCCAGTGGTAGTGGGTGGCCACTTATAAGGCACACACAAGTTTCACATCTACCCGATGTGGGATATCACAAGTACTCATCCAAAATCTCTCTCCCTCATTCACTCGGTGTTGTCTCTGATCTTCCACCAAATTACCAAAAGAAATAACAAACATTTACATCTCTGATCTCTCACGGAGTTAGATTTAGTTAATTAAGTTTTTTTATAATTATGTATGTAATGGGTAACGCTTATTAAGTCACCAATTATATGTAATTCTTTTTTCGATAAGTTATTATGTACAATTATTAACCGTATCCTGAATCTGTAAAACCTTATTTTATTTATAATAATTTTTCTAATTATTATTTGACTTTAACCATATCCTAAATCAATAAAAAAAATCTTATTTATACTTTTTTTGTAATTAGTATTTTGATTAGTTAAGGTCGTTGTATTTAAAATGATCAGCATAGATTTCTAAAAAAAATAGTAATTTTGTAATAAATACGCGTTAATTTTTTTTTTTCACATTTTAGGTATATATATGAATAATTATGTGACTATGCTAAAATATGAAATGCATAATTTTTACTTTTTTCATCCGTAGAATGGATATTCAACTAGTGTTTTTAAAATATCAAGCCCACGTGGTACGCTAAAATATAAAATGCATAATTTTTAATTTTTTTGTCCGTATAATGGATATTTAACTAGTATTTTTAAAATTTCAAGTTCATTTGGTACTAAAATCCTAAATCCGCTCATGAACAGAAAAGTTTAATCTTAGGAGCCGAGCTGGACAAAAAGGCAGTAATGTTCTCTGTTACAAACAAGTTTTAACGTGCTGCATTCTTATAGCTCGTTTTAAAGAATATTATTATTTTGAAATATGAAGTATTCAAATTGGTGTGGAGGAGTGAGGTCAACTATAGTCGCCGAAGTCGAAAAGAGGAAATGGCGATCACGTCCATTGACCCTTCAATTTCATTTCAAGTACAATACAAGAGGCATTAGTAGCAGCTTCGTCTTCTACTTCATCCCGAATCACCGACGCTATCTTCGGGTCAATAAAAACCTTCACCCAGAAACATAATCTTACGGAAAATCAACTACCGATGGCGATCATTCCTTTATGTTGGCCTTTGTAGGGACAACTCCAGTTGTTATACAAAGAATCAACAATTCAATTCAATTGAATGACCGAATTCCCTTTTTATTTCTTATTTCAAAATTCAATTAAATAAAACCTAAATGCTACACTACAATACAAAACAAATAATTAAAAACAATACCAATTCAACCATGGTAGAGTTTCTGTATAGAAGAGTAGCAATTCAACCATTGCAGAGTTTTGTATAGAGCGATCTACTTAGTAGGGGTGACATCTCGAGGCACGACACAATTTGACCGATACGAACATGACGCGAAATTATACTGTTTGGACCGAGGCTTATTAGATTCGGACTGTTAACAGGTCGGCACGATAAACCCCGTTAAAATTGAGTTGATATCGTACTGTTATCGGGTCGGCATGATAAGCCCCATAACCTATTTGTATTGATAATATATTAGAGTCTGCAATTCTATTTTTGTGATTCTTCCTTAATTTATAATTTACACATTTATGATTTTTAAACTACTTTATTATTTGTATTGATAATTTATTAGAATATGTATTAAGAAAAATCACATACTTTATTGGGCCTAACGAGCCTTACGTGTCTGGCTTAATAAATCTAACAGTTTCATCGTATCATGTCGTGCCGTATTTTTTGTATTTTTATCGTGTCGTATTTGAGTTTTAACTTTTGACTCAATAAAGTTATCATGTTATCGTGTCGTGCTATTAATCCGATAACAGCCCGATACGACCGATTCACCACGCCTACTATTTAACGGAATGTCCCGCGCTAGAGCAACCAAATTAATCAACAGAATTGATTCACGATAAACTTTAAGGTTTTCGTTACAACTTACTAATGAAGCAATAGTTGTACCATTTAATACTATAGTGTATGGTGTAAATTAATCTATAGATACATTCATATGCTTTATTATTTTCCAACTAAAAAATTTTACCCACAAATTATTGTCGGGTCACCACCCATCTAATCTCCACACAATATATATATATATATATATATATATTTATTTATATACTTTAAATCTTCTTTAGTGCCCTACCACCTTCTTTACATAGACAACAATTTGGTTTGCTAATAATTTGACCCTTTAATCATGAGATTAGTTTTTTTAATTACTATTGTTTTGGCTGATGGCCTAATAAAATAGTTTCCTTTGTCTGATGGTTTTGGGGGTATGATAATGATTAAGAGAGAATAATCTTTAAGCATAGTCTAAGTATGTATGTTGTGAGACTTTTTGTTAATGCCAAAAATATGGACAAGACGTGGCAAAAGAGGTCTCAACTAATTCCACCATTCATATTTAAAGCTAGTGATTGTGTTTTATGCTAAAATAAAATACACTTAAGAATGGGTTTTATTTGTTTTGGTGCTTTTACTACAAGCCAAAATTGAAATGATATTGTAATTTGTTAGGTGTGCGCTAATGGCGGAATGGAGCAAATTAGATTAATATTAAGAACAACAACAATTTACAAAGATTCCCCCGTTGACGTGCGTGGTCGCACTTTGCCCCCCTCTATAGTGTTTTGTACCGAGTAGACCCAGGTGACTTAAAATAGGCTAGAGAGAGGGTGAATAGCGTACGTATGACCAATTTAGAATTAAATAGGTCTACTTTTCATAGTTGTAAGTAACCAACTTATTGATTATATATGTTGGGCAGGGGAGTGGTTTGGAAAGTCAATCACAAAGCTATTGTATATCAGCAAGCTTTTATTAGCACACTTTGTGATTGGATGCAACAATGAAAATACAAAACATTGACTAAAGATATTGAATTAAGAAAGCTATTGTATAAAAAGTTAACTTATATTTAACAAAGTCTAGTATGGAATCAGGAGACTTTGATAGTAAACACAATAACTTAATTGAAGCCGAACTCGCAGCAGTTAAGTAAATAAGACATGCATGATGTAAAAGTAGTTCACACAATAAATAGTGCTACATTCACTACTAAAATGGTCAACATTGAATTTTAAAATAGTGTACTAGTTTATGCAATAGTTACTATATAGCAAGTATCTTGATAATTTATGCAATAGTTACAAGCAAGTATCTTGATCACTTATAGATCATGTACAAAAATTTGTTTTGACCTAGAGCAATTATAAGAGGAGTGTTCTTTACAACAAGAATAGAATACAAAAAGTGATACAACCGTAGAACATTAAATGCTAATAGTGAAGGAGTAATGTTCTTGATCTAGAGTGTTTTGTTTCAGTCAATCTCTTGAACGCTCTTGGTATGATTTTCTCGCGTATGTTCTAGGTAGTCTTCGATACTCCCAAGTGTTCGTATTTATACTTAGATCATTGAAGTGTTTTGTGTTTCAGTCAATCTTTTGAACGCTCTTGGTATGATTTTCTCATGTATGTTCTAGGTAATCTTCGATACTCCCAAGTGTTCGTATTTATACTCAGATCGTTGAAGTTGTTAAAAGATACAACCACTCTTGAGCGGTAAAAGAAAAAAAAAAAAAAACTTTTCTATTCCCATAAATTGAGTTTGCATACACAATTTGATAAATTTTATAATTCTATTTGCTTAGCTGATCAACTTTTTCGAATGCATCATATCATATAATAACTTACTATATATGCTTGATGGCAAAGGTAATCAACATATATACTTTGTTTAAAGATTTATGGAAAAAAAATTTTTGATTTTTTGACCATTGTACTACTAAGAGAATATCAATTTGACACTCGTACTTTCAACTTTACAAAAATGACCAGCGTTCTAATAATTGCGCTTTAAATTAAATCTAAATTATTAACAAATGTCAAAAATATAAAAGAACTCTCAGATCGACTTGTGGTATGTCAGCAAGTCTCAAGAGAATTTGTTCTGACAATTAATTGTATATTAATCACATTTGCAAAATCTGAAAATACAAGTGTTAAATTGATATTACAATCGTCAAAAAATAGTTTTTAAAGATTTATTTTATAAGTTTGTGACATGACAGTTTGGGCAAGTCAATTAACGACTCTCGACTTCATTGCATGTTACTTCCCTTGTTTGATGGGTTATTTTGGCCACTGGAGTGACCGATTGACCAACAGGACAAGTTAGTTTTTATTTTGCCCCCTGATGTTTGGCCAAATATCAGTATCTTCCCAAACATATGGTTAGTATTCAATATCCAAAAGTAAAGTTATTAACATATTTCACATTTCATACATTTGACTTGGTTTAAATGATTCTAATTGAAAAACACAATTACCTCTCATTTGATACCATAAATTGGATTGGGTTCCCCTCTGTTATTCCTTTCACCCAATTTTTTTCAATGAACATCTAGATTTAGGACACGTGACCAAACTTAAATGAATGAAAGATTTCAATAAATGACTCAATAACTTTAACGATAGTCTTAACAAATCTTTTTAAAATTTTATTGAAATCTATTAAAGATAAAAATCATTGAGTTATTTAGTGAAATCTCATCTATTGATTTCAGTCTTGCTACATGTCTTAAATCTCAAGACTAATCTCCAAGACAGGTAGGAACACAAGGGCGGTAGCTCTCTCTACCAAGTTTTAACATAGCCAGGGACGTAGCTAGGAATTCGAATGAGCAGGGTTAAGATTTTAATAACCAAACTTTTCCAATAAATAAAATTGATGTTCTATTACATAACAGCGTGTTTCATAAAATTAATATTGTTTATGTAAAGCTTTCTTCTCGGAGTAAATTCATAATTCACTCAATATACATGCATAAAAAGTTAAAAATCTAAAGTAGAACATAAATAATTTCATTTCAAATACAAAACATAAATAATTCATTACAATTCCTAAATTTTATGAGCTAAAATGGTATGAAAAATTGGATTTTACTTCGTTGAACTCAAAATTAGATTTACTCAAAGTCAAAAATAGCGTTAAGGGACTTTCGTGATTCAGTTCAACAGCTCACTCTTCGTATACAACACTATAAATGGTCTGCGTTTTCTCACTTCACTTGTGTATATGCCAAGTATGACTTACAAGGTTGAAGAGAACTCTGGGATGATTTGGTGGATTTAAGCACCCAATTCCAAGCCATTCCATAGATCATAGGATGTGACTTCAATATTGTTCTTCACCCTAGTAAAAAATCTGGGGGATAAGGTTGGGATCGAACAGGGGCTCTAGACTTCCATGCTTGCTTGGATGCAGCTGGCTTCTCTGACTTAGGCTATAATGGACGCAATTACACTTGGTGGAATAAACGTGAGGGCTCAACTACTATTCACCAGGGTATTGACAGGATGTTATGCAACTCTAGCTGGCTTGATTGATTCAATACCACAACTGTTCAACACTTAAACCGCACATGCTCTGACCATATACTCCTTTGCTTCTAAATATCTCCCACGCAGGTCCTTCGAATCCGGTGGCTTTCTGTTTTCTTAATGCATGGGTGAATCACTAAACTTTTGGAGGCTATGCAAAATGTTTAGGATTCCCCTATTCAAGGCAAGCTAATACATGTCTTTTCTAGTAAACTCTGTCTTGTTAAAGAAGCCCTCAAGCAATTGAACAATAACATTTTTGGTAATATCCTTACAAACCTTCAGAATGCTAAAGATGATGTTCTCAAAAAGGAGCTTCTATTTAAGCTTTGTAATTCAGATGACAATAGAGCAAATTTCCTCCTAGCACAGGCTAAACTTCGTCAATACTTAACTCAAGAGGAAGCTTACTGGCGTCAAAAATCAAAGATTAAATAGCTAAAGGAAGGCCAAGGCAATTTAAAACTTTTTCATACCTCCGTAAAGAAATCTCAGCGTAGGCTACATATACATTTGATTACTGATGTGGATGGCACCTTGTTGGACAATGCGAATGATATTAAGAGGGTTCCTGCCTCTTATTTCAAGTGTCAGCTTTAATCTGAGGGACACTCTTTGATGCCTAATTTGGATATGATTGTAAGGATTGTAACGAATGAATGGAATTCCCAGTTAACCATTCCTCTTAATCTGGATGAAGTCAAGGTCGTTGTTCATGCAATGATTAACAAGAGTACGACTAGCCAAATGGTTTTACAAACTGTTTTATTCTTCTTGTTGGGTCATAATTGGGAATGATTTCCACGCTACAGTGCTAGAGTTCTTCGCAGGATTCTCTCTTCCTCGGGCTTGGTCTAGTACTTTGATTGCAACTATCCCAAAGCTGGACATGCCAGCTACATTTAAGATCACAGAACTATTATTCTGTGTAATTTTTGTAACACGGTCATTCTAAAAATCTTATCTACTCACCTTGCCTCGATTCTGCCTTGAGAGAGAATATGGGTTTTCTAAAGAGAGAAAATCAAATCTAGCAAAAGTAAAATTTTGACCATCGGACACCGCAGGGTCGTAGAGCTCAACGTATAGATCATTTCTAGCCAAAGAAATGCGAGTTTAATCGGTGGAATATTTTCTAGCTAGTAAGTTATTGCATATATTTGGCTTCCATATTAACTACAAAGTTTTACTCTGTTATTTACACGTTAAATCGAAGTTGTTTCGGTTGAATTGTGAGTTATAAGTTATATAACTTGCTATGCTTTGTGTAAGTGATGGAATCATGTGAAATAACTTGTATAACATGGCTGGAATCTTGTGTTAGTACTTTTACATGGTAGAAATTGAGTTAATGGTACCGCTAGTTATTATTGTTACAATGTGCCGAACAACAAGTATTGAGAGGTGGTTAACAATATGTAGTTTGTATTAAACAATATGTGATTAGAACAAGTTGTTAAATTAAGATATGTATTAAACATCATGCTGAGAACAAAAAGTGGGTTAAAGAACAAGAAGTTGGTATGTGTCACATGTGAACCCAAGAGTCAGTCGAGGGGCTATCGAGAGTGCCGACTATTGTTCACAGGACGAAGCGTCAGTGGTAGTCAATAAACTTCATATGCTCAGCTCTTTACCACTATTGGCCGTAGTAGGAACGCACTAATCCCCTCCATGGCGGGTGTAGGTAGTAGATTCTGTATTGCTCAGGTCGTAAGGGACTGGTTTATAAGAGCATCTAACTAATCCGCCCGCACACAAAGTTCATGTCAAGTCTCGAGCATCTTCAACAACATATGGAATGGGGTCATAAGGTTGGGATGTTGGAGGTGTACCTCAACCTAGTATCCTTTATAAGGTGTTTAATTTCAGTTGAACAATGATGGATGAGTTTTATACTCATCTGTTAGGTATTTTTCGATTCAGATTTAGCTAATCCTCGAGCTTTTTATTATCTAATATGGATTGTTAGTGCATTTATGAAGTTTCAGGGATTAAAGAAGATAATTATGCGATTTGGAGGTCCCAGCCGCTGTTATGGAGTCTATGGGGTTCAAAGTAAAAAAAGAGGAGAAAACAGCCAACCAAAGCCTTTACAAACACCATATACAGCCGCATAGATTCCAGAAACTCTAAGTTTCAGTGCGGGCTCGCATAAGGAGGACGTATAAGATTTGCGAAATTCTATGCGGAGCTGTTTTGTTTTCCTTGTAAGAACTCAGTATATAAGCAACCCTTGGAGGTCTTAGTTAGATATTCTGGTGGAGTAGAAAACAACTTGGAGAATTGTATTTGTGATCTCGCTTATCACTATCTGTGAGTATTAAATTATGAATTCTGTATCTTTTTATGTTGTTCATAAGATAATAATGAACTAATTTTCTTCTCTAGGAATTGGATGTAATTTATATCAGAATCTTATGTCCTAAGTTATTTCATATTCAATCATACTACTTTGTTTACTACAAAAGCATTTTTAACAATCTATACAAGGAATTTTATGTCAGTCAACTTCTACAACTGATTAGATCATCAGGGTATGACGAATTGTATGACCTAAAATACATAAGTTATACGTACGCAATCTTTTGTAGTAATTAGATCCTATCAATTCATGACAGTGCTAAGATAGGGTTTAGGTTCCATGTTCTTGTTGTGCTTAATGGATTTTTAGTTACTATATGGACGGATCAAGAAAGTATAGCCAATTAGAAATACTAAGGTTGCAAACCGTGACCTAAACGTTCCAATCGTTACTGTAGTGAACGAGCCCTTGACAATTGATTTCTACTCTTATTATATGGACATAAGGTGAAGATATAAATGAAATTCAATTCCTAGGCCTTTCTCATCTGCTTTACTCAAGAAGTAATTGTTGCAATCAATCAGTTTAAATTGTTTTCATTAATTATTAATTAGGTTAAAATTCAAATCTTTGCTCTAAATTATGTGTAGCTATTGGTTAAATTAAACTAAATCACGCTTGTCTCTGTGATTCGACCCTTGTTCTGTGCAGCTATACCATGGTATTCTCGTGCACTTGAGGTAAAATTTTCATACATTAAACAACATGTTAGTCAGTACCGTGATATGTGAAACTTCATGTGATATAATTGTTGGTTGAATATATGTTGAACTTCCTGTTATTGTAAACATTGCATAACTTCATGTTTCCTGTCATTTAGATGCATGTAATAACTTACTGGGTCTTTGACTCACCCTTTTCTGTTTGTTTTCCTTAGATCGCAGCCGAGCCGGTGAGAACTTGTAAGGGCAGCGAGCTAGCTGGGAATACCAAAGAACTCTTTTGGTTAGTTATTTTTTTGTACTTGAAATATGTTGTATATATTCGAACTAGTGACGAGGACGTTTGTAGCTGGGGTGTATCCTGACTTATTTTGGTTGTTGGTGTGGAGTTTTATCAACTCTATTTTTGTTGTATATAGTACCGATGTCTAAACTTTTAGTTCTATAACTGTTGGTTTTGTGTATATAGCATCTCGACATGTTATGGCCGTGGTTTAACAAGTTGTTTTCCCAAGATTGCTTAGCTTGTGGTGTTATAGTAGTTGTGTATTAAATGTGTGTGACCATGTTATGTTGTTAAATAGGTTTTATACACTGATTTGGAGTCCCGAATAGGGGCTTGAATTGGGACATGACATAACGAGCAAGATCTGAGCTTTACCGTTAATATAGTTGGGGAAATCCTGCAATTGAGCCAAAGCTTTTTCTCTTGATCCCAATTGGAGATCTTGGAACTGAGGGTCTAGGTGGTGCTAGGATTGAACTCTAGGTCGGCAGAGGATTCGTCGGGGTCCTTGTCGAATCGAATCTCGGCAACAATGTGGTTGGTCTCTTTGATGAGGTGTTGGTTTTCGGCCTCAATCTCAGAGGAAACGAGGTTGTCGATGCCGATGGTGCCACGGAGGACGAGGATGGTGACGAATTCGCAGTGGATGGTGATTTTGATGTTGAAGGTTTTGTGGATCTGGTGTGTAACGCCCCAACCCCGAGATCCTATGTGGAACCTCGTCCGGTGCATGAGACGGGAACACAAATCACACTATGAAAACCATTTTAATGCAAGTATTATGAACTTTTAAAAAACAAAACTTCAACGGTATCACAACAAGTCGAAGAACAAACACAATAACCAACCAAGCACACCTCCATGAGCTAGTAAGCTTGGAGATAACAATTACTAAAACATAAACCTCTACGAGCAAACAAACTCGGAGACAACTAAATAACCATATCAGAGTGCGCGGAAATAACAAGTGTTAACAAAATACACCAAGCTCGGCAACCATGACGGCACTACAAAAGAATATTACAACAAGTATCAAAGTACAAAAACCATCTACCCATAATTACAGTGTTTAGATACATTGTACATCCTTGACCTCAGCAAAAGAAAATATCATGGCTCAAGGAGCATCTACCCAAAAGTAAAACTGACGAGCTCATCGAGACGACGATAAGTTACTAGGGGTTCCTCGCCTGACCGGGATCTAAGAAAAACAATAAACAAGGAATGGGGTGAGTCAAAACTCAATAAGCTACTAATGCATCAATATGGCATGTGAGATGCGAGACAGGAATAATAACAAGTGTAACAATATATGGCATGTTATATCATTCATAAAGTATAGCATATAACAAGAATAACATGAAGGCACATAACCCTATACTACACGAGAGGCTTAACGATCGCCAACCGACCCATACCGTGTCGAGGCACACCTCCGACATAACGATTTCCAACCAACCAACTAATGAAATACCAATGTCGAAGTCGTTGATACCGTACTCTATCGACAAACCAAAACACATAACCCAATACCATGTGAACCATTTTTCGTATTCATTTCGACTAGTGAACTCAGTCCCTACAACCCGAGAAACAACCATGGAATAGCTTACCAAGGTTGCGTTTATTCCATACAACAATTGGCGTTATACCCCTACCATGGCCAACGGTAAGGCGAGGCCCGGTGTGGTCTTCAGTTATTAGGTAGCCCCGGCTCCCGCAATAACCAAACATCAATACACCGTCAAACACATATGCCATGGACTCAACAAAATGCTCAAGTAGATGTTTACTCAACATTTTAAAAAAATAAACACGTCATACACAAAAGTAGTGAGTACAACAACAATATCAACTCATGAATCTCAAGTAGGTTAAATAGTCCTACTACACATAATCAACAAACTCACTAAAGTTGTGAGCATTAACATAATACCAATAAAACACATTTTGTGCAACTAAAACACTCAATGAGTCTCTCGAATTTCCAAAGAGCTCACAAAACCCACACATGGTCATATTGATTATGAAACCCTAACCGACTCCGTTCAAGTCATTTCGGTTTCTAAGTGATTCAAGTTACGAAGATGGTCTATACTTTAAACCTAACAATTTCACACCAAACTTGAACACCAAACAAGATAGAGAAGTCAACTAAACATTTTTAACAAGTCAAACATGAAATTTTATGGCAAATAGAGCAACACTTACTCATTCACAAAAATCTTAGCATGGTAGAAGCCTAAGATAGCATATCATGCGTTAAACAAGAAGAAAGGGGGGGCAGAGTAGTAGCTTACCTCTTGACAAAATTAAACTAGAAAAATGAAATATATTCAGTGGGAAAGATTCCTTTAGCCAATACCTTCGCAACGGCATGCTCGGATCGTCGAGATTCCTCCAAAATCTCAAGATATCACAACTTTCTCACTCTAAACTCTCCTCTCTCTCTCCTCTCTATGGTGTTTGGATCTGAAATGAAAGACTTCAAGTCTCTCTCTCTCTCTCTCAACTCTATGGTGTTTGGATCTGAAATGAGAGACTTCAAGTCTCCCTAGGTGTTTAAATGGTCAAGGAAGGCTGACCAACAAGCTAGGAGACATGGCTCAATTGTAACCAAGGGAATTTTAAGTTAGAAGAAGAGAAAAAAAATCTCAAATGAACAGTTTCGGCAGGGGCGTTTCTGCCTAAGAGCTCGCGCCGCCCCTGCCCAAGCCCAGACCAAGACATTCTGTCATCTGAGCGACTGCCCTAGCCCCTACTACTCCAATTTCTTGAAAAGTCCTCTAAAATACTCCCGAAATGATTCTAAATGAACCCAAAATGATTCTAACTCCTAGGCAAGGTCAAAACTGTAATACCCTGAGTTCGAGATCTGGTGTTGAACCACGACTCGGTGCGTTAAACTAACATAAACAACTGAAGCCCACAGATGTGAACGAGCCATACAAGCTCAAATCCAAAACTAAGCAGCGGAATACCTGATAAAACCATGAGTTTCAAAAACTCGAATAACAAACCACAACTAGAAAACCTCAACGGCCAAACATACGCCAAACAACAACACTAAAGTAATCCTAGTAAATAATACCTCGACGGCTAAATACATGAGCCGGAGAAAAAACAATATTAAATAACCTTGAGCTAACTCGCTCCGGAAACATCTAATAAAATACCAACGGGCACAAGGCCATACCAAACCCACGATTCTATAAACTGAAGTTATAAAGTTATACAACCGGCACGACTCACAAGTCGACACAAAAATACAAGTCTACAAAAATATAACAATACTACCCAATGTACCAAGTTTACATAACTCGGCTAACCAATGTCCTCACAACAAAAGGAACATAAATACAAATCTTAAATAATTATATTCTAATACAAATCTCAACAAGTACCCATGTTAATCGGTCTAACAACTCTGAAACTTATAATCTACAAACTAAGGAAAGCAAAGGCATGGGATGAGACAAGGCTTAGTAAGTTACTAATGCAGCAATATGGCATATTATAATGCACATTAATATAACAGATAATAAACATGTAATAACACATAAGAGCAACCAACCCTATACTAACGATCTCAGTAGCCGTCAACCGTCCCATACCAATTGGAAATCACGACCAACATTCGCTCGTATAGGAAGCACATAAGGAGCAGTAAAGTAAACACATAAGATAGGATACGGTGGATCGAGGTATACCTCTGAATCCTAAACAAAACATTTCCAACCTTATTGCTCCAATAAACCATAATAGATGATTGTGTTGCTCCTGCTGTACATAAATCACAAGGACCAATACTCGATCGACGAATCAAAACTAATAACCATAAATAATGTGAACCGTTTTCCATAATCACATCGACGTATACGCTCAGTCCTCCTACGACCCGAGACACCATACGGACTAGCTAACCAAGTTCGCGTTTATTCCATATGACAAATGGTTGCTATAATCCCTGTCGTTGCCAATGGTAGAGAGAGGCCCAGTGTATTGGACACCACAGCTATTGCATAGCCCCAACTTACCGCATAGTCGTATGCCAATACACCTCCAAATACATAAATGTCAGCTAATCTTAATGCAATACACAAGTAGATATTTATTCGGCACGCTAAACAAATCAAAGTATGTCTGTATTGGATCACAACTAACCATAACTAATCATGACGTGTTCAATTGAATCACATACCCAAATCAACTCAAGGTGTTTGTAAATACTAAACACACTATTAATCATCAAAGTAGGATGATTGTCTTATCATATACTAGAACAAGCACATTGTGTTCGTAATCACTGAACACATAACCAAATCAAGACAATAGGCAAAGTAGTCCTATTGTATATAACTCAACAATTCTAACGATGTCTGCGATAGCTAGACACATACGTAAGTACAATCACAGATACGGTATTCCTACCGTATCAACATCAATCAAACGGTGCCCACAATGTGGAATACATAAACAACACAAGGATAGGCTAGTCGATCCTATTCCTAATCAAAGTAACATGTTCACCACATGTACACCAAATCATGTAAGTCTGTCAATCCTAGACTTTATAATCTCCACATACGTAACTACACTCGTACTTAAAACCATTAATCAATGCGTAACTACTCTACTCAACTTAGGATCTCTACAGTATCCTATAACCACACAATACACTTAATCTCATGCATATCTATCCCATATCATTTTCTTCATGTACTATATATATCACGACTCATTACAAGTTACATCATTTGTATTGGAACGATAACCAAGGTATGTCACTAGTACCTAGGATACAACCAACTCGTCATCTGACGATTGAGACTACATGCCTCACTACTAACGTCATGCACTAAGGAGCGTGGCTATACGATAGCTCTTATGAAGAGACAATATGTACAATTAACCCTTGTTTAGACATAGGCATAAGTCAATGATTTAACATAACTCGTAGTCAACTAATGTTTGACTAAGTCAATCAAGGTCAAACTCTATCGATTCATAACCTCATCAATCCGTCATCCCACATTGTAGGAGATTGAAATAAAACCCGTTACTTAACTCCAGAAAGTCAATTACACCCATTAATAAACTCATTACATTATTCAACGTGTGTTCATTATGTCTTATTCGACTCCGCCAGAGTCAATCACAACTAGTATATAGTTCGTATAGAAATTCAATATAAATCGTTATATCTTATTGACTCCACTAGAGTCGTTAACAATATTCGAAACATCGGGATAAACCGTAGTATCGTTCCTATTTAACCAAATCAATCTTGATACCCTTATTCGGCATAACTACTACCCAACAATCTCGCAAGTTCATTGCGAGTAAATTAACGATGATAACCTTGACGGGTCCACAACCCTTGATGACAAACTTAACAACAACAACAACAACAATACCAACAACCCTCGATGAGCTAAACATGCTCGGAGACTAACATTAACAACATAACGAAAACAACAACCATAATAACAACCTCGATAAGTGATGGAGATCAAGGGCCAAGATCCAATATTCAAAGAGATCCGATGACGATAACCGGCGGCCCAATGACAAGAGCGCGAATCAAGAAAGTTCGGGAAGCTCTCATGACGCTCGTACACTCAATCAAGGCCAACACAACTCAAAACAGTGAAGGACGGATCGTATGTGTGTTGGAGGGTCGTTTTTATGAAGAATGAAGTTTCTGGCCACAGAGCGATCGCCCTGTCTCAAAAAGAAGTGATCGCCTTGGACACTGCCTGGAAGGCGATCGCCCTGAAACTCTGAAAAGCGATCGCCTTGTGTACTGCCTGAAGGGCGATCGCCCTGGATCGATACAAGGCGATCGCCTTGTAGCCAGTTTGTCTGGAACGCTATTATTTTACGTATTTTCATCAGTTTTGGTAACTTTAGGATATTTTAGGTATTTTTATTTCCTAATAAACGTTTCCTAGGTTTAGTTGGATTGTTAGGCCTATATAAAGGCTTCTTTGTCATTGTAAAACATCATCTTTGATTATTATTAAAATTGATTTGAGTTTTCACTATATTGTGAGCTTTTGAGAGATTTCTTGGATTAGAATTCTCAACCCTTGAACTTATCAAGTTTGTTGAGCTGCAGGCTTGTGGCGTTCCGTGATCTTGGTTCCTAATCAATTGCGATTAGTGGGTTAAGGTTGCACCCCAAAGTTCTAGGGATTAAATCTGCCCTAGGGTTGAGGGAAGCTCCCTATCTTTGTTTCAATTCGTTGTTTCTGTGTTTAATTCCGCGTTTTTGGTTGGTTCCGCTTTGTCTCGATCTTGGGATCACATCAGTGAGTCCCTAATGCTCGGAGACAATGAAATTAATGATTAACTAACAAAATCCAACCAATAGCATGCGAAGATTTCATCTAAAGCAAGTATCGCATACGAACATCGTGCTTTTACACTACGATGCTTAAAAACTAAGAGAAATAATAGTAACTTACTATCTACCGCAAATCCTCCAAGGAATCAAAGTGGTTTTGGGTGGAAAGACTCTCCTCAAAGATCTTTACGCCGTTACGAAGTCCACACGTTGATCCCATCCACGATCTACGCTCGATTCAAGCTATTCTCCCCCAAAACCTATTTTTTCTCTAAAAATATGGGAGATGAGTAAGAGATATGTGATTTATCAACAGATTGAGGGATCTCTTCAGCTAGGAATGATCCCTTCATCACCCTTTACACTACGGTGAAGTCAGATCGTCGATCCGACGTCAGATGCTCAAGATATCGTGATTTCTCACTCTACTCTCTCTCTCTTTCTTCTCTCTCTTCTTTCTTTCTCTCTCTCTCTCTCTCTCTCTCTCTCTCTCTCTCTCTCTCTCTCTCTCTCTCTCTTCTTTGGTCTAGAAACGGGGGGTAGAATGGATAGAATGAGAGTTTATTCTCTCATTTAATCTATGGGTAAATGTTATGGTCTAATTCCCGACTTGTTTAAACATTTTAAACCACTTAACAATGTTAAAAACTGAGAAAGAACAAAATCGGACGAAATAGAGCAGCGGGGTCGCGCGGCCGCCTAGGCGCACGCGCGCCACCCCTTCCTCACTTCTCACACATTCTGCCAAATGGACGGCTGCCCAGGCGCCCACACTGTCTCCAAATTTTTAAACTCTCCAAAATTGTCCCCATTTGATCCCGAAATGTCCCTAAATCATCCTAGGTTGATTCTAACATCAAATCAAGGTCAAGACACACCCAAAACTCAACCGAATCATCCCACATTGATGAGTGAATGACGAACAACACCAGTCTTGATCGCACACAAAGATAAACACACGAAACGACACTCGAAACAACTCGACGTACGGGTTAACGACAAGATCGACATGCTCGTCAATTGTGAGTGAGTCCAAACCAAGGCAAGGTCACTTAAACATAGGGGATATACAACGTATAAAAACACTAATCAATGTCGAGAATAGCCTCGAAAAAATACGAAAACACCGCACAACTCATCATAGGTTAATCACGTGTCAAACACGGGTTACGACTTAACACGCCATGCTTAATAAGAATGACATCTCATATTCCGAGGCTTTCAAAGCCGATACGAAGTGACTACGAGCAAAATGGGAAGGAAGTAGGGTTGTGGCCTTACAAAAACACTCGAGAAAGGTTCCCAAAAAGTCCAAAAACTTTGCTAGAAGCGTAACGCATTACAAACACGATCGACTACAAGAATTTAACAACAATTCAAGGCATTCGAAACACATGAAACCAACATGAACACACTGTGTTTTGAATGTAGAATATACATGGAATGTGAATGATATTAAATGAGATGATAAACGTATGGCATGTGAATGATATGAATGATGCTGGTGTTACATGGTGACCGCGGGAGGAGGAGGAACAGGAGCTGCGACGACCATTGTTGGTGGTGGTAAGAAGTGGGGTAGGGACGCCGCGCTTTTGGGTGGCCATGAATGATTCTTGACCCATATTTATTTTAACTCTCTCTCTCTCTCTCTCTGACCAGCAGAAGAGGGGAGGTTTTAGGAGATTAAACAAGAGAGGAGAAAGAAAATTGGAAATGGGGGATGTGTCATGGGGAGATTGCATCTGTAGAAGAGTAGATAGAGTAGGAGAAGCACACCGACTATACTTATGTGGTTGAGTAGGGGTGGGGGGGGGTGAGATTGTGAAAGTAGGGTGGTAAGGGTTATGTTAAGAAGAACGAACAATTCAGCTGAGACTAGCACATGGTAAAAGTAAGGGTAATATCGGATTTTCAAAAAAAATAATAAATATTTCATCTAGCAAACCAGACGGAGTGATTAACGTGATACTTTTTGTAAAGTAGAATTATTAAAGTATGAAAAAAAATTGTAAGGTGTGCTTAACGGACCTTTTGCAATAGTGGATGATAAAATAAAGAATTAAGTTTATTTTTTTAATAATTAGAGTTTTTAAACGTAAAGCTTTGGGTGAAACGAATGGACTATTCCATAATTATTAGTCTTTTCAAAACGTGAACTCTAAGAGAAAGTAGCTTAAACACTTTTTTTTTTTTTTAATCAATTTTTTCCTTGGTTGTATACACTACACTACACACTAGTCTGCTTCTGACAAGAAAAATAGAAGGCCAAAATATGAATTACCCCCCAAGGTTTTCACCAAATCTCAAAGTGTCCCCCCACATAAGGTTTGTCCCAGAAACCCGTCTGATGTTGCCAATTTTCCCAGTAAGCCCCCTGGCCGTGATGACCGTTAAAAAAGTAACGAAAATCCATCACGTGCCTTGCACGTGGGGGGGGGCAATTGGGTCTTTTTTTACACTTTGACCCCCTTTATTTAGTGTTGTTCTTTTGACACTTTGACCCCCTTTAGTTATTATTCTATATATATAACGAAAAGACCCAATTGCCCCCCTCACGTGCAAGGCACGTGATGAATTTCCGTTAATTTTTTAACGGTCATCACGCCAGAGGGCTAACTGGAAAAATTGACAACATCAGACGGGTTTCTGGAACAAACCTTATGTAGGGAGGCACTTTAAAATTTGATGAAAACCTTGGGGGGTAATTCATATTTTGGCCAAAATAGAATTTCATTCAAAAAGTTTGTTTCAGAGAGAATAGAACAACGTGGGTGATGGAGAAATAAGTTAAAAAGTGTACGCGTTCGTGGGAGTTGTCCATATATATATATATATATATATATATATATATATATATATATGGAAGTCAGCTTGGTGCTATGTGAAGGCAGGCCCGCCACCAGCCGGACAAGCGTATGGTTTGCGTAGATTCAGCGTCGACAGCCAATTATGGGTTTTTATTTTTTATTTTTTATTTTTTTTCCTAAATGTGTGTTTTGTCCGAAAATTCAAAACTAATCATTCGAGTTGGATGGGATTACTACGACCATAAAGCTTTCACAATAAGATTAACTAATCTTCCGAGCTGCTCAGACCACAATGACAGTAAAGCTCTTCCAACAAAATTATCTATTCATCTGAACTGGTCGGATCATAAGAGCGGTAAAGCTCTCGCAACAAGATTTTTAACGCAAATGTGTATCCATAAGTCTCAAAGCTATAGTTAAGCTAGAACAACTTATTGACAAGTTGATTTATGACCTTGGTCCGATAGTAGTTTTATTATGCAACTCCTACTCTCTTTTTTTTTTTTTTTTAGTTTTTTAAATATTCTTAAACAAGATTAATTTCGGGTGCTAAAAGTAAGATCGTCTCTCAAATTTATTTTATCGGCTATCCTTCACGTTTCTTCTTCAGTTCTTTTTAGACCAAGCCTGATTTGCTTGTTTGGTATAGATCCCAATATTTATGTTCTATCATCTTTTTCCCTAATTAAGTTATCATTTCAAAATGTTCAACTATCTTATTCTATACGTCCTTAAATTATCGTCTTGTTTTATTTATTTTTTTGTCAAACAGAACGTTTTTCAATTGAAAATTTGATGTATATTTTTTATTTTTTTTAAAATCTTAAAACACGTAATTCGTAGTATTTTAAAAGTTATACGAATTACGTGTTTCATGATTTTGAAAAATATGCGTCAAATTTACATTTGAAAAATATCTCGTTTTACCAACAAAAAAAAAGTCAAACAGAACGTAATTTAGGAACGGAGGAGTAATAATTTATCATTCTATTTTTTTCGCAGTTAAATTACTCTGCTTGGATTGGAGAATTAATAAGCTCACTGAATTAATGAGCTTATTGATTGAAAAAGTTCAAATAGAATGATTAAATTGTGGAAATCAAAAATAATGTGAACTGATTAAATCTTTAGAAAAAGTAGAGTTACGAAATTGATATTTAATTTTTTTTTTTAAAAGAGATGTAAATTGGACTTATAGGCTTGAGAAGCCCGTTCCAAATTTGGTAAACTTTGGTGAAGCAAGTTGGATGCACTCATTCGAAAAGTGAAGCCTAAAGAAGCCCATCACAGGGAAGCAAGCCGAGGGCAATTCCAGATTTTGGCTCGATTTGTTTCGAGGGAAATACTTTCGAAAAATAGTTTCTGAAAAAAGATCTTTAGAAAATGAAAACATTCTACTTTTAGTTGATTAATAAATTTTTCAAAAATGTGTCAGAAATCATTTTCAAATGTTCGGTAAGTTTTTCAATAATGTGCCGAAAAAATATTTTATGTAATGCAAATAACTGAATAATAAGTATAAATTTGACTTTTTATTTTAACTTGATTGTTATAAATTTAAATTTGACAAACCTAGCTATTTATAATTATTATAAATTATATAAAAGTTGCAAATTTATAAAAAAATTTAAGTCTTTTTTTATCTCAACCAGAAAAAAGATACTACTTTATTAGTTTAGTTAAATAAATTATATATATATATATATAATATTCGAGAAAGAATATATGTGTGTGTATGTACGTATGTTTAATGTTTAATTTATACATACTATAGTAATATAAAAGCTAGAGAAAAAGTAAAAAAAAAAAGTCATCAATACAGTGAGTAAACCATTGCAAGGGAAAAAACAAGAGGTCTGAAAATGTTATCTATGTGCAGTGAGGTTGGGGGGGGGTGTTCAGTCTAATACAAGTTTCTAAAAACAGAACATCAATGTCTATTATGTCATATTGAAATACTAAAAGTTTATTAATTTAATAAAAAAATATAATACAGCTAATGAGTCAAAATCTGTTGATAATATTTCTAATCAACCAGCACACTAAAACCCACAAATAATTCAGTGAATTCTCAATGTTTACTCTTTTACCAGAAAAATAAAAATGACTTTTAAATCTCATTCCTTCATCATACGCGCACCATCACGTAAAAATACTAAGAATACAATATTTGTTATTAATTTTCTGTATTTACTCTTTAATTCAATTATTGTGTTGAATATCTCCCAACTACTTAGTTATTGAGAGATCATTGATTGTAAAACGCGAGATTATTTTGTTCTTTGTAACATTCAATCTCCATAACTCACTGATCCTTGTTGTGCACTGATCCGTTAGTGATCACTTAGATTATTAATATTAGTGCACTTTAAAAATTCAAGTTTGACCAACTTGATAGTGGACGTAGCAGTTTTCATACTGTGAACCACTTTACATCTTGTGTTCATTACTGCTTGTTTTATTTTACCAAACTGATCAAAGCTTTAAGCATTTCATTACTTAAAGCTTCAGTCAGCGTTTACTACATAACTTCAGTCATATTGTTAAAACTGTTCATAAGCTTAGTCATCAGTTGATCACTCTCATTGATTAGACTGGTTCCTTTAAAATCGTTTTCCCGCTGCCAAAGTTTTAAAAGATTTTAAAACTTACAAAAATAATTTATAAAGCTATTCACTCCCTCTTGCCTTATTATTTGCATCAAGTGAACCTACATGTTTTAATGAAAGTTTGAGGTTAAAACAATTTTCTTTTAAATTTTCATTATCCAATGGTGCTAATTTCTCAATCTTAAATAAAAAACAAAAACTATTTTGATACATCTTAAATTGTTCAAATCTACTTTAAAATTAAGTGATTGCTTTATCTATTATATACAAGAAATAATCAAGTTTGAATGATTTTCAGGAGATCTTACAATTTTACTATCAATAATTTCATCAAATTGTTCCTTTATACGAATAATAAGTTTTTTATGGAACTTAGGTTAAATATTCATTTTTATAACAATTCTTTTGACAGAAATTATGACATTTTCAAGTCCGTCATCCCTATATATATTTTTTTTAAATACAATAAGACATTTCAATTGTTGTACAACAACATCGATACACATATCCTTTGATTGCATATTTTTACTAACTAAGTTTATCGAAATTAATATCTCATACCAAATAGCATTCCTAATAAAAATTCAAATTTTTCAAGCTCATAAATTTCTAAACTATTAATGAGTGGATGATAAAAACTAAGAGTTATTGTTAACATTTCAAAAAATATATTAAAATGAGTAGTTTTTTTTTAAGGCCTAAAGCTAGGACTTTAGCGGCGTTACCCTTGGGTCGGCTTTGACCGTTACTGCAGCTGGGCGATAGTCACTACTAGTGCCACCACTACTGGGTGGTAGTCATCAACAGTGCCGTCACAAGCATGCAATTTTTCTTTTTCTCAAAAATAACGATTAAACAAAAAATTATTTTTTTTGTAAAAAAATGAGCATTGCTAACTACCTGTGGCCGTGACTATAAGTGCCACTACCGTCATGCAACGCTCATTTTTGTTTTTTTTCTTCTTCAATAATCTTAATTATAAACAATAATTATGGCAAAAATACAATTTTATAAAAAAAATATCAATAACATATATATATATTTTTTTATCGAAATCTTCAAAGAGAGTTGAGGGAGGTTCAAAATAGCTAAAGAAACCAAATGTTTCAAAGACAGTGAGAATAATCAAATATGAGGGATAAAAAAGGAAATTAAATTTGGGTAAACTTAAAAAAAAAAAACATGAACTATGTACGGACATCATATACCCCCTTCAACTATCAACTCAAGTGAGTCGATCCACTTGACTCAATTGAGTTAACGGAGGTAACAGATTACATGAACGGACGTTAATGCCCTCCATTTATTTGTTATTGGAAAAACCTTAAAACACATTTCAAACCCAGAAAAACAATCGGTAAAGAGACAACGAAGATCTTTCTCTCTCTCTCTCTCTCTCTCTCTCTCTCTCTCCTATCTGCAGCTTGCTACATGTTTTACCGATTCCAGCGAAATAGAAATGAATGCACATCGAAGAATTCAGTGATGGTAGTTTCAGTCGCCATCTCCATTAGAAGGCCGTCGTTGCAAAAATTGAACTAGGGTCAGCCGACCAATCTCTTGTCGTGTCTCTCGATCTTAGGTAAGTTGCCGTCAAAGGACTGAAAGTTGCCATGGCCGAAGCTAGGCTCTTTGTCTCTCCATCCAGATCTACAACCCCTCTCTATCTTCATTTTTACTCCAACAAATGATCTTTGACTCGTCGCTCTCTGTAACCCTTCCCACCCGTGGATACATTTGCCCATCAAATTAAACACCCAATTGCAATCAATTTGTGGGAATAAATCAAAAGTGTTCTGTACAACACCCAACTGCTCCAACTTACACCCCTCGCCATCAAATGGGTAAATGTGAGTGACACAGGTACGTGTACAATTGAAAGATTATCGATTGGCCTTGTGTGTACAATCTTTTACTTCCTCCGTCCCTAAATTATTGTCTAGGTTGACCCGGCACATGGATTAAGAAAACTCAATTGACTTGATTATTAATATTGGAATAGTATTGAAAAAGTGTGTTGTTTCCTTTAATGCCTATGTGTACGTGGCTCATAATTAAAGTAGGAAGAAAAAGTAAGGGTAAAATAGTAAAAGTGATGTTCTAAAAAGGAAAGTTTCAAACAAGACAATTATTTTGGGACGGACGAAAAAGGAAAGGAAGACAATAATTTAGGGACGGAGGGAGTATTTTCTTTTGAAAGGAAAAAAAAATTATGCACAAAAACTAAAATAATTTTCAAACCCCCTCCACTGTTTTGCAATTGATTTTTTGTTTACTCGTCAATATTCAAGAGATATCTTTAAGAGATTGAATTGAAGGGTGTGTTAGTGTCGACTTTGAGAGTGGAGATTGACCAAAAACCCAAGGATGAATCTGCCCTAGCACCATTCAATCTCTGATTTGGCTTGTTCTTATTTATAATTGGGTTGATAGAAAACCAAGACCTAATTTTTTTTCCATGATAATAATTGGCAATGGCGGTGGTGACGGCATGGTGGCAAAAGGCAACAACAGTAGGTCGGCGTTGATGGTGGGTAGCAATGGTGATGTTGTTGGTGGACTGGTAGCGTTGGTGGTGAGAGGGAGGATGAAGTTTTTATCAATTTTGTTCTGAAATTGTTATGATTTCCATGGATTTACATATAAGTTACATATATATAGTTATAAGTTTTTATCAATTTTGTTTGAATTTTGTGATAGTTGCCATGGATTTTCAACTTAGGTGGATGGAGGAATAGAAGTGAAGAAGATGTAGACAAAGTTGACTTAAAGGGTAAATTGGTATTAAAGAGAATTTTTGTTGGCATGTGCAGTGCATATGTTACTTTCTGTTAATCTGACTAACAATGATTTAACGGAAGGGCTGATTTATGTGGGTATGACCCGAAGAAGGGATCAACCCGCCCAGGTCAATAGTTAAGGGTACCGGGTTAAAATTGAGTCGTAGTTGAGGTTTTTTTTTTTTTTTTTTTTTTTGAAGTTTACCCATTAAATTTTTAAAGGCTTCGGTAGAAGAGTAGTGCTATTCTCACCCCCAAAATTGCTAAGTATACCCATTTACTTAGTTCACCCACCCTTCAAATATTATACCTCCTATATTACTAAGTATACCCCCCCTTTTTTTTTTATTTTACCCTTTAACCATAAACCCCTACCAATCTAATTTGCTAAGTATACCCCCCAATTCTTACCCACCTAAAACACCATCTACCCCATCTCCCTCCCAAAAAACATCGATCAATTTCATTCTCTCTTCTTTCCCGACAAACAAACTCCATTTCTTTCTTTCTTCTTTCCCTCAAACAGCCACAACTACTGATTATCTTTGTTGCCTTTTCTTTGTTACTTCTTCATCTCCTTCTTAGCTACCTACTTCCACAAATTCAAGCCACTACAAGCTAGATTTCAAAGTTCAAAAATGGAACCATTCGGTAAGTGTTTCATTTAAATTTTAGCTTTTTGGTTGCATTTTGGTTGAATTTTTTTTTTGTTTTTGTGAACACGCATTTTTGTTGAATTTTGGTTACATTTTTTTACCATTTTGATGAATTTTTGCAATTTTTTGGGGAATCTGCGTAAGGTATATGCGGCACCCCCATACCGCACCTACCAGGGAATGTCCGGCACTGGTCCACCGCACATACCCTGGTGAATGCGGTAGGGGGTTGCCACACATGCCTGTGTTAGTGCGGCTAGGTGATACCGCACAGGAGCTGGGACGTGCGACCAAGGCTGCCGCACAGACTAGGACTCGTGCGGCTAGGTCATGCCGCACAGAATGTTGAACGTGTGGCCAAGGGGGTGCCGCACAGTACCTTTTTAAAAAAAAAAAATTACTTCTTCAATCAATTATTATTTCCTTGTAGCCATTATTATTTCCTTGTTCTTACATTACTTTGGCTTGAATGAATGCAGGAAGGACATATATACGCAGGGTTACGGCTTTCGCTAGGAGGGCACAGAATCCCAACCCACTTGATGAGGCAGAACGTATACAGGGGCTAGTTATGACTGAGGGGGCTGGTGATGAGGGGATCGGTTATTCTGGGGCCGGTAATTTGGGGGCTGGTTATTATTCTGGGCGTAAATGAGGGGGGTACGGGGCCGGTTATTCGGGGCCTATGATGAAGAAGAAGAAGATGTTGATAATGAAGGGCGGTGATGGAGGTGGGTGGTGATGGTGGTGACACTTTGCTCAAGAGGAAGCCCCATTTTCAGTGGGCTTGATGGTTCACTACTAGTTACGTACAACACACATGTAGCTAGGTATGTTTGGAATGGGATAAAACGACCGTTCGAAGATGCAAAATCACACAAATAAGTTGTTGAGTTGGTCGGTTCCGCTTACGATGCGGAACAATGGAGAGTAGGTGGTGGGATATTGTCCTGAGGTCTGGACTATATACGCTGACTAGGTGTTCTTATAAGGAGTCATCGAAAGCCTTGGTTGCTGCTTTTGTTGAACGATGGCATCCGAAGACGAACACCTTCCATTTACCATTTGGTGAGATGACAATCACCTTGGATGACGTGTTTTGTCTTACCGGTCTTCCAATAAAGAGGAGGCCTGTTGTTTATACACGGACGTTGAGATATAATACTGAGGAGCTTGGGGGGATGTTGCATTTGGAAAATGCTGAGGTGCTTGAGGCACCCATGGTAGGAGAGGGTGCGCTTTCAAGTTAGAGTGGCTTCGTCGTAGGTTCCAAGATGAAGCTACAAGTGATAATGATGCTATGCGACTAGTCTTTGCTAAGGCATATTTATTGTACATTTTCTGCACCATTTTTGGTGACAAGAGTGGGAATCGAGTTCCTGGTTCCTATATGGAATTTTTGGACAATGTCGATAAGATACCGAAGTATGCATGGGGAGCTGCAACCCTTGCCTATTTATATCGACAATTGGGCATGTCATCTCGTCAGTCGTGTCGACAGATGACGGGATATACAACGCTATTGGAGGTAATTACAAATTTATTTGATTTATACTTATAATGAGATATATATTTTTAGTTGTTAATAGGGGGCCGGTTATATGATAATGTACTGTATTATTTTGTTGCAGGCTTGGATATATGAGAGATTTCCATGTTTTCAACCTCCACATAACATTGAGTACGACGTAACTCAGCCACTCGCTCGAAAGTGGCAACCATTATCCAGAGGCGCCGGACATAACACACTGCAGGTGTACCGAGAGAGACTTGATGTCCTAACAGTCGATGAAGTGAGTTTAATTGCACTATTATAACTTTCATATTAATATATCTACCTAGTAATGCTATATTAACTGTGTTAATGGTTATAACTTTTTCTGTGTTTATTGTATGTAGGTTAATTGGACTCCGTACTCTGTTTTGGTACGCGAGTCCTATCCATTTCACCGGATCTCTTATTACCATGGATGCTTATCCGCGCCAGGTGTTGTGGAGCCATACAATCCAGATCGAGTGCTTAGGCAATTCGGTTACGTCCAGACGATTCCTTTCCCTCCGATTGCTATTGGTCTTGGTTTACGAGACAACAAGAACATTGCCAGGCTAATGCAGCAAGTCCCATATTATCGTCAATGGCGGAACCATGTTTTATCTGATACTAGCCTCGGTCAAGAAGCCATCCCATCAAGTGCATGCTCGGCTGACTATTTACAGTAGTACACAGTATATTCACATCCAAAGATGCAAAATCCAGCTAGCCAATCTACATTTATTTCTGGCGCAGATGTACACTGTCCTTTGGATTATCCCACCATGTTTCGGGCTGTGGTTGATGCAATACAAGAGCCGACATTAAGATATCGATCAGGCGATCGAAGTATCTCGTACGAAGAGTTTGGGTCAGCCCTTGACCAAGCGTACGCTATATTGGCTCCTCATATCGAGGATGTGGGTCCTTCAGATCGGGCAGGTCCTTCAAGTCGTCGTCGTAGGCATCCACGACAGTGATTAGATGAGATAGGTTATTGATGTACAAACAATTCTATGTAATGAACATCTTTATTAATGCAAAAAGTGCATGTCTTTGTTATGTACAAACAGTTTGTTGCACATATATCCTCCAGACTTGGCATTTTTCTAAATTTTTCATATCAAATTCAATTTCATGTTCAATGATTTAACAAAATGAATCTAACATAAACAACAACACATTTCATAACGCAAATGAAGCTCATACATAAAAATTCACTTGTCCATACATAACATTTAAGTTAAACTTGACTATTCTAATACAATAGGTGTACGCTTGTTGCTAACACGACTATTTCCTACACTTTCACTGTACTTAGCCCATCGTTCACTATATATTGTATTCCACCCTTTCGCCATGGCTTGTTTATAATCAGTCCATCCGCTTGCGATTGGTGGTAATGGGGAATCGTCGCGCAAGAAGACCTATACAAATTCAAAAATTTTATCAGTAATTTAACAATTATATTAGATAAGTGACAGACGATATTCAAACAAAATGTTAGTTTTATACCTGAATATAATGGTCCCCGTTCACGAATGCAATGCAGATCAACTTTCGTTCGTCGGGGGCTTCGGTTCTCAACGGTAAATACATCAAAGAAGATGATTCTGAAAATACAACAAAGCACACATTGTAGAATGATGCTACTAAGTAACCCATCTCCGGAGTCTGAAACCAATGTTGCTTTGGTGCAAAGTCAGCGTAGCAGTTGAGCATACTTTCAACTAAAACAACCGATCCGCGTTCCATGAAAACATCTTCGTACAACCCATGGTATGCGTCCAACTCCATAGCTAGTTCACCTCGAACTCTACCCCAATGGTCCTCCTTGTCATATATATGTGCAGATACGGCACGAAAACCGCAATGGCCATCTGCAATGACATTCTTCGTCTCGATGACAAACTCTCGAATCCATATCGGTAGTTGATTGATATAATCACTAGCCTGTCCAAAGCGGGTATTTTGGCGAACAACCTATTGAAAAACAAAGTATGTAAAGATTATCCGGTAAGTAAGAAAAGATGTTGACCAAAGTATGTAAAGATTATCTCGGCGAACAACGTAGTTGATTTACCTGAATCTTTGTCTTTGGAATAGAAGTGAACATCGGAGGTTTGTCTGATGGATTTACTTCATATGTTACCACATCATCAACCGGCGACGGCGAGCAACTGTCTTCAATCGATTCCACGTACTCAAACTTGCTCGGATCCCGTTTGGTTGACTTTGACTGTTTAGCCTTTACCATTTTAGGACGACCTTTAGGCTTTGGGTGAGTCTGACTTTCGGGAGCGGGCATAATTAGTCTAGTTGCAATCCATGAAGATGACTTTCGGAAAACATCTCAGCAAGTCAATGCTCTTTGGGTGAGCCCAAAAAAGATTATTCACAATGTTGGTCAATTCGCAGCGTTTATCGTAGAAGGTATAACCATGCTCCTTCAACTTGAATATAAGTTGTTGCATTTCAGATCGACCATTACGCTCATTAACTCTATTCTTTGTCCGAGCATTGTAGATTGTCTTTATTGTTGACTTATTTCCCTCAAATCTTTGTTTCAGCCCAAATAAAATGTCCTTGGGCTTAGTATTGCCCTTGGAAAAATCAATAACAAAGGTCTCCTCAGATTTCTGCAATCGACCTATATATGAGTGACCCTCCATGTGATCAGCGGTTGGATGATTGTGTTTGCCACATTCAACCATTAATGCCCATTCATCAATCGAGACTTGCTTCCCTCTCAAACGGAATGGGCAACCACACTTCTTAGTTCCGGTTTCTCTCTTCCTTTTCCCCTTACCTACCACATCATCGACATTTTCAACCTTTTCTTCATTATCAATTTGTAATAATGATGACCCAATCTTGACCTTTTTTTTATATACACCGCTACGTTCACAAATCAATAACAACCGAGGTCGTTTCTTACCGGCACCACTGTCCGACCTACCGATGATGATCACAATGCCATGCTCCCGTCCTCTAGCTTGCACCCATTCAATCAATTTATCCCGAGATATAAAACATTCCTGAGTTGTGAACACATCCGTGAAATCAACATCGAGGGCTTCTTCGTTCACAACATGTTCAAATGCAACAATCTCTTCATTATTAGGACCGAGAACACTGGACTCCGTAGTTAACGTGTTTGAATCCTGTTAAACATTACAAAAAAAAATAAAAATGAACATCACTGTGCGGCAGGACCCTTTTGCACACTCTATAGAGTGTGCGGCAGGACCCTGTTGCACACTTTATAGACTGTGCGGCAGGACTCTGTTGCACACTCTATAGAGTGTGCGGCAGCAGAGTTCAGTCGCACACTCTATAAATTGTGCGGTCGTCTGTCGCATACGACTGGCAAAGGCTCGATTTTTGAATTTTTTTGCATTTTTAACATAAATTAAACGGTAAAATGACTATAAAATGAGTTATAGTACTTACACAATTCATCTCTTCCACTTTCTTGTGCTCCTTTTCATCAATGTGAATCGATTCATTGATAGAGTTTGAGTGTTTGGAATCCATTTTTAGTGTTTGAGCTTTTTAAAATTTTTGTTAACTTGTTAACAATGAGGAAGGTGAGGTAGGGGGTGAGAGTAATAGGAGATGGGGGTATACTTAGTATTTTTAGGAGTATTTTTAGGATTCTAAAATTCAGGAGGGGGTGGACTTAGTAATGGATTTATATTAAGGGTAATAGAGTCTTTTTAAATTGTGGCAATTTTGTAATATTACAAAGGGGTAATCTCAGCAAATAGCAAATAGGGGGTTCGGAATAGCAATTCCCCGGCAGAATAGTCTTTTAACCAAAGCAGGGGCGGTAAAACCCTCTCCGCCAAAAACTCTAAACCCTCTTCGCTAAAGTTTGCAGCTGTGTTCAGTTTTTCTCTTCCAAAAATGGCGTCAGAATTCGCGTTCGAGCCTCCCAGCGATGAAGAATTCAACTTCGACGACGAAGAAGACGACGCCAGTAGTCAAGAATCAGATGACGAAGAACAACGAGACGAAGAAGAAGCCCCAGCCAATGCCAAAGTCAAAGCCAAATCCAAATCCCAATCTCCATGGGACTTCTCTTCGTACACCGAATCAGTCTCCGAAGAACACGCCCGTCGCAGCACCACCTCCATTGATTTCAAAATCTCCAAAGCCATCCAGCGTGCCCCAATCGCCGCCGCCGCCGCAGACGAAGACGATTCCGCCTCCGATTCTGAACCTCACCAACAAGTAAGAAACAGGCATTTTCGTTATTATTAGCACAGAACTACTAATTGACCTAATTATGTAGCTGAAACAAATTTTTTGTTTTTGAAGGAGGATTTTAGGGAAGAGGATGAGGAAGAAGAGGTTAATACTGCTACTACTAGCGGGGGCGGCGGAGAGAGTAGTAAACCGTTCTTTGGACAGGCGGATGGAGTTTCTTTCAAAGCGAATTCATTCATGGAGTTACATCTTTCTAGGCCGTTGCTTCGGGCTTGTGAAGCCTTGGGCTACACTAAGCCCACGCCAATTCAGGTTTCCATATTACTCAGCTCCATTCCAAACTCATAAAAGGAGCTGAGCAGCACTTCGAAGTCAACTTGACGATTTTTGGAAAAGAGATTTGATATGTATTAATTTATACTTTTCAAGAAAGGGTCAAGTTGAGCTTGCAAAATTAGAGTTGGACTCTTTCATGAGTCATTTTTTAGTTCTCTGTTATTAACACATGTATGGATTTTGAATATTAGGCAGCTTGCATACCTTTGGCATTGACTGGGCGTGATATATGCGGAAGTGCTATGACTGGTTCAGGAAAGGTGTGTTATTGCTGATATCTACACATAGTCGCGGAACTAAATAGTGTCGATTATTTATTTTTGGATATCCAATGATTGAGACTTTTGTGTTCGTATTTATTTTTTTCTATTTTTGGGGTGAGGTGGGGGACAAGAAGGAGTTTAAATGAACTAACCCATTCGTTCTTCCTATGTTTTTTATTTTCTTATACAGACAGCTGCTTTTGCCTTGCCAACACTTGAGAGATTATTGTTCCGTCCAAAAAATAGACCTGCAATTAGGGTCCTTATTCTTACACCAACAAGGGAGTTGGCAGTTCAGTACGTGTTTATCTTCTCTAAGTTATTTTATGTTTCCTCCCAAAAACCTCCACCACCAACACACACCCCCACCCCCACCCCCCGCGCGCGCGCGGTCCTTTTGATGTTTTGGCTCTGATCATATAAATTTAAGTTTACTCGTATACGTTTTATGTCATATGAATCTGTTGTAACTTTCATATTGGTGCTCACCTGTGTTGTGTAAGGTTACTTCTGAACATAAGATTTTGCCGCAGCATGGATGGATTTTATCCTTTAACAAAACTTGTTGATTCTGAGAAATCTTAGTTGAACCTAGGAGTAGTTTTGAGATATGATACGTTATGAAGTTGTATATGTACCTTATCCTCTCAGTTGAGACAAGTGATACTAGGAAGGGCCCTCTTCCTCTAGGATGTATGGTTTTCCTCCTCCAGATAAATCTGTTTATTTACCCTTGCTGTGTATGCTTGAGTAAAATCTTTTACTGGTGAGGTAGATGGTTTGTTGGAGGGTCACGTCACAGGTGTAAGGATGAAGGGGGGAGATTGTCTCATTGTGTAGTTTGCAGATGGAACTATTTTATTCGTGTTGGAGGGTTTCAGGGTCTTTGAAAATTTGCTTACTAACTCTTTGATACATATTTATGGTCTTAATATATCTTTTCTTTGTGTGGGTTACATAGGATTACTGTAGTTGTAAATAATCTCTCTAGTTATGCTTCCTTAATTGGTGAGGTCGTTTGTCTTGGTTTTTCTCACATTTAGAGACTATTCCATGGGGGAATTCTGTGATAGACACTTTGGTGGACCCCATTATTGAGCATGCGGTTAAGCGTCTCAATGGGTGGAAGTCAGCTACTTTTCGTTGGGAATTATAATCACTCTTCAGGTCGTCCTGTCCCATCATTCCCGTGTATTATCTCTTGATTTTTGAGATTCCGGTTGGTATGGCGGATAAGACTAAAGTCGGAGGGGTTGGGTGAAGCTGAGAAGTACCATTTTGGTAGTGTGGGAGGTATGTACTCCTGAGGATGAAAGAGGGTTGGGTATTAGCAATTAGGTTCTTCGGTGTGTCGGTTTGGGGTGTAAATGGTTGTGGCTGCTCCTTGAAAACTGCAATCCCTTTGGTAGAAAGGATTTAAGTAAATTTGTAACACACCAGAAATGAATTGGAATATTAGTTATTTACTTGAGTTTATTGAAGTTCATTCATTATTGTTATACTCTATGCCTTTGGTTTGCCCAGTTGGAGATGGTTATAGTATTTGGTCTCAGAAGAACAGTTGGTTGCAATAATGCTTTGTTTCCTTTGTTTCTTTGCCTTGCACCAGTCCCCTACATCTTCTCTCCATTTCGTGGGATTCTCATTTTTTAACAACCTTCATATAGGGAGGCAGAAGATTCTTGGTCTTCTTGATTCGCTCTCTCAATTTTTCGTAGTACAGAGTTTAGGACTTGGTCTTTAGAGTTTAGTGGGCTGTTTTCTTGGGTCATATGCAATGCTCCTCTAACCCAACCCCCCCCCCCACCCCTTCCCCCTTGCATTTTTCATTTGGAAGACCAAAGTGCCCTTTCAAATCGAGGCCTTTGTTTGGTCCCTGTTCTCAATATGCATATTACTTGTGATTTTTTGCAGTGTTGATCTTATAAGAAGTTGTCCCCTGATTGGTGTGTGATGAGTGAGGAGCAATGTGCTCATAACGACTTGTTTCTCGTATGAATGAGTGCGAGGTTTCTTTTAAGCAGCTTATTTGAGATTTTTGATGAAGTCCCAGTCTGCCACCCTTTCATTAGGGCTCAGTTTCTTGATTAGGTTCATGGTTAGAATGGTGCTCGTGATGGCTCTTTTGGCAGCGTGGGTTTGTGCAATTGTTTGGTGCATTTGTACAGAAAGTAACAGTAGGAACTTGCATAATCAGTTTATGCCTTCATCTCTCTTGAGGGGTAGGGTGTTCTTCACCAGGCTTCTTAATGGGCTTTTCATTATGGGTGCATGTTGCTGTGTGGTGATTTTGGATGTCCAAAGAGATTGGAACCTTTTTGAGAAATTTCATTGTTGTACTTAGTTCATGTTGTGTGTGTGTGTGTGTGTGTTGTTGGAATCCTGTCCTCCTAGCTTGTACATTCATTCTCTCTTTTAATAAAGCTTCTGTCATAAAATTAGAAAGAAAAAGAAAAATGAGGTGTAATGGAAGATAATCTGTTCAATGAGAGGTGTTACTGGTTTAAATTTAACTGCATGACAAGAGAAATAAAACCCAAATCAATATAGAAAATTCCTTCTACTTCAAGATGAACTGAGACTCAAAGCAGAAAAAGGAAAATGAAAAATATTGAGAGATAAGAGTTGGTCTGTAGTGACATTGTCAAGAGCGTATCACTTACAAGATCAACGTGTAAAATTCAGATGCATAATGTTTGCGGACAATAATAAACATTACAGTGAATAGTCATTGGCTGCTAGTAGTTCTGACCTACCTGCCACAGGCTCTTCAAGGTCAATTAATGGCATTAAATTTCATGCTGTATCATCATCACTCTTACCTTGTTTGATATGGGAATGCAATTGGTTAATGGGTTGTGTTTTAATTATTTTTGCAGGGTTCATAGTATGATAGTAAAACTGGCTCAATTTATGAATGATATCAGATGCTGTCTCATTCTTGGTGGGCTACCTTTAAAGGTGTGTTCACCATTTTAATGTATTAATGTTGATTGCATTTGAATCTCAAGCTAGAGTATGTCCTTTTAGCATTTTCGGAACTGTTTCCTGTTTCCAAATTCAAAATTCAGGATATTAAATCCCTCATTAAAAAAGATTATAAAAAATTAACATATGACTGGTTATCACTTTAGGGCATCGTATGTTAACATTATAATTATGCAAATCACAGATCAAAAGATAATTTTCTAACTTATATTAGCTTGTTAGTTTCGTGATTTTCAAAATAAAAAGTAATAGGCCTTGGAAATGCTAAAACAGATGTATAGTTTGCAAACTTGGTTTTACTTAGAATCTCTTTCGTCTCTTTAAGACACAGTTCATATTTTCTGTCTGAAGAAAAGTTGGTCATTTTTGCATCGATTGTTAAGAACATAAAGCTAAACCTAATGCAATATTTATTTAAGCTAAAGTGACTGGACCTTAATTTCTATAATTTTGAGTAAAATGATATATTTTTAACTAAAATTTGCTATAATACGATTCTATTGATTTTGAAGTTTCGAGTGCCTCTGTTGCTTTCTTATCTGTTTTGTTAATTACATTCATATTTCAGATGCAAGAATCAGCCTTAAGATCAATGCCGGATGTTGTTGTGGCCACTCCTGGGCGTATAATAGATCATTTACGCAATACTAAGTCCGTAGATTTAGATGATCTTGCAGTTTTAATCCTTGACGAAGCAGATCGCCTTCTAGAGCTTGGATTTAGTGCTGATATTCGCGAGCTGGTAACTTTCAATACCCTTTGTGATTTATGAGCATTTTCTAAAGTATCAAATTGCAATGATTGCCTAAACAGGGGTTTTGCCAGCATGCAGTACCTTTCTGGAATTGAAAGCCTGCCTCCATGTTATTATTCTTATTAGATCTTAGAACAGTACTCTTGTAATTTTTCTTATGTTCTTAAAGGAGCAGAGGTGTCTAAGGCTTAGGTTGACCTTTGATTACTCGAATACAAGAGTTTCCAAAATTGGACTTGCTAATGCAATCTAATTTCAATGTCTACTAACATTTGGGATATGAAGGAATAAAAATAAACATACTACTCACAATCCTGTATTCGAATTGTGGTAGGCTTTTTGGTTACCTTCAATGAAATCTTATCAGCCATACGAATTGGTATAAGGGCAAAGGCTGTTTCTCATGTCATCTTATGAGCTGCAGGAAGCTTATATACATGCAACTACTATTTTCTTAATAAGACTAACAAATCTCAACACCAGTGTGTATAATTCTACTTGCAATGAAATGAGAAATATAATCAAAGGCTAGAGATGACTTGATTATATTAATCTTTCATTGGAATTGGACAACAATACCACCCAAATGATTAACTAAGGAAAATTGTGAAAGTAAATCTCTACTGCTTAAGGAAATAGTTAAGAACAACTAACTTAGAAATTAAGCCAAGGAAAGAGAGCACATAATTCTTCACACCCCTTGTGATCAGATACACCTCCTTATCCTCTGATACATGGTAGCTCCAATGATTTCCGCAAATCTCGCACCTTTAGAAGAACAGTAAGGCTTTGGTATATTCTATCAACCCAAACGGTCCTTTAGCAGTATCTTCGTTGGAGACACGTGCCTGCCTCATGCATAAATGCAAATTTTCCATAATTCCCTGTACTATTTAAATGGCAAGACTTCTCTCTCTTCAGTTGCCATATCATCATCTTCCTGGTTTTCAAAGAATTACAATAGATAGATCCAATATGCATTTCATCAAATACCCATTACAATGGGGTTGGGGTCTTTTTGCTATAGATGACATTTACAAACTCCGAAGAATAACAAATGTATTTGTTTATGGGTGCTTGTCTGGCAAGGTATTTTTCCACCCCTGGCCTGCATTATAGGAAGCTGTGTATGAATTTTAAACCTTTACAAATTAGTCAACAGATAGACGATAAGTGACTTTATGGTGGTAAGTCTCCTTTTTTCCGGCAAAGTCTTGGGCGCTATTTGAAAACACAATGAAATGCTTAAAAAATGGATGTTTTCATTGGTATTTAGTTAGTGAATTATAGTCCACTTAGTTTGTTTTGATCACTTGAAGCAGGCCAGAATTTTTGGTTGTGATTCGATGCAGAAGGAAAAAGATAAGGGGAATAAGATTTGATGTTCTAAGAAGTTGTAACCTTGGCTGGGTTAGGCAAAATCCATTTATGCCCCTTAGACTAACATATTCACATAACTACAACTACAACCCATATACTATTACTATATATACAACTTACAACTTAAGCAAATGGAATTCTACTTGCCACATATTAAGGTTACGGGGCTGGGTAAATGAACAGCTTTTAAAACCTTATGCACTGATCTTCCCTGAAGTAATACGACCGAGGAGCTTTTCCTTCTTTCTTTGTTACTACGCTTTCTCTCCCTCTCTCTCAGGACTATAATCTTTAACAGATTCATCAACCCTGAGTTAATTAATACCTACCCCAGAAATAATAAAAATCTCTCTCTCTCTCAATCTTTTACTCTCCCCTCAATACCTACATGTTCTTCCAACACTCATCAATCATGAGTTGTATCCCAAGCCCATTGTCATGATCGCTTGCCATCAAATTACATCATCAGTTTGGTGGTTGTTTGATTCATGATCTCTCGTTGATGATCATTGAAGTTTGGTGGTTGGAATATAAGTAGCATCTTCCATGATCTCTCCCTATCCCTATCCCTCTCTTTTTTAACATATGGCAATCAATGATCAATGACTATGTAGAATAATAGAGTTGAACAATGGTACTAATTGTATTGTGTGCACGTATAGCCATTATATATACATGTTTTGTATCTAATTGCTAACCACACAGGCTGCCCTCTATTTGTAAGCTTGGCCCGTTGCTATTCTTCTAATATCTTAAATTTAATGACATGAAACTCAGCCATAAGCATGGTCATAAAAATGATGATATAATGAATAACAATATGAAAAGCTTGGGTTGTCGTCCATGGATGTTGACTCTGTACTACTTGGTTGTCATACATGGATTGATAAAACTAGTAGAGCTGGAGCACCTTTCTCTGTGATTAAATTTGCAAGTCTATCATGTTAAACCTAGCCAAGTGAAAACAGAAAGAAAGAAGAAAAAGCTTTGGTGCTGTCAACTATTGATTGGATAAAGATACCAAGCCTTGGCCTAAAGAACAGTGAATCAAAAGAAGTGCTAAAAGAAGAGGTTACAAAAGAAGATCCTAAGGATGTTGGAAAGCCTTTTGAGCTATTTGTGCCCCACTGCTGAATGAAATTTCCTTCTGGGTCGATACTAATCAGTAATTCAACCATCATAGAAAATATTAACTGTTACCAGAGGTTTTATTTGAGGCAATAGTCAGCTAGCTGCGATGTTGCCTACACTTCCACTTGTTATTTTCAACACTGTATGCTTATGATGCTAATACAAGATATCTGTGACTTGTTTTCCACTTTGGATGTTAATCATACTGTGAATTAGTCTAGTTATGTGGAGTCAATTAGAGCTTGGTTACATTTCTTCCCTTGTGACCATTTGAGCTTACCTTTTGGACCTAGGTTCTTGTTTCTCCAAGTCTGATGATTATTATGATTTTCATGCTGATATTCGTTCTTGCTGCTGTATGAAATGTGTCTATGTTTCATGTTTTCATTCAATGCAAAAGTTTTTATTGATCTTGTTTGAAACTGTTCTCTCAAGCACTGAACGTGTATGGACTTGGTGCATATTTACTAATGGAATAGTTGGGATGCCAACTTTTTTTCCTACTTGCCTTTCCAATCTATGTGGCAAAGCATGTTAATGGTAAGATATCATATGACTTAACCTGTGGGCACAGTTTAACCAAGCACAAGCTTGCCACCTAGATTGGGAAGAAAAATTGGGCTGTTTGGATCCCTATCATTTTTCTTACTCAAGTAATCAGCACCTGTTAATATGTATCCACCTCTCGATTTGGAGAATTTTTTTCCATATTGGGGAACATTTGAGCCTCTCGCATTGCGAGGCAGATGGAGTTTTCCATGTATAAAGTATCAGCTTGTCTAGTTTCTTCCATGGCTAACAACATGTCACTGATCTTTAAAAGCTTAAACTTTGATACCGTGAAAAAGCAAGTCATAAGATTTTAATTTTTGTTTCTTGTTCCATCTAAATCGTCCTCTCTCTCTCTCTCTCACTGGGCTGGTTAAAGAAAGAAATTTCTGTTCAGTTTGGTTTGGGTTATATTATATAACGTTCTTTATATCATTGATGATATTCTATTTGCAGGTTAGGCTGTGTCCAAAACGCAGACAGACTATGTTATTTTCAGCAACTATGACAGAGGAAGTTGATGAGCTTATCAAACTTTTGTTGAACAAACCCTTGCGCCTTTCAGCTGACCCGTCTGCGAAGAGGCCAGCATCATTGACCGAAGAGTATGTCATAGTAACTTCTGGCAACAAAACTCAGTTGTAGCTTTATGTTGATGGTCAAGTCAAACCTTCAACTAATGAAAGCCTTCTTTCACCAACAAGGAGATGGCTATTATTTATTTATGTATTTAATTTTTTAATTCCAAGGACATTCAAAGAGGTTCCGACGTCCAATGTGTGTTTTATGTTTACAGGGTGGTTAGGATACGGAGAAAGCTAGAAGGAAAGCAAGAGGCCGTCCTTCTTGCGTTGTGCTCCAAGACATTCACATCGAAAGTGATTATTTTCAGGTTCTTATAGATGTTAATCCTAATTAAGTGTCTATATTTTGGATTGGCATGAATTGCATCTACTGTTTCAATGTATCTAGACTGTACCTTATGGTGTTAGTCAACTAGAATCATGTTTAAAAGTCACAATATACTTTTCAATCTCAAGATTGAGTGATACTCGCTACATCCCTTCAATTTTTAACATAACTGGTGGGCAATATTTTATCTTCTAGTGTTTGTATTATTGCAATGCGTTTAGTATTATCCATTAAATCATGCTAGGAACATTGTTTTCTACTTAATGATGTTATGCAATTGTATGTTATACATTTATCTCTGAGGCTTTGGCTTGATGATATCATGGTTTCATCACAGTGGAACAAAACAAGATGCACATAGGCTGAAGATATTATTTGGGTTAGCTGGCTTTAAAGCTGCTGAGCTTCATGGAAATCTCACTCAAGCCCAACGTCTCGATGTGAGTTCCTTGGTTTTGTTTTGTTTAGTCAGGTTCATTATTAGTAACGAATCAAGAGATCCTGGCCCGCTTGTTCCCCCCCACCCCACTTTCGTTTCTTGGGCTTGTAATATTGCTTGGTTTGCTTATCTTTGTTTATGTAGGCATTGGAGCTCTTCAGGAAGCAGGAAGTGGATTTCTTGATTGCAACTAATGTGGCTGCTCGTGTAGGATGATGCTCTTCTACTATTCCGATTTTCTCTCTCTCTCTCTCTCTCTCTATATATATATATATATATATATATATATATATATATATATAAATTAAGTCAACCACACACATATAAATTAAGCCAACTACACACACACACTAAGCATACGTGCTTGTTTGTTTGGCTTCAGGCGCCAATGATTTTGAGTATTTACTAGTTTAAGGGCTTCTGGTAGAAGGATATGGTTGTTTCATTGTGAATGTGAGCTAAAGCTCAAAGTTTAAACTACGGAAACAACCTCTGCCTGCATGGACGCAGGGCTGAGCTTTGCTTTCTTATATTACTCTTTTGTTTTTTTTGGCAGGGACTTGATATAATTGGTGTCAAAACAGTTATAAACTTCGAATGCCCTCGTGACCTTACTAGGTAACTGCCGACCCTTCTTTTGTTGTCACATTGTTTCTTAGTAGCATGTGTCGTTTATACTACTTTTTCTTCTGTGCTACTCTTGTTGATGCAATGCACATAATTGGTTGAATTTTAGTTCAAATAAGATTCTTTCAGATTTTATCCTCTGGGGGATACTTTTGACTACCTTGTAATGCTTATCTGTTTTACGTTTCTAAAGCTACGTTCATCGAGTGGGTCGGACAGCTAGAGCTGGGAGAGAGGGGTATGCAGTTACCTTTCTAACTGACAACGATCGAGCTCTCCTAAATTCCATAGTAAGTATGGGATTTTTCATCATCTCTACACTTTTTGGCCTATTTTATTTTTCTGTAAATAAAATCCTTAGGATGTATATGCTTGGAAGCAATGCCCTTTTGGAACAGGTCCGAATGGTACATTTTAGAAACGTCATGATAACTGATTTTGATTCAACATTTTTAGTTCTCATCCTTGTGGAATTTATTTTTTTAACTATTGTCATATGGGTGGTAGATTGATTGGTAGTGTTTGTTCAAGTAGGGATCTCAATTATGTTACTTGAAAGTGTTGAAACCTAAACCCAAGTTACTGGAAGTGCTACTTCCCGAGTGGATTGCATTTTGATAAGATTTAGAAAAAAAAATGGTACACTTCCTCTACAAAACACTTAATGATGCTTTCAGAAACATTTTTTGAATTTCTCCTTTAGAAGCACAAATTTCAATAAATTAACCTATTTTAAACTTCACATCTCTGAACATCATATTTCTTTTTTCCAAAATAAAAAAACTTTATGGAAGTATTTGTACTTTTATTTAGAAGTTTTAACATTTAGGTTATGATCGACGTGTCCTCAGGTTAGCATTTCACATGAAAATTCCCCTTGTGTTCTATTCTGTATAGTACTGTGATCCTCTACCAGTTCTGCAAAGTAAACTAATCTTTATCATTTTAGTAAAAATGAGGCTACTCCAGATCATTTTACGCACAGTGTTCATATCATTCATGTGCTAAAATCTTACACGAAATTTCAACTATCAGTTACACCTGGTACCTATATTACACATAATATAACTATTACATGAAGCTTATTACTTGTTGGAGATCTTAATCTTCTCCATCATCACCATGTAGAGTGGCATTCTGACGAGTGGTGCTGTATTGGAGGAGTTATCCAATATAGAATAATTTGAGGAGTTTGAGAGATGGTTACACTTGTTCTTTGATTTATTTCCCAATTAGACTAGTCTGCATGAATTAACCAGGCATGCAAGAGTATGATGTGGTTGTTTCCTGCTATTTCAGATCTAACATAATTTCCCAAGTAGTCTTGCTGATGTGCTTCTTACCATTTTTACTATACTAGCAGTGAAAAGTTTAGGCAAACTTCCATTGAGAAGATCCAATGCCAAGTGTACACAGAAGTTGCTCACAATTGCTTTGATGCTAGTAGATGCTATTAAAACTTTATTTTGTAACAGGTAAAAAGAGCGGGTTCCAAACTGAAGGAACGAAAAGTAGCCGAGCAATCAGTAACTAAATGGTGCCAACTAATTGACCAAATGGAGGATCAAGTAGCTTTAATTCTTCAAGAAGAGAGGTTTGTATTACTTTTCATAGGCAACTATCCTCTCTAATGTTTTTACGGTAGCTCATTCATTTGTAATTCTTTGAATGATCCAGGGAAGAGATGGCGCTCAGAAGAGCTGAAATGGAAGCAACAAAGGTTTTCAGATGCCGTATACCTTAGTATTTTTATGCAATAACGGTTTCATGGTTTTCTTATTATATTTGAGTCTCTTCTGTGTTCCAGCTTGTTGAATTTTGCTTAGTTTTATGGAAATGACTCGTGCTGCAGTTCTTTCTAAAGCTTATTCCATGGATGCTATATGACCTTGAAATTGCATTTGATGCCTCTTCTTGTGCTGAAAGCTGTCTTAGAATTGACCTTCATTCTTCAATGACTTGCAGGCTGAAAATATGATTGCACATAAGGAAGAAATATTCTCTCGCCCCAAGAGGACTTGGTATGTTACCGAGAAGGAGAGAAAGCTTGTAGCCCAGGCTGCAAAGGTAAGTTTCATTGAATTTATGCAGCTTATAATGGTGTGGAACCTCGCGTAAGAGTCTGCTTACCTTGAACAGTTCCCTATGTGATTTAATGATGTATGCAAAGCTATAGTCAATTTAGTAATAATATGATTGCTTGACATGGTTAATCAACTCCAGTTGTATCTGAAGGGGGGAAGAACTAGTTTGGACAATGTTTGCACGGTGCTGACATTGTTTGTTCTCACCCAGTCCCTTAAAAATATTTTCACGCTATTCAAGGAAGCATATTAAATGCATTAGTTGGATTATTTGTTTCGATATTTACCCTCAACTAATCACACAAGTTTCAATTCTCATTTATTAATCTAATCTTTCACAAGGGTAGGAAATTCATATCCAAAAAATTCCAAATAGTTCTTCTACTCGGAAGGTCCAAAAATTAATGTTTCTTCTAACACCGTTAGGTAAAAACTTTTATGTGGATGATTTTTTTTCTTTTCAATTACGATACCGGTAAAGAAAATAAAAAAATGAATAAATAATAATAGTAATAAGAATATTATTGTTATAGAATAGTAGTAAATGTTATAATATATCATTATCATCATCCTCATCAACTTTATTATTAATGATTAGGATATAATGCCAAGTATCTTTAAAAAATTTGATGTCCCAAAATACCCAAAAAAGTTCTTCTATTCGAAAGCCTGCTTTTAATATATTAATACTAAAAATTTTACAAAATAAACTTCTCTACTAACTCCCGGTATAAAATAATTACAGCAATAAGAATAAAATTAAAATAATAATAATAACAATAACAATACATTATTATTATTATGATGATGATGATGATAATGATGATGGTAATAATAATAATAATATTGTTGATGATATTGTTATATTATTACCGTTATTCTATTATCGTAATTGTAGAAATAAATGTTAATATTACTGCTTTCATATTATTATTAATATTCTATAGTTTTTGTTATTTTTATTGTTATTATTATTATTTTATACAAAGTATTTCTTAGCATTTACATCATCGTCCTTAAAATAATAAATAAATAAAATAAAAATCCGTTCAAATGAGAGCTCTTACCTAGTGGGGCAAGTAAAAATGTTAACTTGGATTGTATGGTATTAAAATTTTAACGTCGGGACTTTTTGGATAGAAAAATTATTTTTGGGACTCTCAGGATATGAATTTTTTTGATATTTTCCCCAAAAGTCATCAGTCCTACAACTTCTTTCATTATTCTTCTGAGAGCGTATGTGTTTATTGTTTATTGCCTTCAAACAAATAAACAAGTTTGGTGAAGGGAGAAGCATGTCTGGATTTGATGTGGTTGAGGTATACACATTATGAAGTTGAATTGAAAACTCTATGGGACAGCTATTGCGGCTGCTTTACTTTATGTTTTGGAAAATGAGTGTTGGCGAATGAGATTGTATAGATGGATGTGCGTAAAATAGACTAGATAAATTCTAAACGACTCTGTTTGTGTAATGAAGATTATACATACATACACATCAAGTATATGACATGTATATATAGATACATATTTCTATAATATAAGTTTTGTTAAGAGAGAAATAATGTAGAAGCTAGCCAGCCAAGAAGTCCAGTAGTCCACCATGTGATGGGTGCCTCTCATTTTGCAATCTCGTTGGATTCATGAGATTGCAGTCCTATGAGAAGCCAATAGGAGACTCCCATAAAGAAACCAGTAAGAAGACTCTATCCCCAACAGAAGTAAATGTAAAATTTAATTACAGAAGATCTACCATTCCTCACTTTCTGAAGGCATCAAATAATCGCAATCAAGCACGCTGCAAACAAACTTTGACATCATGAGCATCAGCAAGACCATGGAGCTGATTAGCTTATGTTATCTAAAATAAAGCTTATTAACTTTGTAAGAAAGGGAGCCTCAACTGACTAGCGGAGACCCAGGCTTCATACAAAATCTTGGATGGAGTAATCTTTTTCAAAAACATGTAGTGCTCTGGTTTGTATTTAATCACGGATAAATTTTTCCTAGGAGACAATGCACTTGAGTGCTATAGGAACAAATGGTTATGAAATTCTTACTGCAGCTGACGAACTAAGCACCAATTAGATAGCAATTTCTTATAGGACATATGCTGCTGCAATAGTATTGAGCATATTAAGAACAAGGGGCCAAATAAAGGCCTTGCAAGCAAACTTTGTCATTCCTACTGAAGAAAGTAAGGGGGAAAAAGGTTTGTACAGGAGTGCAACGTATGTGTACTATAGAATATTTAGTTTGTTAACATGCCCAAGCTAATCAAGCCTATCACTTTTCAAGGATTTCGCGTCAGTGTTGCTGCTTCAAAGACAATTTGGGGCAAGAGTGAGCATAATAGGCGAGTAAATTCACTTAAGATGGTTTGGACAATTAACGTGGGCATTGATTGTTTTCTGGATTGGATGAGGGATCTTGGATCAACTTAAAAATATTTTGCTCCATTCTCTTTTGTTCCGGTGTTTTGAGACAACGGGAATCCCCTCCTCTCGTAGTTTTTCTTTTGTAGATTTTGTACATAGTGTACAAGGACGCGTCACCCGATTTGATGCCTTTTGATCTAAAATAATATTTACTTATCACAAAAAAAAATCTCTGCTGTTGAGTGAGCTCTTAGTTGGGCCAATCTGGCATAAAATTGGGAAGAAAAAGAGAGTTGGCGGAGAGGAAGATAATTTCCTTTTGTCTTAGGAAAGGAAGAACAAACTAATTTTTTTTTGTTAAGATATAGAAAAGAGTACCCACTTGGTTGATATTTATCAATTACCATCTCATCAGAAGATCACGTTAATCTGGACCCCACAAATGTCATGGGAGCATACTCTCTTAACTTTTTGGATTGGTGTTACCAGAAACGGCTTAAATTCGTCTTAGATTGATCATGGAATCCACATCTGAGCCAACCCCCCAGCCCCTGGGTCTCTTTTTCAAGTGCTCAGCAGGATTATTATATGATTGTAATTGATGGTTTTTTCTGGTACTTGGACATTATGCTTTTTAGTTCAACGACATGGAAAGTGGTTTGTTTCAGTTACATGAGAGTAACATTAGAAAACATGGTGTGCTGGGGTAGCTAATTTAGATGCCATGGGTAAGGATGTGGAGACTTGTGAAGTTTGAGCATCCTTCATAAATCTTATCTATCGAATTTTCAACTAGTTAAGCACAAGACTGGGAAAATGTTTCCGGCTGCTAAATTAGTGCTCCGGAATAGAAGTGTACCATTGTTTTGAATATTTGTACTAAAATACAATTTTCTAGGGAAGTAGCTTTTTTGGTAACTGGCTTACATACTGCTGGGGGTGGCCTATGGTTATTGTTGTTGCTTTTTTGTTTTTTTTAAGAAGAAAGTTGTCTCCAAGTTTCTTATTGCATGCATTCTGCCATCAGAAGTTATGGTTGATCCACTCCGTCCTAGAAACTGTTGGACATAGACTAGGTTATCATTTATATTTGTCCATGATTAGACCATGTGGTGGTAAGAAAGGATTCAAACAGGATACTTATGTTTCCAAGATACCATTTTCCTGGGTTTTACTTCCTCTCTTCCAGTTAGTTCACTCTCGGCTCAGATACGAGTATCAAACTCTGCTAGGAATGTCAAAACGAGGCGATCTACGGTTGTTGAAGTGGTCATTGAGTGGTTAATCATAGTTGGTAAGATATGGTACGGGTACAATGCACTGAAAACATGTGCAAGTTTAAAACGGATTTATTATCAAAACTACAATGAAAAATTTAGCTTACAAACTGAACTATAGATGTACTCTTCTATACACGTGTGAGGTATAAATTACAAATATTAGTGGAATATTTGAGACCAAAAATAAGGCTTATTTTTATAGATATCTTCATATTTTCATAATCTTAAGTTTGATTATCTTAATGTATTAAGCTTCTTGGACTCTCTAGTTACTATTTTCATGCTAAAACATAATATTATCATGTTTGATCAATTTTCAAAAGATTAATAATGTAAATTGACTAAGTGAAAATAGGAATCACAAACCAAACAGAGTGACAACGTGCACTCACAATACTAGGGTAAGAAATGCTAGCGGGATGACTCGAACCCAAGACCTTGCCAAACCAGAGCTCTAATACCATGTTAAGTTACCGACTCCTCTAAAAGCTTAAGCTGCTAGATATGGCCAACAATGTGTATCAAACTCAACAGTTTTCGTATGAGAAACGGGAGTTCGTTTGTCAAGTTTATCTTCCAGTGTGTATTATATGAGTATTTGATAACTATGCTGTTAACATTTCAACCGAGCTCGATTCTGACTTGAGCTAAGCTTGAGGTTGACGTGAGTTGATTAACCTGTGTTTGGGTTTGACTTGTTTACTTCATGTTGGGGCATAAACGAGTTGAGTGCACGCTAATTCTAAAAATTCTATAAATTATACTCCCTCTGTCCCTAAATAATTGTCCTATTTTCCTTTTTTCTCCGTCCTAAAAAAATTGTCTTGTTTCTAAACTTTCCTTTTTAGGAAAACATTTTTACTACTTTATCCTTACTTTTTCTCCCTACTTTAATTATGGCCACATGTACAAGGGTTTAAAAGTAAAGTACATATTATACCAATATTTATAATAGAGTCTATTAGTTTTTCTTAATCTATATGCCCATTCAAATAAGACAATTATTTAGGGACGGAGGGAGCTTTTGAATGAGTCGAGGTTGGGTCATTTCTTCATTGACCATAACATCATGTTTAATCTCAGCTCCAGCTCGAGCTGGCTCTGTATGTTAAACAGCCCTACTCGGAGCTTTTGGACTCTATGTTGTTCCACGAGATTTAAAATATAATTCCATCTTTAAACTATAAGGGCTTGTTTGGCAGTTGGACAAGAATAAGGAGTATTATTAATCCCGGTGCTATTAGCGCCCTTGCTATTAATCCCCACTTATAAATTGGGGGTAATTTTGGATTTAAAAATGTTAATCACATATTATTTTTTTTAGTGAGGGCGCTAATAATACCACCCTCAACCTTGGTATTATTAGCGAGGGGATAAGGACTTTATCCGGATAACTCGTACTATTAGTCCCGACCGCCTATTGCGTACTAAACATCCGACTATTCGGCTTATTAATCCTATCCAGCCTTAATCCTGACTACCAAACGACCCCTAAGTTTCTTATAGTGCAGTCAATTGCTCAATACTGTTTGGCTGAGCTGTACTACCTCTGTCCCAATGATATTCCCTACTTCAATTCCCATACAAATTAAAGAATGATCAATTTTAATATGTATGCAATTCAGAATGCTTATTATCATATACCACAATCAGTTGGAGCATGTTGTAATGAAGGGTAAGTTATGAGTACTATAAAACCAGTTAGAATGTAATTTATGGATAGGGGCACTTGTTTTGGGACATCCTGGAAAGGAAAGGTGGAATTGTAAGGACATCATCATATCAGTCTTGCACTGTCATTTACCTTAAATCTCGTTTCATTATTTCCTCATATTAAGGAATCACCATGGAATTTTGAATTGACTGTGACATTTTCATCCTTTTGATAGGCGTCGACGGAAAATGGAAAAGCTTCTAGAAATCAGGTTATCAGTGCCCAACAAGCCGAAGATCTCAAGATGAAGGAAAAGAGAAAGCGAGAGCGCGAGGTACTTATATCCTTCATATGGTTGTACTTTAAAGTTAAAGCAATTTAAACTTGCAATGAAATTCTACTTATATATTTTCTTTTGGCTGATTTCTGCTGGTAGAAAAACCTGCCTAGGAAGAAAAGGAGGAAGCTGGAAGCAGCTAGAGAGCAACTGGAGGATGAAAATGAAACTGAGGTGCGTGGTTTATTTTCCTCTTCCTTCCAATATCATAGTTATTGGATTACATGGGATCTTGTGATATATTTTCTGTAGCATCGAAAGTTCATTTTATTTATTATCTCTAAAAGTCATGAACTTTAATTCTTGCCAGTACGTGCTACCTGGCTAATTGCTTCAGGTAAGACGTGGTATTCTAAGTGTGTGGTGTTTAGATTATGCAGAGAATAAGGATATTTGGTTGTTTTGATGTTCATTTATGTCCAATTGTATTGTCATTTTTCTAGCTACCACACTCATCCAATTATCAGCTTTGATATCTAGATCATTGGGAAGCTTAATATGTTTGCGGTTCTCTTATACTCTGGCAAGTAACATGGGCGTACCCATAACCACAAAAAATGGGGGGAAAAAAGGAAAAAAAATTACCAGCACACTTGTAACCTCCAAATTTCCAGACATAAAGACATGGCTGTGTGCGTGTGTATATGTATAAAAATATGAAATCTTTAGTGCTATATGTATTTTCCGGAGCACTAATAAAAGGTTTTTGGATGTATATTTGAAAAGTACCTTACTTTGGAATACATAAAAGCAAACTGGAGGTCAAGATTGGCAAGGGACTAGGGAGGAATTATAATGGTTAATAGGTGCTTGTGGTTAAAAACAACTTACCCGTGGCCCTTTTCCCAAAAATGAAGTGAGTAAATAAATTACCCTCGCGTTCTTTGAATTACATGAAAAGTGAAGTTTAATCATGAAATACAATAGAGGGGCTGCCTCTGTTCTCTCCTAATTCTTTCTCTTGATTCCTTAGTCTTTTTTGGTCAAAGTGAGTTCTCTTTAGGTTTTTATCATTTAAGGAAGAAGAATAGATACATGGTGATGCAAGACCCCCTTGAGATCCAAATTGAAGGTAGTTCGGCAAAGACTATTGTGATGCAGCACAAAATATGTGGATGTGACCATTCTTAACCGAGGAATCCCAACCAAAGGAAAACCAAAATTTTATCAATCCAACACCAAATACTATGATGAAGATCCAAAGTGAAGGTAGTTCGACAATGACTTTTGTGATCCAGATGTTCTACCAAGGAATCACAACAGAGGAAAAACAAAGTTTTATTAATCCAACACCAAATATGATAATGAAGACTACATCAATTTGTATTAAGGACTACCCGAATCACTAATAGTGCGAAAATACTAAATAAAATTAATACTCCATCTGTTCTGTTCAAAGGGTCCCATTTTCTATTTTGAGGCGTTCCATATAGTCTTGTTTCAAAAGCGAGCTTACAAATTTTTTAAGTTTCTAATATTTTTCTTTTAAGCTTAAACTTAAAACTAGCAAAACTATTTCAATCCTTGAAACAAAGGTATTCTTTGAGCGGAACAAACTCGATGTTGCTTCCTAAAGCCTCGTTTTGACTCTCCCATTTATTCTGGTGCTAAATGATGCTTGAGAACTTCATTTTGCCAATTCTTCGTTTCAAGTTTTTAGAAGTTAAAAATTTTACAACTGCTAAAGTTTTGGAGGTTTGAGCATTGCTGAATGCGGGATTGTGAAAGAAATTCCTCAATTTTTTTTGTGTCAGCAAGAATTGGAAACTCAAGATCTGATTAAAACTCTTTAATGTCTATGAAGTATGAAGAAAAATGAATTTCTCATGCCTTCAATATTTTGGCATCATTCTTTTAAGTCTGCCTCTTCCATATCTCTTCATTGTACTACATGGATCCTACCAAGCTCCATAGTTGCCTAATACTTAGGAAAACTAACTAATACAACTCAACTCAGCCTTAATCCCAATCACTTAGGGTCCTCTAGATGAATCCTTTTCCACCATACAATTCAGGCCAAAGCAAGGTCATCACACATGCCACACTCATTCATATCATGATCCATGTTAGTTTTGGTCTGCCTTGCTTCTAGCCTGGGTGATATTGATACCATCGCACTTCCTAAAGGGTGCACCAAGTGTTCTACGTTGTATGTGTCCAAACCATCTAAAGTGATTTATTCCCATTTTATTTGCTATTGAGGCGACTTTGATTGTATTTGTCTCATGAATTTGCTCATTACAAATTCCACCTATCATTGTTTTACCTCATATCTTTCTTAAGATTCACATTTTAGCTACCCTCATCTTGTTAAAAGAAGTCAAACCATCTATGACATCCTTGTATAAAGCAAGATGAGAATTCGACTTGAAAAAAGAGGTCGAATGAAGCTGCTACAATATGTACTAATGATTTTAGCTCAAATCATCCTGCAGTTTGGAACAAAATCTGAAATTTATGCGAAGGGCTTTGGATGGTTTAATTTACAGTTGCTGTTTGGTTTGGTAACTGAAAAGGATTCTAAAGCAAAAAAATTTCAAGAGCACGAGTTCAGTTTTCTGCTGATTTTTGTTTGTTTTTGATTTTTTGTATTGTCAATGCTGAGTGTTTAAAGAATGATCGGTGATTCTATGTTCTTGATCTTTCACTTACGTTTTAACTGTTCACTCGTATAAAACGATAAAGATAATGAGATCTCCGAGTTTTTTGGTATGCCTATTAGGAAGACCTCAGCAGTGGAAAAAGAGGGGGTGGGGATGGTGGTGGGGGTGAAATTGACTAATAGCTGGTTACTTTTCATGAAATAATTTGGAAGAACCCAATAAAGGATGTAAGGCCTTTATGGGACAGAGTGAGTAAGAATGTTGTGTTTTTGGACATCACTAATTCTTCTGTTTTATATTGACCACCATTAAGCATTTATTGATGTCAACGCTTTCAGGGAAGTGCAAAGAACAGGAAAGAAAAAAGTGGAATTTCTGTTGTTGATGTGGCTTATCGACGTGCAAAAGCGGTGAAAGGTGCTAAGAAGGCAGTAGATGCTGGCAAGACTTTGAAAAATAAAGGTCAGAACCGGAAAAGTTCTTCCCATAAAAATCAATCAAGACCAGCAGAGATGCAGGAACTTTTTCAAAGTGACATGAGTGAGAAAAAGCAGAAAAGAATCCTTCCGGGAGGTGGGAAGAAGAAATCCTCCTTTAAGAGCAAGTCAAGGTACTGAACGCTTTATATATTTTTTGGTTTCTTATTTGTATTTCCATTGCATCCTTCATCGTTAGATTTAAGCATTTTTAGTTAAATTAGCCAAAGATGGAGCTTCTTCTTAGTTGGCCATCATGAAATATTTTTAAGGATTAAGTAGGTGTGGTTCCCAATGAAATGCGTCGAACTTGATACCTGTATCTTCCAGTGGCTTAATGTTACAGTATCAGTACATATATCTCCAGTTTTTTTTTTGTTTTTTTCTTTTCTCGAGGCTTCTACTAATGGGGGCACAAAAACTTCTGCCTTACATGTCCATAGCGAGTTATGATATGACATTTAGATGTTTTACCCATCAGATCTATTAGTCTGTCACATGCTACTGCATAACGGTGGTTTATCATCAGATCTAAGAAGTGCACTGCAATTCTTATTCAGTTGTATGATCTGTATGGCATTTGAAAGAAGCCTCCTTTCTTTGCAAGTCCTGTGTCCCACTTGAGGGATCTGTAGTGCTCTATGGCATTGGCGGCATTAAGTTTATGTTATTGGGAATTTGTGCTAGATTTCGTTCTAAAACTACCAGGGTCCTATTATTATTCTTGTCAAGATTCTAGACTCATCTCTGAGAGGATTCAAACTCTTCTATCTCAACCTTCTGTTCAGGTACAAGCGGAGGTAGGATTGTTAAGCTGGCATTTTAACTGGTCTGCTGCATATCTTTGAATTGCCAAGATCGTATCGTCAATCAGGCAATTCCGCTTTGCTGTCAAGTACTTTTCGGTCGGAGGAGAAAGCAAGTCCTTGGTGGTTGTTTAACTCATGACCATGTACGATGATCTTGTCCCTGCAGTTGTGCGATCGCTGCGAGTTTGTGCTTGGGCCCACCTAAGTTGGAATTTGAAATGTGAAAGTAGAAAGAAGTTTTGAAGTTTCTTTAGGACTCGGACTTGTATTTGGATCCTTGGAGAATCTCATTTTATAAACCTAAAGAATGTCATTGCTAACCTTGATGTACTTCTCCAATCCCTTTATTAATTTAAAAAATAAAATTATAGTATGATATTTAGATAAAATGATTCCAATTTATCATATGCCTTTTTTAATAGATATTTAATTTACTTATAATTTACCGTTTAGCATGTGCAATTAACAATTTATTGTGAAGGGTGATAATTTTTTTTGATACTTAAAAGGCTCCGTTTGTTTCACAGCAAATAATTTTCGGAATATATTTTCTCATTTTTTTTGTGTTAGGTAATATTAAGAAAATGAGGTCAACGAAAAAATTCTCTCAGTCAATGGAAAATGACATGTACTTCCTTCGTTTTTAAATTATTGTCTTGTTTTGATTATTAATATTAATATATTGTGTAGTTTTTTTTCAAGTGTATGTGGTTCATAATTAAAGTAGGGAGAAAAAATAATTGTAAAATTGATGTCTTAAAAAAGAAAGTTTTTAAATAAGATAATTATTGAAGGACGAATAAAAAAGGAAAGCAAGACAATAATTAAGTAATTGTAAAATGGTACTCTTTTCGTTTCAGATAAATATTTTTAGTGGATAAAACACAAGAATTAAGAAACATAATTAATGATGTGCTGTAAAATGTGTTCTGCCGATAATACCTATGAACATTAATTGACTTCAATTATTTTAAATAATTGAGTTTTTTGGGGATGTGTTATACTAAATGAAACTTTAAGGGTATATTAGGAAGAATGATAAAGAATAGGTAAATCAAAAGTCTTTAGGAACATTAGTTGAAATATCCTAAAATAAAAAGTAGGAACATTTATCTGGACGGAAGGAGTAAAAGTGATGTCTTAAAAAAAAAAGTTTTTAAATAAGATAATTATTTAGGAACGGATAAAAAAAAAAAGCAACACAATAATTTAGGGCCGGCATGAGCATGTTTTTACTGGAAAATGACGTATGGAGGCTAGTGTTCATCCCCATTTGTTGCATCAACAAGTATTATACTATTTTCTTTCTTTTATTTCTTTTTTGGAAGATAAGCATGGTATAATAACATTTTTAATAACTCAACAAATTACATTGAATAAAATACAATTTAATATATTTTCAAAATATTTACCAAAAATACAAAAATAATAATTGTATAATAGGCACGTATTATCGCCAAAATTGTCTCTCTCTCTCATTCTCGCTTCTCTACCCCCACCCCACCTAATAGACATGAGAAATACTAGAGCCCTGAAGAGTACTAAAAATATTATACCTAATGACATGACACCTAAATTTAATATTAGATTTCAAACAAATTTCTGGCCAGATCCTCTATATCATAAAACGACAAATGTTTGATTTAAAAATTTAACAGAAATCTAACATTGTATTTAGGTGCTATGTCATTAAATGCAATATTTTTAATACTTTTTAGATGGATGTTGCATTGCCTAGTTGACATACCATTTCCATACTTACTAACTTTTTCCTACTAATCGTATTGATGTGACTTTTTTTTTTAAGCTTTTTTATTACTATAGTATGTATAATTTAATAGATATGTTCATACATACAAACATATGCCATTTGTTTTTTATTTAAAGAAACTAATATAGTAGTTACTTTTTCCAAGTTGAGATAAAAAAACTTTAAATTTCATAAATTTGCAATTTTATTATTTTTATATACTCCCTCCATTCCACCCAACGTTTGAAATGTCTAATAATTAAGGGATATATTAGTGTTATTGAAGTTGATCTTAATTACAAAAATACTTAAACATAATAAAAATGATTACAAGTTGTAATTTACAACCCAAGTGACCCAAGTGGAGGGTAAAGATGAAATATTATGAAAATTATAAGCATAATTTTTTAAAAGTGGATTCTTTAACTAAAACATCCCAAAATAATATAGTGATCTCTTTACCTGAAACGGAGGGAGTATTTTGTAATAATTATAAATATCTAGGTTTGTTAAATTTAGATTTATAACAATCAAGTTCAAATAAAAAGTCAAATTATACCTATCAATCATTACATAAAATGTTTTTGGCACGTTTTCAAAAAAAACATTACCAAACACGGAAAGTGACTTCCGGCACATTTTAAAAAAATTTACCAAATAACTGAAAGTAAAATGTTTTTATTTTACGGAGATCAATTTTTAGAAATTATTTTTCGAAAATTATTTTTTCTTGAAAGTCAACGTTTAAAAAGTTTAACTATTAAGAATAATAAAAATATTCTTGTTATTGGTCATAATTAAAAAAATAATTGAGTATAGTCAAAATAATAATAACATATGTGGTGGATAAATTTGATAAATTGTAGAGATTTTAGGTATAATTTTTGACATTAGACTCTTTAAGTGAAATATTTTAAAATATAATAGTGGACTCTTTGCACGAAACATTTTTTATCTCATCAAATCAACTTTAATATTTCTGAAACTTGCAAAATCATTTCTTGAATATTCGATAATTCGATGCTCCTTTCATGGATGAGAATCTTTGGATTACGCTAGTACCATAAAGCACTTCTTCATCATTATGAATAAAAAAAAAAAAAGACCAAATAATTGCAAAGCCAAAAAGCTTCAGGGCAAATGGCAACTTTTTAATTGTAGAGGCAAAAGATTGATTATTTAGTCATTTTCTTTTTAGTTGCACAATTACATAATTGCCTTTAATTTTGCATTATAAAACTACGAATGCACTTTAAGATCTATAATTACAAAGATTAATATAATTTACAATTTTCTTTTCAAAAAACGATAGTTATTTTAAAACTAATTTTCCGAGCCAGGTAGGACTACAAGTGGCGGTAAGAAGCTCTCTCATCAAATTTTTAACATAACTGCATTCCCATAGAACTTAAACCCAAGACCTATGGTTAAACTGTTTTTAACACAACTGCATTCCTATAGAACTCAAACCCGATACCTATGGGTAAACTAGAACAACTCCTTACGAGCTGATCTACGTGCTTGTTGGTGGAATCAGGGTAATGTGCTCTCTGTAAACCCCCAAAATTGTTGTTTTGAGACTAAAACTAGCTAATTGAGTATTTTGCAAAACAGAATACATAGCCATGTTTATCTATGATTAGTATGTTTTGTTCACTGAGTTGGATCAGTATGTTTTGCGGTTGCCATAAAATATGGATCATTCGCATCAGAAAACCAGACATGAGTGACCATCAAAACACTTGGCTAGACTTCGACGTTTCAAAGTACGGACAGTTAAAATTTTAATGGTAAAATTGAGTCTTGAGGATTTATCCCTTAAATTGTTATGTGTTTTCTTGTCGTCGGTAAATTAGTATAAGATTCAAAAGAAAATTTTAATTGTGTTATGAATAAATAATGGGTGGACTGTAGCACCATGTAGTAATACACTGTAGCACAATAGTAATACAATATCACTGTAACAACCACAGCCGCATCGAACGGACTTTTACTTCAGTAGATGGATAATCAGTAATATAAATAGTAAGTTTTACTGTTCATGAATACTATTTATAAATAGTGCTGTCACTGTTTATAAATAGTGTATTGTTTGTAAATCGCCTATAAAATGCTGATACTGGTTCATTGTTTAAGATACACCGAGATCAGTCATTCTCTCTCCAATTCTTTCTACATTTGTATCATTCTTCCTCTGTGACTTTGTGGTTCTATAATTATCATCTTATAACACGTCATCAGCACGATTACTCTAAGCTTTCCTGAGCATTTCCAAAAGGTAAGAATTTTTGCAGATATGTTCTTTTTATGATACGCTACTGATTTATTTTAATATCGTATATTACCATGATTATAAAAAGGAATGACTATGCCTTCATCTATAATATTTTGGTGAGATGACGAAATGAAATTTTATTATTTTATGCAATCTATATATATTGGTTGATGCTTAAGCGAAAATAACCCCAAGCTACAAACTGAATATATATTATTATGAATGGTTATGCTTTTTTTATTTACTATCGATAACATTACCACTTATTCTCAAACACCTGTACGAAAGGTTTACCCAGTAATGTGGCGTGAATATAATATATGTACATAATATTAATGCATGAATCTATAATGTACTGTAAAAGTGTATTTCATTGTCTTGACTTAAAGCTTCTTACTTGTAATTGCTTGTAGATGCACGACTAATTGATGAGGTGCCAATTTTCCTTACACTTGCCGTTTGTTTTGTACCAAAAAATAAAAACTTTTACATTTTATCTTCTCTCTCCTCCAACGGCTAGTTAACGGCCATATTTTCTATTTTTACTCTATAAAAACAACCGCATTTCATTCAACAATTTACTCATATTCTTTCACCTTTTTACAAATTCTTAACCCTTAGATCTTCTTCTTCAAAATGTTTAATCCGCTCTCGGTGATTGCTATCATACTGGTTATCACGTGCACCATATTAGTTTTCAGTGCTGATTATACTCCAAATGATTTTTGACGTTTTATTCTCGGTCTTTGTATTATTTATCCCATGTTAGTAATAGCAATAGGTCTCAACATGTAATAATTACTGTGTATGTTCACCTTATTTAATGTCTTTGAAATAATAAGACTTTATGTTTCTTGAATACCAAAATATTAACAATATGCATGTATGTTTTATTTTAGTCTTTCACCATGACAAATCCAGGTAAGCTCGAATTTGAAGTACTCGATATCACTGGAAAAAATTATATGTCCTGGGTTCTAGATGCCGAAATTCATCTAGATGCAAATGGTTTAGGAGACACTATCCAAGAAGATAATAATGCAACTATACAAAATAAGGCCAAAGCAATGATTTTTATCCGTCGTCATCTAGATGAAAGCTTGAAAACCGAATATCTCACGGTGAAAGATCCATTAGTCCTTTGGAAGAGTTTGCAAGAAAGGTATGACTACCTGAAGTTAGTTGTACTACCAAAAGCTCGTTATGTATGGATGCATTTAAGACTTCAAGATTTTAAATCCATAAGTGATTATAACTCTACAATGTTTAAAGTCACTTCTCAGTTAAAATTATGTGGCGAAAATATTATTGATGAAGATATGCTTGAGAAAACTTTCTCCACCTTTCATGCCTCGAGTTTACTCCTCCAACAGCAATATCGAGAAAAGAGTTTCACGAAATATTCTGACTTGATTTTGTGCCTTCTTGTGGTCGAACAGAATAATGAATTGTTGATGAAAAATCATGAATCACGACCTACTGGCTCTACTGCATTCTCTAAAGTGAATGCAACATCATCAAATCATAACCATGGACATAACCATGAATATAGTCGCAGTCGTGGCCGTGATCGTAGTCGCGGTCGAGGTCGTGGTCATGGATGAGGAATGGAAAGAAACTTCCAACCCAATTATAATAAGTTCGATAAGGAGGAGAAACGAGGGAAAGTGTTAAGCCTTAACTTAACGGCTTATTTGTTACCGCAAGTGCACAGTGTAAATGTAGTATAGATTAGGGAAATGCGGGTCGAATCCCACGAGGACAATGTTACTAGAGAAATATTTGCTTTTATATAGATTATAGAAATAAGATTAGGGAAAATATGTTTATGAAAATACTAGAATTATGCACAGATTACTTTAATTGAACTTCTTATAAGATGAAAATATTCTCGGGATTGGGACTTGAACAATCATTTATTCATTAAATAATCATACCTTCTGAATAAGAGTTTTCATCAAAATCAAGGATGGTACATTGAGCCTATACTACTTCTCACGATCAAGCAAGTAGTATTTGTATTCTTTACTAATTATGCCCTATCTCTCGATGGCCCATAATTAGTAAGAATCCATTAATGTTTATAAAATCCACGTACTTTCCATTCAAGGATTACCCCTAAGCCATTAAACTACTCTCGTGATTAATGAAACCTAGTTCCTTCATATGGTTCCGTTAGTCGAGATTCACTGCTAAGTACTTCTCTCGATTAACTAGAATCATACAAATCGGACGTCTCCAAAATGTAAGTCTTTTAAGTTTGATATGAAGAGAATTGTTTAAGATGAAGAGAAGATGACATGAATTAAAAGTGATGAATAATGGTGTTAAGTTTCCAACCCCAAGAATTTGGGGGAATTACTCACAACCCATAGTTAAAACAAGCATAAAGAAAATAATAGTATAGAGATAGGAAAGAAAAACTTATGCTTGTTGAGAAACAAAGGCTGAAAGTAAACTTCAGTGTATTATTGCTTCCACCTTCAAAAGTAACTCCAAGAACAATCGACCAATCTTCAAATATCGAATGACTTTGAGGATTTGATGTTATGGAATACAAAATATAATGCTAGAGTAAAGTTCTATTCTCTAATTTTCGATGCCTAACTGGTGAATACAATCAGATTTTTATAGGCTTATGAGCCAAAAGTTACAACTCTTCATCAAAAGACACAAGACCCCTTTTAAACAGCAGCTTTTGTTTTGCACGGCCGTGCATTGCTTTTTGGCACGGTCGTGCGAGGCTCGTATTTGGAGACAGAATGTTTTGCACGACCGTGCGTTGCTTCTTGGCACGGTCGTGCGGGGCTCTTTTTTGGGGGCAGAATGTTTGGCACGACCGTGCGTTGATTCTTGGCACGGTCGTGCGAGGCTCTTTTGTCAGAGAGTTGGCACTTTGTTTCGCACGGCCGTGCGTTGCTTCTTGGCACGGTCGTGCGAGGCTTCTCCCCTTTCTTCCACAAAAAATACACCAAGTCTTTAGCCCTGGTTGCTCCACCATGTTCCGTTGCACCCCGTGATCTATGTTTCAAGTCAAAAAGTGTTCCTAAAATCCTGTTATAACAACAAAACACAACCCAAGCATAATATCCGCAAATAAAATAGATAATGCTATGAATGAACAAAAAAAATGGAGTTAAACCAAGTTAAATAATGCGAATATGATGCTATAAGTACCTATAAAATAGGCACTTATCAGAAAGATAACACCAGTGCAAGTAAATATCGAAAGGAAAGTGTTTGTTACCAATGTGGTATGAAAGGCCATTGGTCACGAACATGCCGTATGCCAAAATACTTTGTTAATCTTTATCAGGAATCATGAAAAGCAAAAGGAAAAAATGCTGAAACAAACTTCATCACAAGTGATCCCGATGACATCACTTATGGATTTGATGATATGAATTACATGGATATGACTGATACAATGGTTAATTCTAAAGAAGAAAATGACTACCAGGAGAAATAGTTTTTCATGAATAATTATATGTGTTTTCTTAATTAGTGTGACATTTTCTTATGTACGAGTGTTATTTTTGTTCTCCCATGTGTAATGGTTCATTGGTATAATATTATTCTGTATTCTTAGTTTATATATATTTTGTGTTATAGCTTAAATAATATTTTGAGCTATTTATTCATTTTCTCTCTCTCTTATTTGAAATAGATCACCATAAATATGCTTCAATACAAAATTCGAGAAGGTGATTTGTATCTTGCAGACAGCGCTACAACACATACCATACTTAAGGATAAGAAATATTTTTCGCATCTGAATATTGACGAAGCAAACGTCAATACTATATGCGGTAGTGCAAAGATAATAGAGGGATTTGGAAAAACAATTTTCCTAATGACTAGAGGCACAAGATTCACGATAAGTAATGCATTGTTCTCTCCTAAATTTCAAAGAAACTTGTTAAGTTTCAAAGACATTCGTCTGAATGGATATCATATTGAAAATATAAATGAAGAAGATAATGAATATCTTACCCCAATCACTTCCGGAAGCAAGTGTGTGTTGGAAAAATTACCTGCTCTATCATCTGGATTGTATTATACAAATATAAGAATATTTGAATCATATGTTACTGTAAACCTGGAGTTTACAAAAACATTTAAGATTTGGCATAATCGGTTAGGGCATCCTGGCTCAATAATGATGTGAAGAATCATTGAGAATTCTAGTGGTCATCCATTGAAAAACCAGAAGATTTTTCAATTTCATAAACTCTCTTGTGATGCTTGTTCTCAAAGACAATTGATAATAAGACCATCACCAACCAAAGTTGGTACTGAATCACCAACATTTTTGGAACGGATTCATGGTGATATATGTGGACCTATTCATCTACCATATGGACCATTTCAATATTTTATTGTATTAATTGATGCATCTAGCAGATGATCACACGTATGTCTATTATCAACTCGCAATGTGGCGTTTGCCAGATTTCTTGCACAAATAATCAAGTTGAGAGCACAATTCCCAGATTACATGATCAAGAAAGTTAGACTTGATAATGGTGGTGAATTTACTTCTCAAGCATTTAATGATTATTGTATGGCAGTGGGCATTGATATTGAACATCCAGTAGCTCATGTTCATACATAGAATGGTTTGGCTGAATCATTAATTAAACGCCTCCAACTTATCGCAAGACCATTGCTTCCTATTTCTATATGGGGACATGCAATTTTGCATGTTGCTACACTGATGTGCCTTAGGTCAAGTGCATATCACAAGTACTCCCCATTACAGCTAGCATTCGGGCGAGAACCAGATATGTCCCATCTTAGAGTTTTTGAGTCTGCTGTATTTGTACCCATTGCTCTACCACAACGCACAAAAATGGGACCACAAAGGAGACTGAGAATATATGTTGGATATGAATCCCTTTCAATAATCAAGTATTTTGAACTAAAAACAGGTGACATTTTTATGGCCCGTTTTGCCGATTGTCAATTTGACGAAGGTAAATTCCCACATTTGGGGGAAGAAGGGAAACAAATGGGAAAGGATATCAAATGGTGTACATTATCATTATTACACCTTGATCCTCCCACAAAGCAACGTAAACTAGAAGTTCAAAAGATCATACATTTACAGAATATAGCAAATCAATTACCTGATCATTTACAGACACAAAAAGAGTGACGAAGTCGCATTTAGCTGCTGTAAATGCTCCTGCTCGAATCAAAATTCCAAAAGGGATACCCAATAACGAAATTTCAAATGAGTCTAAAATTCGCCTGAAGCGTGGATGACCAATTGGTTCCAAGGATAAAAATCCTCGAAAGAGGAAGGGGATTGAAAAACCCAAATCAAATGAGTGTATTCCAGAAGAATTACACGAACAAGAGAACCAAGAAATCCCTAATGATAACCATGAGATTTCCATTAATTACATGAATAATGAAAAACTATAGAATCGAGATGAAATGGGGGAGATCAATGACATATTCTCTTATTCAGTATCACAAGATATTAATAACGAGAATGAGGATCCAGAACCGAAATCGATATCTGAATGTCAAAAGAGGCATGACTGGATCAAATGGAAAGATGCCATACATACTGAATTGAATTCGCTTAACAAACGAAAGGTATTTGGACCTATCATTGCCACACCTGAAGCTGTGAAACCTATTGGATACAAATGAGTTTTTGTTCGAAAGCGAAATGAGAATAATGAGATTGTAAGGTACAAAGCTCGCCTTGTTGCACAAGGTTTCTCCTAAAGACCTGGAATTGATTATGAAGAAATGTATTTTCCTGTTATGGATGCTATTACGTTCAGATACCTAATCAATTTAACAGTTTCGAAAAATCTAGAGATGCGTCTCATGGATGTAGTAATGACGGGTCATTGGATGACGATATTTACATGAGAATCCCTGAAGGAATCAAGTTGCCTGAAGTAACGAGCTCAAAACCCAAAGAATTATGTGCAATCAAATTGCAGAGATCATTATATGGGCTAAAGCAATCCGGACGCATGTGGTATAATTGCTTGAGTGAGCATTTATTGAAAAACGAATATGTGAATAATCAATTATGTCTGTGTGGTTTTATCAAGAAAACGACAGTTGGATTTGTAATTATCGCTGTCTATGTTGATGATCTGAACATTATTAGAACTCCAAAGGAGATTCAAGAAGCTGTTAAATACCTGAAGGGAGAATTTGAAATGAAGGATCTCGGGCAGACCAAATATTGTCTTGGTTTACAAATAGAACACGTAAATAGTGGAATATTTGTACATCTGTCCAATTATACAAAAAGGGTCTTGAAATGTTTTAATATGGACATGGAAAATCCCCTTACTAGCCCCATGGTTAACAAATCACTGAATGTTGAAAAGGTTCGTTCTGTCCTTGTGATGATAACGAAGAAATACTTGGTCCTGGAGTACCATACTTGAGTGCGATTGGAGCTCTTATGTATCTTGCTAACTGTACTCGACCAGATATAGCATTTGTTACTAATCTATTAGCAAGATATAGCTCATCCCCTACGCGAAGGCATTGAAATGAGATTAAACGCGTATTTCGTTATCTCCAAGGAACAATCGATTTGAGATTATTTTATCCTAGCAATTCAAAGCATGAAATAATTGGGTTTGCAGATGCATGTTATTTATCGAATCCTCATAAGACTAGATCACAGACTGGCTATGTGTTCACGATGAGTGGTACAGCAATATCATGACATTCTCAAAAGCAAACATTAGTTGCTACATCTTCAAACCATGCTGAGATGATTGCACTTCATGAACCGAGTAGAGAATGTATATGGCTTAGATCCATGACTCCGCACATTCAAGATGCCAGTGGACTACGAGTCAATAAAGACCTGACAGTGATATTTGAAGATAATGCCGCATGTATTGCTCAGACCAAAGAAGGATACATTAAGAGCGACAGGACCAAACATATTTCCCCAAAGTTCTTCTCGTACACTCAAGAACTTAAAAATAACAAGGAAATTAATATTTAGTATGTTCGATCAAGTGACAATGCAGCAGATCTATTTACGAAGGCACTCCCTACTACAACCTTCAGAATGCATGTTCGTAATATTGGGATGCAGAACCTACGAAATTTACAAAAATGATTATCCTTGTCAACTCGAGGGGGAGCTTATATAGTTGTACTCTTTTTTCCTTATCATAATTTTTTCCCTCATGGTTTTTCCTGGTAAGGTTTTTAACGAGGGAGCCTATGCTCATGATTTGGACTTAAGTTCTACACTCTTTTTTCCTTTTGTCCGATTTTTCCCTACTGGGTTTTCGGCTTAAAGTTTTTAGTGAGGCAAACTTATCCAACTTACAGTGCTACGTCCAAGGGGGAGTGTTATGAATAAATAATGGGTGGACTGTAGTACAATGTAGTAATACACTATAGCACAATGGTAGTACACCATCACTGTAACAACTATCGCCGCATCGAAAGACCTTTTAGATGGATAGTTAGTAATATGAATATAAAGTTTAACTATTATACTATTTATAAATAGTACTATCACTATTTATAAATAGTGTATTGTTTGTAAATCGCTTATAAAAGACTGATATTGGTTCATTATTTGAGATACACCGAGATCACTCATTCTCTCTCCAATTCTTTCTACCTTTGTATCATTCTTTCTCTGTGATTTTGTTGTTCTATAACTATCATTTTATAACAAATTGTGCTTATTTTATGCAAAATTCTGTTTGGTTAGTAGCTCGATGGATGTCCGTAACACATTCAAACCCGATCTTGAATGAGAGGCTACATTGATTAATCTATGAGGGTAGTTCTTCAAGATTATTCGTATATTTACAAATGCAGATCATGATTAACCACAACATTTACATGTTTCATCGATGCCTAACTTGAATTCGCGATAAACAACATGCAAGTGCGATGAAATTTATCAGTTACATGTGAGTTTCTAGAAATGACAGAACTGCTAAGCCGGCGGCCCAAACATCATCTTCTTGTACATCCTCCTCAGGGGAATGGCTAACGCCTCCACGACACCGAACAAACAGCATCCCAACCTGACCCAAAGAAACAACAAATATTCAAAACCTTAGTCCAACTAGACATAATGGACTTTCATCAACTCGAAGACCATATTTTTACGATAGATAGGAGAGATGAAAAACCTTGGTTAGATGAGACATGGCCATTGCGTCATGTCCTGCTCCACTCATCAGGACAGGCACATCATCCATATCCTCCCCGGCCATTCTTTTTACAGCAGAATAAGTTGCAGACTTCAGCTGTGAACTCAGTTCCTTATCACAAATCACAGCATTCGCATCGTGCTGAAAATTATTGGAACTGGGTATAACTGAAAATGCTCGCAATTTGACCACAAGTAAACACAAAATGATATGGAACTCTCATACCTTACGCTCGATGATACAAGAAACAGAACGGCGGTCACAGAGTTTATGCATCTGATTCGAAAATTCATAAATGATAGCCTCTCTCCCCATGTCATCGGTTGTACGTATATCAATAGTGAAGGTTACCTGCAAGCAGATCGTTCAGTTTTCCAGAGCATTTACTAATGGCTGGATGCTATATTTGACAGTTCAATGAGGGAGATTGGACAACCTGCCCTGGAATGACATTACTAGCGCTAGGCCAGGTTGATATCTCTCCAACAGTGCAGACAAGAGATCCTGCAAGTGATTCCACCATAAAAGCATTGCACTGACTATCATGAGATAGAAACTCCTGTGGATGTTTACATAGGCTTTCCAATTGTACAATCAATTCGGCAGCACCAACCATAGGATCCTGGCGCATAAACATGGGAACAGTTCCAGCATGTCCTTGTGAACCTCGAACAGTTACCTGCAAATGGAGGGCACGACATGTAAGGCTAAACATAAAAGAAACCTGAATTTACTTGATTTATCCCCCTGCATGTAAGTGCATCAAATTAATACTCCCTCCATCCCAGAATAAGTGTATTGACTTTACACAAGTTTTAAGAAAGTAGTTGACTCCAAAAACTTTTCTTTTTCTACCCTCAAGTTAACTTCTAGTGATGTCAAATCAAGCAGCTCATTTCTTTTTCTTTCTTAGTATTAAGAAGGGCATCATAGACATTTGGTTTTGAAAAACTTTCTAAATAAAGGAAGGGACACTGATTTTGAAGGAGTAGCACTTGTCAGTTTTCAAGCTACTGGAGTATGCTTTCCTTGCTGCTAATTCTGGCAATGCTTAGCCTCCAACTGTCAAACATCCTATGTTTCATGAAATTTCATATTGACAGTTATTAAATTATATCAAGAGCAATGAACTTTCTCTCTCCTAGGTACCTTTAGCCGAGTCTGTCCTGCAATCCCTCTTACCACAGCTAGAGGAAGACCTACTGATTCCAATACAGGTCCCTGCTCTATGTGAACCTGCACCAAACCAAAATAAAGGGAACTCAAAATTGAGAAAATACATGCAGATTTTGGTTTTTTGAATTCACTAATGCACTTTGACGCAATGATCATGGCGGGACAGAATACCTCAATATAGCCCCAAACAGATTCTGGACTGTAGTTGAGCTGAAGCAAGTTTTCCTCGGTAATTTCTATCCCGTTCTCTGTCAATGCACCTTGCACCGTCACACCACTGAATTATGTTTTTTGTAAATGTACTTGGAATTAGCAGGGACACGAATGAATATAATCGATAAATTACTCAACTAACCTCTTGTCAAGTGTTTGCAGGGTTGAAACTGGAAGTACACCAGCAATAGCTGCACTCCCTAAAAAGGTGGATTGAAACCTAACTCCTTCCTCATCACTAAATGCAATCACCTGCAAGTTTCAAGTGTAGGCAAAACTGCTCAAGATTTTGACTTGCAACTACCCAGCCAGACCAAAGTAAAGTTTCAATTGTAAGAGTAAAAAGAGACTATAGCTCAGAATTATCAGAGCCAAGGAGTAATGAAGTTGATATTTTATCCGCTTCATCCTAATTAAAATAAAGGCTGAGTTGAATTGACTCTCATCTAATGAAGTTGATTTTGTCACACAAGCCTGTCCAATGAATTAGCTTCTAACAGGATCATACTTCTCTACCATAAAAGAAAAAGAAAGAAAGGATCGTCCTTTTCCCTCGGTCCTTACTACTTGTCAACTCCCAGAAAATTATATAATATCTTGCCTGGTTTTTACATCTGATCATGTACTGATAAATTAGTGAATGCCCTTTATTAACAGGATGACAGTGACAGTAGGGGTATATTTGTCATCTTTGTCCCTAAATGATGAGGAATATTAGTAGAAATCCATTTACTGTCAGAAAGATTGAGAGGCTTATAAATTAACTTCCAAGATTACCCTATTTGTAAATCATTTGTCTCTTGTTATTTGCTGTTAGTATTTCATCAAAGATGAGATACATGATTGACTTTAAAATTTGAACTTTTCCTCTTTTTATAGAGTGACATTATTTGGGGAACAACTAATAAAACCACGACCATATTTTATAATTTTTTTGAAGAATTCGAGTGCTGGGCCATCTTAGCATTCACTGGGTTTTCTATATTTAGTTTTATCCGGGGATGATCTCACCAAATTGGTTTAGTACATAAAGCAAAATCCCTCAAATCATTACAAAAGACAAGCAGACAAGTGACAGTGTATAATTTTTAACTGACCTCAACTGGTCGCGTTAGTTTCCCTGACCTCTCAGTTCTATTCAGAACCTTCAATGCAGATAATGCTGAGATTATGCCAAGTGATCCATCATATATTCCGGCATCGATGACAGTGTCCTGTTGAAAACAAACAAATTCAATTTTCAGAGTATGGAAAAATTACATTACAGATGAGAAGTAATTACTCACGAGATGAGAACCAATTAACAGTGCTGCTTTGTCACTAGCATTTGTCCCTTCAGTTTGAGTTCGACCATGCACATTGCCCATTTGATCCACCCACCTGTAATTAACCGACAGTCTCAATTAAGTTTCTTTTCTGGAAAGCCGAAATCCTACCATTAACTAAAAAAAATGAGAATTCAAGAATGAAAGCTCACGTTATCAAACCAGCGTCCTCCATCCACATACGAATAAGATTTCCTGCCCTTACAGAAGCCGGGCTCATGAAAGTCCTCTCAAGATATCCATGCGCATCACTTACCTGGCATGCAAGACATTTATATTTTAACATAGCAACAAACTTGATACATAATCATAAAACAGAATGCAAGTTTTCAAAATGCAATATCATCTCAATTTTAATTATTTTTTAATAAAAGAACAAATATTGCTTATTCTTCCTCAGAGGAGAAACAATTGAAATATCTGCTTTCGTGACGTTCACTTCCATTCTGACTTGGAAGGAACAAAACCAAATATTTATTCATCAAAACCCTCTTTCTTTCGTTTTTCTTTCCCTTTTAAATACATTTTATTTGGTTATCTAAGATGATGAATCGAAAGAAAAGAAAACTTGCAAGCTAATGATTCCACCGATAAACATTTCACGTAATAGAAGCATTATTAGATGGCTGATGCATTTCTATAGTATATCAATTTGGATTTGCAAAATCTAAACTTTCCAGAACTATCAACTATGGTTATACACTAGCAACTAAGGCTGCACATAAGTACCTGCCCGAGCTCGTGAAGTCTTGCAACTGCCTCATATTTCAAAATATCTGGAAATAAATCATACTTTTTGCCTTCAATATCTTCACAGCAGAATTTTCAGTGTCAATTTTGAGTATATAAAAACAAATTGTAAATTATCACACTGTCAACGAAATATAGCAATGTGATCAAATCACGTGCTCAAAACGAGAAAAAAAACTGAGATCAAATCACATTAGTTGTACAACATGACAATTAGATCTCTCTCCGAAAGGAGTGCTACTAATTGATTGATTCAGAGTAATTACATAAATAGACAACAAAGTTAAATAAAACTACGTCAAATAAATTACTCCTCCCTCCCAAAGTTTGAGTTATTCACAGAGATTAAGAAAGTTGACTTTTAGACGATTTTACTAAACTCCGAATCGAAGAGGTACACTTCGACTAATTCCGCAAATTAAGAAAACAGTTGGATAACCATTAACTTCCTCAAACACCTTATTGTACGACCACAATTTCAAGTTGTTTTAGTTGATATGACATGATTATTCTATTCTCATTTCAGTATTAAAGATAATATAAAAAAAATTATTTTCGCAAAGAGGGAAGGTAACTCTTTTAATCTGGACCTCTTCGGTTGGGACTGTGAGAGTATGTGGTAATAGTAGACATGAATGCCAGCAGTATTTTTTTATTTTTATTTTATTTTTGATGTCCTAAAGAAGCGTGGAAAGGGATCGAACCTAAGACCTAACGCCTAGCTCGTAATATCTACATTAAAGCATTTCAAGTGTACACAAGGATTGATTATTGAAAAGGTGAATTCAATAAACTAATAGAAAAACGACCCTCATTTTGAGACGAAAGGAGTACTGGTTACGAGAACAATGATAACAGACAAACTAATTAACAAAGTTCATACTGAAAGATAAAATAAAATGAAAATAGAACTATAATTCCGAAATTACAAATTCCCAAAAGATTAGCCAACTTCTCCCGAGTGGGTGTACAACAAGTACGGTAAAGCTCTCCTAGAACCCAAAAATCTATCGCTAAACTAGAACAGCCCCTATAAGCTGATTTAGGCTGATCTGACATGCATTTGAGTCGAAACCAAACCCACACAAATAGTTTACAGAAAATGGTCAACAAATCACTTGGATTGCTTGTTTTAGGATTCCGTAGAATTATTCTATTGAAAATAGAAATAATGAACTTATAAAATCTGGAAAAGTTCATCATAAACTCATTCCCCGTGATTTAATTTACACCACCTGGGTATATTATGATATTTCAGACAGATCAAGAAAAAGATAAAGAAAAGAGATGGAAATTACCATTGAAGATGTGCGTGGAAGAAACAGGTGAGAGGAGAGAAAGAAGCAAAGAGAGAGATGATAGAATACAAAGAGCCGCCGCCATTGTGGGAGAGAGGAGAGACGCCATGGCTGGCTGGCTGCGATGCGAGCTTGGCCAAAGACAAGCAAGCAAAGCAGGCCACGGAAACGCAAAATGCGGTTGGGGTGAGAGGTGACGGCTAAGAGGGGCCATGTTTATATAATGAGATTAACCTTTTTGATGTCAGCACCCGCCTCCCAGCTTTGTTGTGGCTCGTGAATCTTCACGTGGACCCTCCCTAACATATTCCCTTTTGCTGGGCTCTTCCTTTTATATACTCCCTCCATCCTTAATTATTCATACGGCAAACTACACAAATGTCCCTGTACTTTTTATATTTTTTTAGGATTGGTCCCTAAATTAATTTTTGCAAAAATTTTGTCCTTGTACTAAACTTGTAAAATGCAATTGGTCCTTCCGTCTAATTCCGTTAATTTTTTTCCATTAAATCCGCTCATGTGCCTTGAACGTGCTTTTGATCAGGGGTATAATTATTCATGCCTTTTTTTTTCTTTTGAATAGACAAAAATGTCCATAACATCTTTATTTGTTAAAACTTGATACGAGGACATTGATATAATTAGATAAATTATACTCCCTCCGTTCCTAAATTATTGTCTGAGTTGACCCGACACAGGGATTAAGAAAACTCAATTGACTTGATTATTAATATTGGTATAGTGTGTATTTTCCTTTAATGCCTATGTGTATGTGGCCCATAATTAAAGTAGAGAAAAAAAGTAAGGATAAAATGGTAAAAATGATGTTCTAAAAAGAAAATTTTTAAATATGACAATTATTTAGGGACAGACAAAAAAGGAAAGGAAGACAATAATTTAGGGACGGAGGGAGTATATTTTATACCCCTTTCTTCTTCCTTCCCAATTTCCTTCTCACCCGTTTCCACCATGGCTGCCACCACGTTACCAACGAACACAAGTCCACTGCCACCACCTCCTCCACCTACACACCACCAATTTCCAGAACCACCTCCAAACCCACTACCAACTCCCCCTCCAAAGCCAGCCCCGACACCCAATCCCCCATCACCACCTCCGTCAAACCCTTCTCCGCCACTATTTCGTTTTCCGGCCACTATTTCGACAGCCCAAAACCACTGCAATTCTGACAACACAGACCACCACAATGTCTCTCACAACCGCACCACAAGCACCAGCTCCGTTCTCAAACGCCGGAGTTCACCACTCCGAAATACCACCAAACTGAAATCCCTCTCTTACACACACACCTCACACAGTAAGAAGGAGAGAGAGAACACTGATTTCGTTTGCTTGAGGGGGAGAGAGAGAGAGAGAGAGAGAGAGAGAGAGAGCAAGCTCGAGTCATTTTTCTGCCAAAGAGAGAGAGAGAGCTGACTTGAATAAAAAGGGAGGAAGCACACTGGAAATTGCACCAGGCAAAAGGGGGGAGAACCAAAGCAGTGGTCAATTCCCCTTTAACTAAAATGGCAAATAACACCTCAGCCATGTGGGTAAAGCAGTGGGCAAATGAGAAGAAACATGAGGAGGGAGTCTTCCGGTCTTCACAGTAGCACACACTAGGCAAAAGGGGGAAGAACCAAAGCAGTGGTCAATTCATCTTTAACTAAAATGGCAAATAACACAATTGGTCCCTCTACTATTTTCAAGGAAATGACTACTTTATCCTTAGGTAAAATCACGTGAAACGCACGTGATTTTATTTAACGACAAAAAATAGACGGCAATAGACGGAAGGACCAATTACGTCAAAAAATTGAGTTCAAGGACCGCTGGCGTGGGTTGGGACCAATCCCAAAAATTCGAAAAGTACAAGGACCATTTGTGTAGTTTGCCCTAATTATTATTTTCTTTTTTTTTATTATTCGTTCCAAAATAATTATCTTGTTTGAAAGTTTTTTTTTTTTTTTTGGACAACATTGTTACTATTTTAATCTTAAGTTTTTTTTTAATTTTAATTATGGGACACATGTACATGGACATTAAAGAAAACTACACAATATATCAATATTAATAATGAAGTTAATTATTTTTTCTTAATGCTGGATCAAACAAGACAATAATTTAAGAATGAATAGAGTACAATAATGACATCCGGGGTGTTTATGGTTCGGTTCGTTCAATTCGATTTAGTTTTTTGTATTAAAAAAAATTAGGGTTAAGATCAGGATTTTATTTTTAGAAAATCAGAACTAAGACCAAACGAAGATATGTGAGAATTAGAACTTTGGTCTCGATTCTACTAGAACTTAGAATCGGGACCAAACCGTAACTCTTGCTTCGGTAAGATTTATATATTGAGAAATCAACCTAAGATAATATGAAATTATTAGCTAATATACATTTATTACCGTCAAAGTCAATAATTGAAATAAACTAAAGATTCTGAGAACTCTATTTCATTTGGACAAGTAATTAAAGTATACAAAATGTTAAAGTTAGTAAAGTAATTTTTGGGAACAAAGGGAGCATTTAAACTTTTAAGTGAATGTACTTCGCATATGTGCTTCATTATTATTATTTGTAGATTTATTTAATTTATTTTCGATCCCATTATTTTCCACTATATCTCTCTCTCTTACTTATTCAATCGTTACAAAATAAAAAAAAAAAGAAAACCATAAACAAAATTTTCACCCTATCTTTCTTATTCAATTATTACAAAATAAAAAATTAAAACAAAAAAACACAAACAACAAAATGAGCCACATATCCAAACATGACCCTCGCATGATTTCCTTAAGTTTTAAGCAAAATATAAATAAATTTCCGTTAAAAACAACAGAAAATAACTTAGGTTATGTTCTTTGTGCAAGATTTAGAGTCTTTCATTTTTAGTTTATAATCCACAGCTTCTCTTTATCTCTTTTTTATTTTTTTAAGTTATTATAAAATAAAATTTTAAAATTTAAAATACAACTTTTAAATCCACGTGCCAAACACACTCTTACCCTTATTACTTCACTATAAGAGCATTACCAATGCAAATGTTAGAGCTGGCAATGGACTGTGCTGGGCCGACCTAGTACAAGTCCACCGGGCCAACACTTAATATCAGGTCGAGATGAGCCGGCCCCAATTTTACTAGGGCCGAAGAAAAGTCAAGCCCAGTCCAACCCATCAAAGCCCTTGTTAGAAAAATAAATAAAATAAAAGGAACAATAGTGATGCCAATTGCCAAATTAAATTCTAAATTATTTACTAAACAAAAGCAATACTATAATTTATTATTTGTCCTAACTGCTAACTACTAAAGGTAAAATAATGCAATCACCGTATCAAACATTAATTAAAATGAAAATAAATATGATACTAGAATGGTCTGAGGCTTTAATTATTTAAGAAGTTAATTTTATTGGTCAGTTAAAGCAATAATTAAACAATAAAGTAATAATCAGATTGGAACATGTTGTTTTAATGTTTGAGATTGCATTACAATTTGTATAAATCATAGTATCAAACAATAAAACTAATTGAACCATTCTAGTTAGCTTTACAATAGAATGAACTTTAATTATTTAAGAAATTAGAATTATTTTTTGAGTGAAAATAAATAAATAATAATAAAATAGTGCGGGCCGGGCCTAGCCCAAAAGCCTCGGGCTTTTTTGATGCAAGCTCAATTGAATCGTCGGGCTTACTGGACCGGGCCAAAAAGGCCCGTGTTTTTTTGGACCTTCAAAAATTAAACTTTAGCCCATGCAAACATCGGGCTGACTGGACTAGTCCATTGGACTGGGTTAATTTTGCAAGTTCTAGCAAATGTAAATGTAGAAAAATTAGGTGTTACTTAGGATTTATAAATTTTTCAAAGAAAAAAAACTCTTCAATGTAATTGTGGAGAAGGAATGCGAATATGATATGTCAACTAAATTATTTTTTATTAGTTATTAAATAATTAATTTTTTGACTTTCAATGCACAATATAAAGGAGGCTTTACAATATAAATTAAAAATTAAAAAAATTAATTATCTAATAACTAATAAAAAATAATTTAATTAACACATTATTTTTTATAATTACATTAAAACAAAAAAATTTTAAAAAATATATAAATTTTAAATAATATTTTATTTTTTTCACATTCACATTTGTACAGCATGCTCAAATACAGAGTATCAATTTGCATTAAAGGCGAATGTAGGGGAATAATGAAGTGGCCTTAAAAATTCATTAAGTAAGCCTGCACGTACCATACAAATTGTGATGGTGACTTAAGTGGGCCAACATAGATATTCAAGACCGCTTACATCATATCGTAAGAGATTCAAAACTATTCTAACTTTACCATAATTCATTAGAGTAATGCTATATGCATTAAATATGCATAAAACTTTTAGTTTTTATTTTTTAATTACTTAAATAATTTATTGTTTCTATCATTTAAAATTTTTCTAACAAAGTAAAAGATACCAATAATAATTTTTGTGCAACTCAAGTCTTTATTTTAATTGATGAGTACGTAGTTGTGTTTGTTAGGAGAGCTTTACCACTCTTTTGATCATATTCAACTCGAGAAATTAGTCTCGAGTCTATGTACTTGATAACTTCTGTGAAAAATCATACCTAACTCGAGGAATTAGTCTTGAAGCCATGAATTTGAAAACTCTTTTGAAAAACTAATACTCCCTTCATCTCTAAATTATTGTCATTTTTTTTCTTTTTTTGTCCGTTTCAAAATAATTGTTTTGTTTGAAAATTTTCTTTTTTAAGATATTATTTTTACCATTTTATCCTTTTTTTTCTACTTTAATTATGGGCTATATACACGTAGATATTAAAAAAAATAACACATTATACTAATATTAATAATTAAATTAATTATTTTTTTAATCCGTGTGCCACAAAATAATAATTAAAGGACGGAGGGAGTATATATATATATATATATGTTCATGGTAGTGCATGTTTATACGATTCCATTCCCCACATGGTAGTGCATTTGCCTGCTGTGGCCACCAGCTGTGCTCGAAATGCTATCCTACTCATCCTTGCCTTTATATAACTCTCTCCATCTCATCTCGAATTAAGTGTTTTAGTATTTGTAAAAATTTTTAAAAATTGGTTTTTATGGTAATAGATATACATTATTGACTTTATTATTCATACTATAATAATATTATAAGTGCGTATTGAAATAGAATAATGCTATGAGTACCTAAAAAATATAAATTTTTTTGTATCAAATGATGTGTCAGCTGATGTGATGCATTAATTATGATTCTTAATTTTATTTTTTGTACCACATCAACTGACACATCATTTGGTACAAAAAATTTAGTACTCTTTAGATACACATAACATTACTCATTGAAATATGATCCTCCTCTGTTCTATCAAAAGAGTTCATATTTGAAGAGTCAAATAATTAAGTGATATATTAGTATCATTAGAGTTTGTCATAATTACAAAAATATTTAAACATACTTAAGATGTTTAAAGCATATGTGGAGGGTAAAGTAAAAAAATTTATGAAAATTATATGCATAATTTTTTTAAGTGTACACTTTATGTAAAATATCCTAAAATAATATAGTTATCTCTTTGACTGAAACGGAGGAAGTAGATAACAAATGTAAATTTAGTAATTTCATGCAATAAAAAAAAATACTTATTTCCGAATAAATTTTTTAAAACAAAGGACATTCAATTTGGGAGTGTGAGGGAGTATTAGGAAAAGGTGTGGATCCCTTTGTATTGCTTGTGGTGTAAAGTTATTCCATGCAACAATCACGTCAACTGCATATCAATATTTGGACTCCAAATCTTTTGAGTCATAAGTTTGTGTCCCTCTCCGTGCTACAAAGTAAATTTAATATTAAATTTTAGTTAAATTTTTAAATTTAACATTAAATTTACCTTATAACATATAAAGGGGCACAGACTTATAGCATAGAATCCAATATTTGAGTCGGCAATTGTGAGGTAACACACGTGTTTTAAATTTAAGGATATCGTTTTGTGTCATTGAAGGTCTCATGTGTTGAAATATAATATGTTACAGTGTACCAGCAAGATAACGTGACGTAAAGGTTATTGAATGGAGCCACGCCCCCCTTAGAATTTGAGAAATGTACACTTTCTCATTTGTAATTTATCAAAATAACGATATAATAGTGGTTTGGATCCCCTTAAAATAACGATATTTAACAACATTTCCCTTAATTTTACTTATATGTCAAGTAATTTTTTTATAAATATATCAAATAATGACTTTGAACTTCTTCAAACAAGATGTAGTTTCACTAAATTTTCAGATAAATTAAGTGTAATATCACTAAAAATGTATAGAAAATTTAAATATTTAGCTTAAATAATTATGATTATTTTATTTTTGTTAATATACATAATTACATATTGCCCTTCACATTCCCCAACCCCCCAAATATATTTTTTTATTTGCCACCACTCATCCGTAACAACACATTGAATAACCTTTCTCGAGGGTTTAACGTAGATTAAACTCCTCTGCATATCAAAGTGAGATATTTTTTAATAAAAAATTACTAAAAAGTCCAAATTTTAGTTTTTATGACTTGTTTTACAAGGTGTATTTGGCATGATGATTTAGTTGTGTGATTTTAAATTTGTAATGATTGAGAAAAAAAAAAGTAAGTGAGAGATAGGGAGAAACTGATTGAGTCAAAAGAGAGAGTCAAATACCAAAACGAGACCATCTCCAACCCACAACACCAAATTTGGTGTTGATTCAGCACCAAAATGGTGCAATTTCAGCACTAACCACTATTCTAACTCCAACTCACAACATCAAATCTTACACAAAAAAAAATATTTCTTAGCATATTCTATTTTCATTTCTTTTAATTTATTTATCAACATATATATTAATTTACTATTAACCTTTTAAATAATAATTATTAAAATTCCACAATTAATAATTTTAGTATATTTAATATTTTCAAATTATAATATTATTTACATAATTAATAATTTTTAAAAATTGGTAATTTTATAATTAAATTTATTATATAATTTAATTAACATACAATTACTTGAAAATACTAGAAATTATTGAATTTATAATGTTCAATAATTTAAAATAAATAATATTAATATTTATTAATTAGTTATATTATCTAATATTAGATATTTATTTGTTTAAAATACTTTTGAATCAATGATATCATATTATTAATATTAATTAATAATTTTTTGTATTTAATAAATTATTAAAAATTAAAATATTTCATGGATCCCACCAACACCAAATTTGGTGCAATGAATAGTATTGCACCAACCAAAATAGTGCAAAAAAAGGGGTATGGGTTGGAGAACCACTTTGCACCAAAATGGTGCAAGGGGTGCCGGTTGGAGTTGCCCTGATGAGCAACAAAATTTGTTTCATATTTGGTTTACATCAGATATCATAGTATTGTACAATACAACTATTAATATCTTAGATACTATACTTATACTGTACAATATATTAAAATTAGTCGTAAACGAAATCTGTTCATAAATTTTGTTGCTATAGCATTATTTTTTTTATTAATTAAATAACCAATAAGTGGTGGGTTCTAGATAAATCTTCCGCTACATCAGTTGGTATCAGAGCGGAAAACTTAAAAACAAAGTAACGATAGAACCAACGCTGTTGAGATCGCGCACGACTACCAGCGATGATCTTCCAAACCACGTTGAGGTCCAAAACCTACCGTGATCTAGGCATCAATCTTCGTTGATTCAAAGGAATACCGAAAACTGGAATAAAAACAATCAATTCTCATAAAATTTAAAAGCTCAATTCGGAATTACATTGAAACGTATATTTATAGGACTTATAAAGCTTGGAAAATAAGTTAAAACTTCCTAAAAACTAGCCTAACCTATATAGTAACCTAATAGGACTTAAATATATCAATTAAATGCCTAAATCTACTTCTAAATATAAAAATACTACCCTATAAATTATAATTTCGAAAAATTACAATATAATTAAAAATAACTAGATATAATAAACTATATCTTAATACCAATTTAACTTGATCCTGCATCATTATTAATCTCACATAGAGTAATAATTTTTCCCGATTATATTTCTCTAGATTTTAACTATTGAGTTGACAATGGATGTATTATTTCTCTGCGACAATATAGGCTAATGTCATTAAGTTGTTATCTATCTTTTCTATGTTACGTACAAACAACTAGGACCTAATGTAAATGGTTTGATTTGGTTCGGTTTAGGTTAAAATCACAAACAAAACTATCTCCTATCGGTTTTATTTTTTTCAAACCAAACCGAACCGTCTAAGGTTCAAAATCGAACTGAACCGAACCATTTGGTTTGGTTCGGTTTAATGATTCAAGGAAATTTATTTTCTAATAAATTATTTTTTCAGAACCACTGAAGTGATATTGAAAAAGAAGAAGACAATATCAATTTTTAAATATTGAAAAAAAAGAAGAAATATGAGGCTAACTTCGTTAAGGTCGAGAGAGATCTTACGATGGCTGATAGAAAATTTTGATTTTATGAGGTGCGAGAAAGAATGTTAGAGAGGTGAAAGAGAGAGAGCGCTTGCGAGGTAAGAGGGACAATGGCGGGCTAATGGTGAGGCAGCAGCACTGAGGTGAGAGAAAGAGAGAGAGTGTGTGTGTTATACCAAGGCGTGAAATTATCATATTTACTCTTAGAATTTTTTAGAACTCAGTCAACGGATCAAATTTTTAAGACAAATCAAACAACTATTAATAACAAGAATAATATATATATATATATATATATATAATGGTTTGGTTTGGCCCTAAAACCACAAACTGAACCAAACCGAACTGACTGATTTATAAAATTTTCAATCCGTGACGGAACGTAACCGAACCAAACCGCTCGATTTGGTTTCGGTTGGTTCGATTTTGTGGTTCGGCGTTATAAACTTACACCCCTGCAACCAACCTCAAGGTCCTCGATGAGCAAGATTTAAAAACTTTCCATCCACTTTACTTAAAAGAAAATTACAATGATTGCTTCATTCTATTATATCTAGAAAAACATTAAACACTTCATTTTGCCATTCTTTTGACGCATTAATGGACTTCGCTTGTGTCGCAATTCTAACTCCTAGAACATTTTCCGCTATCAAACACCTATAAACCAAAATCTTTACATACAATTAAATTATAATATGAGAATCATCGAACCTGTTACGACTTCATTTAGATCATAGGCTCATTGTTATTGAAACCAACTTCAATATATCTGAACACAAAAACTGGCAACTTTGTTGCCCCGCTCGCCGGTGAAGCTTCTGCACAAAAGCGAAAAAGTCCGAGTACGTACATGTTCCGTTATTAGTTTCTTTCATTCTAGTTGAAGATGTAACTGATGCAATCTCGTAACGGAATCTAGGTTTAGCCACAAGAAGCATAAAATTGCTTTCCCTTTAATTTTCATGTCGCCGTAAGTTATCACATACGTTAACGCAACTAGTGATCTTTGACGTGGTGCTCCAGAATTGATGGGAGAATCGAGACTATGTATTTACCATGCTTTCGTTCCAGTATACCTCAGCTCTAGGCTCTAACATTTTCAGATCGAGTTTAGAAACATAATTAACCGAACCAATTATATAAATGACAAGTAAGCGTAAATAGTTCTTTCGTTAGTCGATCGATGGTTAAGTCATACTGTTGTCATCCAGACAGGATCCTCTATTCCAAAAAGGTGTTCCATCTCCTATTCCAACCTTTGGATATTCGCCACATGTGCATCATGAGAATAAACAACATTAATTACCTCGTGATTTTTGGTGTACATGTGGCAAAAATTTGACGGTTGGAATAAGAGATGGAACACCTTTTTAAAATAGAGGATCCTATCCGGTTATCATCATGCTAGAAACTTGATTTTCGTTAAATAGTCATCGACATATGCACGAACGAAACATCGCTCATAACATTTGTGTGACTTTGTGATTGTTGTTAAACTGTATACATGCAATACATGTTGAAATCTATTTAATACTCCTTCCGTCCCTAAATTATTGTCTTGTTTGACTTGATACATGGATTAAAAAAAAATAATTGACTTGATTATTAATATTAATATAGTGTATAGTTTCCTTTAATGTCCATGTCTATGTGGCCCATAATTAAAGTATGAAGAAAAAGTAAGGGTAAAATGGTAAATATGATGTCCTAAAAATGAAAGTTTCAAACAAGACAATTATTTAGGGACGGATAAAAAAGGAAAGCAAGATAATAATTGTTTGACCCGACACACAGATTAAAAAAAATACAATTGATTTGATTATTAATATCGATATAATGTATAGTTTTCTTTAATGCCCATGTGTATGTGACTCATAATTAAAGTATAGAGAAAAAGTAAAGGTAAAATGGTAAAAGTGATGTCCTAAAAAAGAAAGTTTCAAACAAAATAATTATTTAGGGACGGACAAAAAATAAAAGTAAGATAATAATTTAGGGACGGAGGGGTACGTGAATCATCAAACCTGTTACAAGTCTGAAAAACATAGGATGCAATTACCTGTTCCAAAAAGGGAAAACTCTCCCCCCGAGAGCCCCCACACCCCAGCCCCATGAGAATGTGAGAGGAAAAATCACGGTGATTCAGTGATTAAGTAGCTAGGAGGACCCGTGCCTAGTACATACAAGGAGTCATCGTCACAAGAGGATGAAATCCCCACACTGCGGTTGCTAGGACTCGAGGGAAAATCACGGTGACTCAGCGATTAAGTAGCTAGGAAGACCCGCGCCTAGTACCTACAAGGAGCCATCCTCACAAGAGGATGAAACCCCCACACTGCGGTTGCTAGGACTCGATCCTTGGTCCTGTTCCAAATCTACTAGCTCTTAACCAACTGAGCTACGTCCGTGAGGGCTAGGATGCAATTACGTGAGAGTACTAGATGCGGATATCAAATCTATCTGTTACAAGTACGAATAATACTACCTCCGTTTCTAAAACAAAAAAAAAATTATCTTTCCTTTTTAAGTTGTTTCAATATATATATATATATATATATATATTTTCCAATCTTTCTTTTTTGTAAGGTTATCTTTATTATTTTACTCTTGATTTGATTTTTAAATATAAATGATGAACCTCACTCTTACACGATTATCTTTGAAAAAACATATATTCTAATATTTATAATAGAATAAATTATTTATTTTTTTATTGTGTATCAGGTCAAACATGACACTCTTTTAGAATAGAGCGAGTATAATTCACCTAGGGAAGGCGATTTGTGTTAATGGGACGTGTTCGTGTCGCACTATCGTATTTTCATGTTATCTATCTTATTTGATCATAAATATAACAATAAATGTTATTTTAACTAAATTTATAATTTTATACTTTTATTTCATGTTTCGTATTGTGTTATGTTGTGTCTTGTCGTATTATATCATGTTATTTTAATCTCTGATTTATTTTTATAATCGTGTCGTGTCGTGTTAGTTATTGTCGTCCCTATCTTCACCGTAATTACTTCTTGTAGCAAACCTTTTTATTGACCCAATGCGCTAGCGGGGTTGATTACAAGAGTGGAAACGTAGTCTTTCTCCGAATCATGAAAATTTGACTCCCTTCGTGTCAAGAGAATAATTTTACTTTGACTTTTACTTTCAATTTGATTAAGGGTCCGTTTAGATACCAAATTTCATTGCCTAAATTAAAATTGAAGCTTCTAAAATCAATTCTGTCATTTGAAAACACAATTAAAATTTTGAATTAGAATTGAATTGCAATTTTAAATGCTTCAACTTCATAAAATTAATTCTATACTAAAACCTAATAATTTAAATTCAAAATTTTGTTCCCTTCTTTCACCATCATTACCATCACCTCCGATCGCCACCACCAACCCCCACATCCGACCGCCACCTCCGACTACCGACACCGACTGCCACCACTCCTGCAACCACGGACCATCACATTCGACAGTGACCACAGCCGCCAGCCACCACCACTCCCATCACATTTGACTGCCACCACCAACCACCATTGTTGGCCGCCGACCGCCACCAATTTCGACCGCCACCCCTCCGATATCCACCGCCACCGTTAACCACCACCACTATATGCTATTTATTTTTTAAAATATAAAAACTTTATAGTTTTGTTGTTAGCAAGATTTGATCTTTCACCATTTGAAATCACTAACTACTACTACTACTAAGCTAGACCAAATATTAGACATGTTTATGAAATCTTATTTTAATTATAAGTCTATAATCTAAAATTACAATTGAATTCTACACATTATCTAAACCATAGAATTACTATAATTTTAAAAGCAAATTTTACATTATTTAAATTTCATAAAATTTGAATATTTATAAAATTAAAAAACGATGTATCAAACGGACCTAAACAAAAAGAGCAATTAACGGTGTGTGTGTGTGTATATATATATCGAATACAAAGTAAATAATTTAAATTGATTGATAACTAACCAACAGGCTACAACTATAAAACCGACCAACTACTTTCCGACCCAATTGATCATGCATTGGTTTGATCAATTGTTTTTTTAAGAATTAATGTGTTGTAGATTGAAATATTAGGTCAATAACCTCTTTTTGTTTATTCAATAGGCTAACACCTCATACCTCACAATAAATAAATAAAAACCTTGCAGGAATTTTCCCCATCCCAAGTACTCAGGTGGGTTTTAATCGTGGATTCCGCATGAATGGAATACTCAATAACCCTTTGACCAATTCCATTGAGCATGTTTGGTTAGATTTTTGGGCCGAAATTTCATTCAGTAGGAATAGCCAAATCCCTTATGCAGAGTAATCTACAAATACTATGGGGGAGGCGGGATTTTGAAATCAAAAATTAATCCTTAAAAATGTTTTTTTATTGTCTTTAAAGGGTGATTCAATGGTAGAGTTGAGACTTCACAACTCCTTAGAATATCAAAATAAAAAAATAAAAAAAATTTATTGACCAAAATATCCTCGCTCATTTTATGTTTATCCTAAACTACCCTTTACCATTATTAAATCCAAACCCTTGAATCTCTCACATATCGGTCTCATCCCTCCTCCCAAACTTTCCGTCATTTCACTCCTTTGCTGTTGTGCCCAAACGTCACTGTTCTCCGCCATAGATGCTTTTCATAGAAAAAGTTACATCTCTCTCTCTCTCTCTCTCTCTCTCTCTCTAGTTAGTGACAAGAAAAGATCGCCAAACGCCACCTTCCACGACCACAGATTTGTAGGGCTTAGATCTCGTGCTTGGATATCACCAAATTGCTATAGAAGCGCTTCCAACAAATTTTTTACACTGCTGCATTTTCATAAGACTCAAACTCGAAACCTATGATTAAGGTCAAACAACTGCTCTACCAGTTGATATACACACTTCTTGGTTAAGAAAATTGGTTAAATAGGGAGGCTAAGATATGATGTTTTTGCAACCCACTTTCGGCACTGTGACGAAAATCGATGGGTGCATTGCGTTTTTTCATGTGATTCAATCTATCTTGGATTTAGGCTTTGGTTGATTACGAGGGCAATATGGGAACTAGTTGGAAATTTCAGTCCATTCTTTTCAATTGTTCTTCTGTACAGAGCATTAAATCGCCATTCCATTCCATATGAGCCAATCGTGTGAGTTGATCAAATTTAATCCCATTCCAAGTCCCATCAAAATTAAAATCTATATTGATCATTCCATTCCTTCCTATTCATTCGAACAAACCAAACATAACTCAATGAGGGTCAGTGTAACAACCTGAGCACTAATATAGGGGATGTAATTTTTATCCAACTCATTGATCCAAGTCGCAACAAATTAATGACTTATAACAGGTCATTTTCAACAATAGAAGTGAAATTTCAATGGAAAAAAGTGTAAGTGGCTAGGAGCCCGTTTGGTCGAGCGTTTCGGTCAAAATACAGGGATAAAACACAGCTTATTTGTAAAAAATGTGTTTCAATACTGTGGCAGAAAACACAGCGTTTTCAAAATGCAACTGTGTTTTAAAACGCTGTAATTCCCAGCTTTTTTCCAAAAAACAGGTTTTAAAACGCTTAGGAAAAAAAAAAGCTGCGTATTGAAGGGATATCCCAAATGTATTTATAAGGAAAGACCTGCGTTTTTAAAACACTGCGTTTTTTAAGCTGTACCAAACGGGCTCTAGGTTTAGACTCCTTATCGGTTTCAAACCAAATCGAATTGACATAGACTTCAAAATAGAACCAAATTGAACTAATAGGTTTGGTTTGGGGTGGTTCGATTTTACGGTTTAATAATTTAAATATTTTTCTAAGATAAGACTTTTAAATAGCAAAGAAATGCTTTTAGCATAAAGTAAAATAACTAAAAGTAAAAAAATTAACTTCAAAATAAAATAATTTAATCAAAATTTAAGCAAATTACAATAATTAACATATTTTAAAAGCAAATTTTAATGTTGACATACTTCAAAATTTAGGCAAACAACAACTACATTTTACAATAATCTAATCAAAAGTTAGTTACAAGATGTGTTTAATGTTTCACTTCCATACTTGTTAAATTCACTCTAAATAGTAAACTTTATTCAACGGCTCACAATAGTTAATATAATTTATGTAATATATATATATATATATATATGTATATCGGAATATATATATATATATATCGGTTCGGTTAAGTTCGATTTGGTTTAATTAAAAAAATTGCTAACCGAACCGAACTGACCGATTTTTAAATTCGAACCGCCTTGGACCAAAACCAAACCAAACTGGCCAGTTCGACCTTACATTCCTAATCTTAATAACAAAAATAAAAAAATTATAAAAAAATTGTAGCGATTTTTCCTTTTCTTCTGGTTCAAAGTTAGGATCACGCCAATCTATTAATTAGGTTGATTTAAATGATTCTTCTTAAAACACGTGATTCATCAATATGTAGATTCGGTAGTCCAATTAATACGATAACATATTGAACAACTAAACATTTCTATACCGATTTATTGAACTATAAAATTTCAATTAAAACCGTTGAATTGACTACTTCAACGACAACTATAGACCGTGAGTTGGACCAAATTGGGAAATTGCACGCAATGGTGAGGTTCCGCTCCAAGCCTCCAACATATTTCTGTCCCTAGTTTTATTTTTATCAAATGGAAACACTCTCGAGTAAAAGATTTTGGAAAAAAAAAAAAACATTTATTATGTGAAAAATCCTCAATATTTACTACAAATATTGAGGTCTTTGCCGTATGAGATATTTGATTCGGTACGGACAAAGACTAATTTTAATTCTACGGAAGCTTAAGTGGCAACGCTCATTAACTTTTCTCATTTTAGGAAGATACATACAAAGAAAGTCTCCATCAAAAGGGATATTTACTATGATTTTTTCTCACCAACCTACTCGTAATTCCGTTCATTTCCTTTACCGATAAAGTGGTGGTTCGAAATAGCTTGTTCGTACATCGTTTAATTTATATAATTTGACTAGTTAAGATAGTTTATTCACGTCAGACTTAAGAGATTCGTAAAAAATAATTTTTTTATAAACCGACTTTAAGAAGACTCGAATAAAAAACCTCAAAATTTTCCTTTAAGCCCTTTTATTCGTTGAGCCACCTCTTGAAATTACCCTTCACTCGTATTGACTAAAGTTACTCTCTCTTGAAGTTACCATTCAATCATATTGATAATGACTAAAAGTAATATAAGTAAACTAGAGTTTAATCAAGCTTTATATCATTAGTAGTTAACACCATTTAAATAGACTCGTCGATAGAAATGAATTTAGAATATTATTAATTTAGGTTGTTATATATTTGGATACAATATTTTTAGAGGTCTTAAAATTAGGTTCAAATTTTTACGAATAATACTAAGATCCAATCAGTATAATTCAGAAAAAAAAAAAAAAAAAAGGTTCTAACTTGACGTGTAAATCACTAGTTAGTAGTTTTAGAGATCCAAATGTCACTAGATACTGATTAGATAAGTTTGAACATCCATGATTTATTAAGTTTTACGCATTCCGAAAATAATTACGTTGTAATCAACTAATAATAGCATTTTAAATATCCAAAGTCTAAGAAAATGTGTCCATATCATCAATTAGAATGCAAGTAAGTCTGATAATGTGCGGTTTTATATCGCCAATACTGTCCATATCATTAATTAGAATGTTTCTTATTAATTTTCGACCACCACATTAACTGATAATACGGTTATCTTAAATCATTAAACATTTTCTCGTAATCACACGGGCTATCGAGTTTGGTTTGTGACAACTTTTTTTTTTTCTCTTCTTTTCTCTCACCTACAAACCAAAATGGAAAGATGCAAGAAAAAGATACAAACAATTCGTTACACAAATTAAAAGCTCTCAACAATCAAAAGCATAAAAGCTAAATAAGGGATGATGGTAACGTAGAGCTAAATCATTTGATGTAATCAATGCCCTATAAATCAAGTCATCATCACCAACCTATGAATCAACCATAAACCCCATGATAATCTTCTTAAATAGGTTTTCTTCTCAAGTAAAAATACCTTTTACACATTGTCAAACTTGTTAGGATCCTTAAAGTAGGAAGTTGGTCACTAGCCCTCCCTTTTGTGTCACATTATAGTAAAAGAAGAATTCAAACAAGAGCAAAAAACACCCTCCCACCCCAAATATTACCCCCCACAATATTATCACTCTTTGTATGACCCATTTTCTTATGACCAAAACCATTTCTTTTGACATCTTAGTTAGCCCCTCCTTTTTCCATGGCCTAATCTTTCACTCTCCTCTTTAAATCCCTCCCTCTCTCTCCCTCTCTCTCTCTCTCTCTCCCTCTCTCTCTCTCATGATCATCATATATGATACGTAGACCATATAAGTAGAGTCTATTGATCAAAAGAGGGAGAGAAAATAAAGGGAAGAAGAAGCAACAATGGCAAGGATGGGTTTGTTGTTGTGTTCAAAGATGGTACTAGGATTGGCTACTTTGATCATAATCCGTGTTGTCTATGGTGAGTCCCAATCGTCGCAGGGTGGCGCTCATTTTTCCGGTGGTGGCCGGTACCATGACCACGTGCGAAAAATGCAAGTGCTAAAAGATTCGATTTCTCAACCCCCAAGCTACGCACCAACCCCGGCTCCATCGGTAAGCACTAGCTAGTAAAAGTCCTTGTTCTTGGTAGAATCTTCAACTGTAACTTTTTCAACACATTTGACAATGGTTGGTCGGGCAGGTTGCACCTCGACCACGTGTGTATCACGTGACATCATACGGAGCGGACCCAACAGGGAAATCGGACAGCACAGATGCAATTTTTAAGGCAATATCTGATGCCGTTCAAGGTGGTGGTGATGGGTCGTTGATGACCGGAATTGTTAATCTTGGTGGGGCACGAATTGACCTTGACGGCGGGAATTACGTGATTACCCGTCCCCTCCGGCTGCCCATTGCCGGCTTGGGTAATTTCATGGTATATTATGCTTTCCTTTCTATTGTAAAACTCTTCGTTAAGGTTGTTATATTTCCCAAGTAAACCATGCATTAATTGGTCATACATAGTTGCTTTAGTTGTTGTACAATGTATTTGACTAAAGTCATACTCTTTTAATATTTAGAATCTCAAATCTAGTTAAACACATAATTTAGTCATTTTGTGTGTCTAGACGTAAGTAGCGGAGGATTCAGAAAAATATTTCAGTATATTAAATAAAAAGCTTAGAAATCACAATTGATCACTGGTTTCTACCTTTTTGTTGTTGTTGTGCGTGTGGGATTCCTATTCAAAACACCACCATTTTGTAAGGTTAAGAAAAAAAAAATAGTACTTGTTAATCTCTGTTTGCGATTCTCAGTTGTACTTGTTGAGAATCGAACACAAGACATTTCACTAAATAAATTGTTTCAAACATGAATTCAGCGGTGGTCAAGCCACTAAACCAACCTTTGGGTTCCATTATCAAACCCATTTTGGATGAATTTGACTTACCCTTGATAGATTCAAAACACACCCAAATTTAGGTTCCATTTTGAAATTAACGGTTGGATTAAAAAAGTTACTCCGTTGATCCCCCTCATTTAACCCAAGCCATACGGAAGGATTCTACTCTTATTAATTAATTTCATTGAAGATAAAATCAACGTTCTATGTCATGAACTTACCAACTTTGAGTTTGACTTAGAAAATTAATTAATTTAGTCTCCATGTTTCTAATTACACTTACCGGTCAATCTTGAATTTCAACAATTCATCGAGCATGCTATCGTATGGCATTTTTAGGACGATTTATTCGGCTTCAAAATAAATATCCCTTTTTTTTTTTGGAACGTTTTAAAATAAGTGTTTTTTTTTTATTTATCATTTTTAGAAAGATTTTTGAAGTAAATGGGCTTTCTGAGACACTTATCTCAGAACAAAAGAAGTACTTTGATTGTTCTTCTTACTTTTATTTTTCATAAATTGACTATAATTAGCATGAGTCAAATCTTTTGTCAATGTTCTGGATACCCTGTTGCTTTCAGTTTGATCATTCTTGTATTCAACAATGCCCCATCAAACAAGTTGCCACCCCTTTCAACCTATTTTAATCTCAGTCTTGCACACTCCAACGCTCAATTTATACATTTGCAAATTACTTTTTAGGTGTTAATCACAAGAATCGAACCTAAATGAACAATATAAAGAACAAATTCAGCTACGATTCGAACTAACTATTGTAATTTCTCTATCTTGCATAAAAAACTAACTGTTGTAATTTCTCTATCTTGCATAAAACTTACCAGAGCAATGATTTATTGTGAAAACAGATACATGGAGGCACATTAAAGGCTTCAGATAATTTCCCAGAAGATGGCTATATGATCGATTTATCGGCTTCTTCTTCTAAAGACAGTGGATACAACTATGAGTACATAACCCTAAGAGACATCTATCTCAACTCTAATTTCAGGGGAGGAGGAATTTTAGTTGTTAACTCCCTCAGAACTAGCATTGATAACTGTTACATTGCTCATTTCACCACCAATGGCATTTTTGTCCAAGGCGGCCACGAGACCTACATTCGAAACTCCTTCCTAGGGCAACACATCACCGCCGGTGGTGATCCCGGCGAAAGAAAATTCTCGGGTACAGCGATTAGTCTATCGGGCAATGACAATGCAGTCACGGATGTGGTAATTTTCTCGGCTGCTATAGGTATCATGATTTTGGGTCAAGCTAATACCCTTTCCGGGGTACATTGCTATAACAAGGCCACCGGTTTTGGTGGTACGGGGATTTATTTGAAGGTACCGGGGCTAACACAAACGCGGATTGTTAATTCTTACTTGGATTATACGGGAATTGTAGCGGAAGATCCCGTACAACTTCACATCTCTAGTAGTTTCTTTCTTGGGGACGCATACATTGTTCTGAAATCGATTAATGGTGTGGCAAATGGTGTTAATATTGTGGATAACATGTTTTCGGGATCGAATAAGGGGATTGATATTGTTCAATTGGATCAAGGAAATGGGGATTTTAAAGATATTGATCAAGTTGTTGTTGAGAGAAATAATGTGAAGGGGATGAACGTTAGGGCCACGGTCGCTAGAGGATCAACTCAAGGAAATGCGAGCTCATGGGTCGTCGATTTTAATCGAATTCTTCTTTTTCCAAGGCTTATAAAAAATGTACAATACACATTACAAACGGACGGGAGATTTTTCCCGAATTACGTACTGCGAAACGTGTCGGACAACCGGGTGGTGATCGAGGCGGATAAGGCCGTCCCGGCAAGTGTTTCCGTCACGGTGGATCAAGGAATTTCGCATTCCATTTGAAAGTAATCAAGTTTGATGAAATGAGAATAGGGTGGAAATTAGGTATACTTAGTCTGTGTATCAATATCAATTCCAATATTTGTTATTTTTTTTCATGGGAAGGCTAACAGATCAAGTTATCAACTGTTAACCCTGATTCAGTGTATACCACATTCTCTGAAATGGTTGAAAAGCAACCTTTTACAATGGAAAGGTTATTAATTACATTTTTTTTTTATTTTTTTGGCTTTACTTATGTAATTTAGCTTTTCTTGAACTGGAGGCGCTAAATACAGAAACCCAACCCAATTTTTGCTAAAAACAATACCCACAGTGCAATTATTATTATGCACTTGTGTTTTTGAAAATTTGATATTTATAATTATAACCCTTATATTTCATTAATTATCATAAACTACCTCTTATGTCTTTTATAATAAAATTCTCACTTTTAGTCCGTTTGATCGTGCGTTTTGGCCAAAACGCAGGAATAAAACACAGCTTATTTGCAAAAATTGTGTTTCAATGCTGCGACAGAAAAAATAGTGTTTTCAAAACGTAGCTGCGTTTTAAAACGCTGAAATTTTCAGCTTTTTTCCAAAACGCAGGTTTTAAAACGCTGCTAGGAAAAAAAACTGCGTATTGAAGTGATATCCCAAACGCATTCATAAGAAAAGACCTACGTTTTTAAAACACTGCGTTTTTAAAACGGTGCACCAAATGGACTCTTTCTTTTTGCCCACACTTTCATTTGCCAATTCTCTCTCTAAATTCTCTCTAATGAATTCACTCTCACTCTCTCTCTCTCTAAACTCTTTCCAAGTATCTCCCTTGATGATCAATCTTCTCACTTATTTCCAATCTTGTCTCTTGCAATTTGCAAGTATCCCTTATGAAGTGTATTGGTTAAAAATAGGAATAACAATAACATTGCCCTTTTGTTTTTACTACTAAGCATATAGATTAGTTGGTAGGAGAATGTTTTAGCTTAATCATAAGTCTCGAGTTTCAGTCAGTTGTTTTAGCTTAACTATAGCTTGTAGGTTTGACTCATGTAAATGCAGTTGCGCTTTACCGCCCTTATGATTCTATCTCTGAAGATTAAACTTCTCTGCCTCACTCTAAAAAAAAAAATTAATTAATAAAGTTAATAATATTGCCTTAACATAATTGCTTTTTCGTTGTTTTCTTTGTTTGAGCAACATATGTTTTTGAGTTATGAACTTATGATGGGGTTCAAGTATTAGGGCCTCTCCATTTTTATCAATGGCTTTGTATGGTCGAAGAATCAATCAACAGGTTTTTTTAAAAATGGAATAACCTTAATATTGAAGCAACCGCTCAATGTAGAAAGGCTAACTAACTAATATTGCCCTATTTAGGTTAGGTTAATTAGTTGGTATGGGGTTGGCCATTTGAATCTCATATCTCAGTCATGCCGTTGGGAGTTTTGTAAGCTATTCACCTACTAGAAATCGACAACCCCACCTCAAAATCAACATATGTAAGCTATTCACCTACTAGAAATCGACAACCCCACCGCCACCGACCACCGTTGCCGACCACCACCTCTGGCAACTGCTGCCGGACGCCACAAATTTCGGCCGCCACCCCTTCGCCGCCAACTTCGACATTCACCGCCGCCGTTAACCACCACCACTATATGCTGCTGTTTATTTTTTAAAATATAAAAAATTTGAAATTTAATTGTTACTATTTGAAATCACTAACCACTACTACCACTAGGCTAGTCTAGATATTTGACATATTTTAGAAATCTTGTTTTAACTATAATATAGAATTACAATTGAATTCCACACATTATCCAAACCATGAAATTGCTATGATTTTGAAAGTAAATTAAATACTATTTAAATTCCATATAATTTAAATATTTATAGAATTCAAATATGATGTATCCAAACGAATACTAACTTATTTTTCTTCTTTCTTTTCTGATGAGTCGTCGGCTAGAGTATCTAGGATTTGTTTTCTTTTATGACATAATGACTTGACTTTGTAACTTTTTATTTTTTCTTACTTTAGTCCGACAAGTTTTCTTACTCTCTATTATTTTTTCTTCAATTATTATAAATAAAAAGATATACTCAAAATTTTAAAAAATTAAGTCACTAGATCACGAAGTTAAACACACCTGGTCAAAGTTTGAATTTTGTTTGAAAGAGAGCAAAATTAATTACATGATAGAATCAGAATTTGGCTTAAGTAGGAGTCAAATTTGTAACACAGTGCAATATTTTAAAAAAAAAAAAAAAGGGGTAAAATTTGATAAAATCGTAGTTTTTAAGGATAAAAAGGCTTCTTTTTTTTCCCCCTAGTTTTAAAGGTAGTAAAATCTCACTTTTTCATTACTAAAGGGAGACAAGTAACCCTTTTAGACTACATGTAGTTTCGTCGATGATTTAATGTTTAAGTTAGAGTCCGTTTGGTCGTGTATTTTGGCCAAATTACGGGGATAAAACGCAGCTTATTTGTAAAAATTGTGTTTCATTAATGCTGCGGCAGAAAAAACTGCTTTTTCAAAATGCAGCTGCGTTTTAAAACCCTAGAATTTCCAGCTTTTTTCCAAAACGTAGGTATTAAAACGCTGCTAGAAAAAAAAAAGAGACTGCGTTTTGAAATAATATCTCAAACATATTTATACGAAAAACACTGCATTTTTTAAAAACGCTACGTTTTGAAAACGTTGCACAAAACAGACTCTTAATCCATAAATTACTCTTAACGACTTGTTATGTGTATATTAAACGATGAAAGGCTAAAAATAACCAATCTCAACCAACCCTCGGATGAGACATGAGAAATGGGTAGCAGTAGCACTGAAAACAAAATATGGATAGGGTGCGTTTGGTACGAAGGTTTTTAGGTTGGTTTTTGAGTTAAAAAATTTTGTTTTTGTAATAAAAAAATAAAAAGTAAAAGAAAAATAGAGAAGCTGGTGGGACCAAAAAAACAGATAGTAAAAAATACAAAAATTAAAATTTTAAACCTTGCACAAGACAAACCCTAAATTTACTTAGCCTCCAAATAGTCAAGTGCCCAACTCTTCTAATGAGAATTAGGAGAATGGAATCATCTCCGTTACTAAATTTTCTTAATGTATTTGTTGAATTTTTATCGTGTGTCAGCTAGATTGAAATGATAGATTAGGTTAACCCAAAGGTTTGTCATGTTTCTTATCAACCACTGAGTTTCTGTGTGGAACGATTAACTTAGCGAAATATCTGTCGTTCGACTCCAACTAGAAACAAATTCCTTAAGGCCAACAGCGGCTTCAGTACCGCGAGTGAAGATTAATTAGTCTTATACCCAATATGGTGTGGAAAAACCCCTTGTTAAACACACAAAAAAATGGTAAACTCAATTATGTATTCTCTCCATTTCAAAATAAGTGTCCCCTATTAATATTATACGAGTTTTAACAAAGAAATTAATTATGTAATTTTCTTTTGATGCCTTTAAGTATTCCTTCAAATTAATTTATTTTTCTTTTTTTCTATCTCACAATTTATAAGAATATCATAAGTAATTTGTTAAAAAAAATTGAAAATAAAAAGGATATTTATTTTGAAACGGTTCAAAATAAACTAGAGGGCACTTAGTTTAAAAAGGACGAAGAATTAAATAAGTGAAAGGAATATAGTAATTGAGATTAATCAAATTCCAACCATCGGGCTAGCCAACGCGTGAAAACACTTTTATAATTAAGTCTCTGTTTGTTTTATAGAGAATCTTTTTTGGAAAATATTTTCTTCATATTTTGGTGTATGGTAATATTAGGCTATGTTTGGCTTACTCAATGTCATGTTTTGGAATTGAAATTGGATGAACAATTTAAGCTTCATAGAATTCAAATTTTGCTTCCAATTATAATTTTAAACCATAGCATTGGGATTCCCAAACATACAAATATAAAACATTTTACTGTCAATTGGAAGATGAATCATATACTAAGTAGAGCTGGCAATGGACTGGGCTGGGCCGGTCCAGTGCAAGCCCAACGGGCCAACACTTAATATCGGGCAGGGCTGGGCCGGCCCCAATTTTACTAGGGCCAAAGAAAAGTAAAGCCCAACCCAACCCATCAAAGCCCATCGGGCCATCGGGTCAAAAAGCCCTTGTTGGAAAAATAAATAAACTAAAAGGAACAATGGTAATGCCAATTGCCAAATTAAATTCTAAGTTACTTACTAAACAAAAGCAATACTATGATTTATTGTTTGTTCTAAATGCTAACTACTAAAGGTAAAATAATGCTATCACCGTATCAAACATTAATTAAAATAAAAATAAGTATGATACTATAATGGTCCAGAGCTTTAATTATTTAAGAAGTTAACTTTGTTGGTCAGTTAAACCAATAATTAAACAATAAAGCAATAATCAAATTGGAACATGTTGCTTCAATATCTGAGATTGCATTACAACATGTATAAATTATAATATCAAAGAATAAAGCTAACTGGATCATTCTAGTTAGCTTTAAAATAGAATGATCTTTAATTATTTCTTTAATTATTTAAGAAATTAGAATGATTTTTTGAGTGAAAATAAATAAATAATAATAAAATAGTGCGGGCCGGGCCTAGCCCAAAAGCCCCGGGCTTTTTTGATGCAAGCCCAATTGAACCGTCGGGCCTAATGGACCGGGCCAAAAAGGCCTGCGTTTTTTTGGGCTTCTAAAAATTAAACTTTAGCCCATGCAAACATCGGGCTGACTGAATCAGCTCATTGGGTTGGGCTAATTTTGCCGGCTCTAATACTAAGGAAGATTCGTAAGTCTTTTGGCTCTTCAAAGCGTTTGAAAAAGTATGCTCCAGCTCAATTGCCGACATCTCTTCACTTGCCCACTTGCCACCTTTTTATTTTTTTTAAAGTATAAGTGAATAAAACACACTTTATATTGTATTTTTTTATTAAATCTAAATATATTATTTATTATTTATATGGAGTAGTAACTTTTAAAAAAAATATAATTATATAATTCATGATTATTTTTCGTCACATTTTCAATGCATTTAAGCATTTGAAAAATAAATTTACCAAACATTTTAAAGTAAAAGGTTTTCATTTTCAGTTTCTAGAAATCATTTTATGAAAATTGTTTTCCTTGAAATAAGCGGAGCCTATAGTGCACAAAAATGGTTCTTCATCCGTTTCAAAATTAGTGTCTCCTATTTTATTTTGGGACGTCCTAAAATAATTACTCCCTCCGTCCCAGATAAATGTTTCTAGTGGATAAAATACAGGAATTAAGAAACATAATTAATGATGTGATGTAAAATGTGTTCTGACCAAAATGTTCATAAACATTAATTGAGTTCAACTACTTTAAATAATTGAGTTCGTTTGGAATATGTTATATTAAATGATGCATTAAGGGTATATTAGGAAGAATAGTAGAAAATAGGTAGATCAAAAGTCTTTAGGAAGATTAGTTGGGACATCCCAAAATAGAAAGTAGGAACATTTATCCGAGACGGAGGGAGTATCTCCTTTCTTTTTTAGAAAGTTTGTTCAAGTTAATTGTCTATTGTGTCTCTCTTATTTGTGAAATACAAATGTAAATAGACCCTATCGATTTAACACGACTAATGATAAATTAAGGGACACTAAAGAAAAATATGATTGCTATTCACACCCCCCCCTTTCTACAAGTACACCCCTTCTCCAAGTTCACCACTCCCCTAAATTATAAACATCCCTAAATACTAAGTACACCCTTCCTAATTTTCCATTTTACCCTGTATCTTTCCCAAATTCAAACCCCAGAGATTGAATTCAATTAAACCTCTAAACCCCTGAAATGGCGAAGACATAACCGGAGTCGTCGCAAACGACGCCGTGGAATGAGGTCGGACAGGCGGTCGGATCTGGAACTGAGGAGGGGATTTTTCATGAGTCAAAGACTTTGTCAAGGGGATCTTTTCGGATCCCCTTTTTGAACTCGAGGAGTGATCGGAGTTGGTCGTCGGCAGGAGAAGACGAGGAGAGAGGAAGTAAAAGTAGGAGGAAGAGGAGGAGAGAGCGAACACTATTGGTGGTTGGGTTTGGTTTGGGTTTTGGTAGAGAGACAAAGTGAAATCCACATCACACGTCTTTGAATGTCGGAGGATTTCATTGGCGGCGGACATGGGCTGTTCAGTCATGGTTGACCGAACACTATTGGTGGTGTTCGGTCAGTACCAACCGAACACTCGAACATTATTAGAGGTGTTCGGTTGATACTAACTAAACATCACTAAAGGTGTTCGGTTAGTAGTAATGGTGTTCGGTTGGTACTGATCGAACACTACCAGTGGTGTTCGGTCAGTATTGATAGAACACACTTAAGGTTAAAATTTATAAGGATAAATAGATTAATTTTTATAATGACATTTTTGTAATAATCGAAGGAAGGAAGTTGAGTTGAACCGAGCATGTGTTGTTTTCTTTTGCATTTATGAAAAGAGAATGGCATTATTTTTGTTGGAGAATATGTTAGTGTCATTTCAGAAAAAAGCTAAATCCAGTTCAAGAATGAGTTTTGTGTTACGAAAGGAGCATGGTGTTAAGTGTTCAACGTCAATATACATGGGGCAAGTTGTCAAATAAGAACTTCAACGATAATCTTTTTAATCTGGCCCAGTTTTGATATTATTGTCATTCGGATTTGATTCGGTCTTGTTTATTTCAACTTAATTCATTTCCTCTCATCGAGTTTAAGGAAGCATTAAGGCCAGACGCCTATGATCCTCGTAAACAGGCCGAGTCTGCGAAATTCTATAGGCATTCCAAATGATTGGGCTCGGGCCTTCTTTAACAGGCTACAGCCTAAATAGATGACCTAAGTCAGCGGATAAAATTAACTTATTGTAGATGATACTTCCTCCGTCCCTAAATTATTGTCTTCCTTTCCTTTTTCGTCTGTTCCAAAATAATTGTCTTGTTTGAAACTTTCCTTTTTAGAACATCACTTTTACTATTTTACCCTTACTTTTTCTTCCTACTTTAATTATAGGCCACATACACATGTGCATTAAAGGAAACAACACATATTTTCAATACTATTCCAATATTAATAATCAAGTCAATTGAGTTTTCTTAATCCGTGTGTCGGGTCAACCCAGACAATAATTTAGGGACGGAGGGAGTATTTTCTTTCTTTTACTATTCCAATATTAATAATCAAGTCAATTGAGTTTTCTTGATCCTCACTTTTAATTGTTTGTTTTAATGGCGATAGAATATTTTAAAAAGGTGTTTTATCTCTTATTTTAATAGTTGGGTGTTTGTCACATATGCATGAGAATAAATAACGTTAATTACTCTTTGATTTTCGATTGTTAAAGATCCGACGATTGGAATAGGGGATAAAATATTTTTTTTAGAATAAAAGATCCGAACACTGCCAAAGGTATTCAGTCAGTATTAATAGAACACATTTAGATTAAAATTTATAAGAGAAAATAGGTCAATTTTTATAACGAAATTTTTGTAACAATCGAAGGAAGGTGTACTTGAAAAAAAGGGAGGGGGGTTGTGAATAGCTATTCTTAAAGAAAAATTAAAGAAACTCAAACACTTGTAGCAACCGTCCTTGCATCATACTAACATGCATCCGAAATTTATGAACAAAAAGTACTTTTTCTTTGGGTAACCACTTGTAGCAACTTGTTAATCCACCAATTATTTTTCTTTAGCTCGTCACCTAGATTCAAGGTAATTCAACTGTTTGATAAATTTATTATTTTTTTCTTTTTTAAAAAAGTGTGTACAATAATTCACTACATTTGTAATCTTCGAACAAATATAAGTATTTTCCTAACAACAGTTCGTACTTTAAAAAAAAAATTATTTATTACACTTGTGAATCTAACGCTTCTTAACTACTGAATCTGCAACTAGATGATCAATTGGCCGATAAAACTAGTGAGGTGCACACTAAACATTTTCTCGTAGCAAACTTCAGATTTAGATCTCCTGTACCAACACAATGTGCCCATACTTGTATCACTAATCAGACTAGGACACGTAGCTCACTAATATTTTCTCTAATCAAAATCTAAACAAATTCCTTATTATTCTCCCCATCCCTTTAGCTAACTGACATTAAAAGTTCAGGTTAAAGTGAGTTACGTGTCTTAGTTTGTCCAGACAGAAGCACATTATATTGGTACAAAAGATCTGGAGTCAAGCGAGACATAAAAGAGAAAGATTATGAGATAAATAAATAGGGAAAGTAGAAAACAAGGTCGAACCATCAATTTGAACCCTTATATTTTACATGCGAAAATTTCTCTCTCCTACCATGTTATGTTGATCAACTGAAAACCAAACCACCCCATCCACCACACTTTGACTCTCGACTACCACTACATTGTTAGTCACATTCGTCACAGCATGCGCCTGAAGCCCTGCCATATCTCCTTCTCTAACGTAAAATGTGTACTGAACATGATTGATTCGGTTAGGGAAAACCAAAACCGGCGAAAAGTCCGCCACCCACCGCGTCCCGATCCCCGCCACCATCAATTTCCCCACCGTCGATTTCAACCCCATCCCATTCACATTGTTCTGATCAATCACCACTTGATCAACGCTCGTGAATTCCCCATCCAAATCCACGATGTTTTTTCCTCCACCGGTAAACATATTATTAACGATATTAAGCCCCGATACTCGACCTCTAATCGACTTTAGCACGATATTACCTCCTCCGAGAAAAAACCCGTTAGTAACATGAATTTGTAAAGGATCTTCTATAACAATAGAGTTGAAATCCAAGTAACAACTATCTATTCTGGATTGTCCTGCTTTTACCAGAATTCCAATGCCACCAAAATATGTTGCCTTATTGTAACAATGTACCCCGGTGATCATGTTAGCCTGACCCCTCAGTATAATTCCCGTAGCAGCCGAGAAAATGGCAACGTTGGTGATTGCATTATCGTTACTAGCAAGATCGATGGCTGTGCCAGAGAAATATCGCTCGCCACTATCCCCGCCAACTGTCGAGTGCTCTCCTAAGAAGCTGCTCGATATAAAGGTCTCGTGGCCTCTTTCGACTAGGATTCCCTCCGTCGTGAAGTGAATAAAGAAGCAGTTGTTTACACGAGTTCTAGCTGAATCGATTACCAAAAGTCCTCCTCCTCGATAACTTGAATCGAAGAGGATGTCACGAAAGGTTATGTCTTCGTAATAGATTCTCGTGGTTTGGTCTTTCCGATCGGAGAGACTACTACGTTGCGGATTGGCTGTACTTTCATGAAGTTTAAGAGAATCCGATGACCATAATTCGATTAGATGCCGATCACCTGGGAATGTATCTGATGCCCGTAACGTTCCACCTTGTATCTAATAGGTTGATTCATCAACGAAATTTATCAGTTCAGAATGATAATATGAAATCAAAAGCTGATAATCAGATTTTGAAATTTACAAATTTTCGGTAAACTTTTACCACAACAAAATGATAATAATTCACTGTTCAGAATTGGGATTTTCTTAGAAATGGATCAGAGAAGTTTTTGATACTTGATAGTTTTACTTGCAATGCTCTAAAAAGAACATGCTTTTACTAATCACTGACTACTATATTTAAGTTTTTCTTGTTATCTATCGACTATTATTACCATCATTATTGATTAAATAGATTTAAATTGATATCAGAGCACGTCCCAAGTGCAGTGCATGCACGCACGTAATAGTTTGATTCCAACCCGAGTGCAGTGGATGTAGGCACGTAATAGTTTGATCTCAACGCTTGTTGGATGTGGTGATGCAGGTGCACACACGCACATACGTAATTTCGACAACTCGAGGCTCTACTTTTGAATGATAGATTTAGAGGAATAAGTTGTGTCCTTCTCATCGGCTATAACTTTTGGGATAGAGGGTAGTACAGGTGATTCTAACAATTATAGTTTAACATGTGATGTTTGGATCATCGGATTATACTCTATTCATCTTGGTTTTTTGGTAAACAATTTTATTTTTTTTTTGAATTTGGAGCTATCCTCAAGACTGAAAGCTCAAAATTAATTTTTAAAGTACTATCGGACGCTAGAAGCGATGACCTTTTCCAATGAAATTTTTGTATGTACAAGAGCTCGAAGTCGAGACTTCTAGCTTAAGCAAATTCCAAAAAATGACCTCTAACCTTACCTTGGTCGGTTGGCAAGAAGGCCTTTTGATGTCGGTGTTAAATATAGGATTAACAACAACAAAAAGTAAATCAATAAAGCGAAAGATATACTAATAGAAGTGTTCAACATGGCAAAGTTTCTTTGGCCAGCTCAATGAATGATAGGCTAAGCAAAGTTTGATTCTCCACTCATTTTAGAGAAAACACAACTTTTTAATGCCGTAATTTAAAATCCAATAAAATCTATCATAACAAAAGAAAGCACTCTATAAAGCTTTTGCAGCCAAACAATGAAGGACGTCGGTAGGAAATTGTTTAGAAAATTACTTTATTCCATCCGTACGCAAAGCCAATTGAAAGTTGTGCACTGAAATACTCCACAATTTAACTCGGTCTTAGTCCAAATTATATCGGGTGGAGTTTTATTTTAATCGGTCCAAATCACATTCATTTGTATATATTTTCTCGGGCAAAATTCGGTCGGTCTCTTTTAGATAATTTTCATTCGCTAAAATTTATTATAATTATTTTCAATTAGAAAAAGACATTTTTTTTGCAAAATGTCATCTATGCCATTTAAAAACACGAAACAGTGCACGATATGCATCGCAAAAAAAAAAAATGATGCATCGCATCGCAACACAACACAATGCATATAAAACACGAAACAATAAACTGTGCATCTCAATAACAAAAAACTATATATCGCAACACAAAATGATGCACAAATTACTTTTTTTTCACTTGCGATGCATAACTTTTTAAGACGTATGATGCGATACACGTACGCATTACATCGGCTGTCACACCACAAAAACAAAATAGCCCTCTTCACTTTAAAAATACAATAATCTTTACTTCAAACGGAGCAAAAAATCTTAAAACTCTTCGAAAATTTTGCAATAACTTTTGAAAATATTATGATATTCTATTAGTTATATTTCAAATAGTTGTTGCATCGTTATTCAGAGACGTCCTCAACCTCCAACAAGTTTGTAGGAGGTTTTACGATGTCTAAATATCATGTTAATATTTCTATATTTCTGAATACATTTTAGTGTTTCAAAAACAGAGCAGAAATGTCCTGAATAACGTTAGTACCAATAGCATCCATCTGTTGCACAAATATTTTTTCAACAAATCAATAGATTGTGTAAATCTACTACCACTTACGGTGGATTAGTGGAGTCGGATCTGATTTCCAAGAAGCACTCACACATATCATTTAGCAAAATCTTTACAGAAAAGTTTGGATTCAGGATTTTATATGATCTCAGGTAATAATACATTTTATAAATATTTATTTAGAAATTCCTGAATAGAGTGAAATATGTATACAAACATTACATTTTTTGTGTTATTCCCTTTTTTTTATGAATCTGTGATGATAAACATTCTATAATTTCTATCTTTTATGAAATTACGTTTGCGATGCAAACGTTTTGTACATCACGATGTACAAAGTTGTACAATAAAAGTATTATTTTTGTGCATCACAATGCACGACCTCTGTATAATATGTGTATCATGAAGTCAAATCCTTTTTTATAATCTCAATAATATTTTTTGAGCTACTCGAGGTGCACTCGATCTATTTCAATAGGTTTGTAAACAAATTACTTTCCATTCTGCTTGTTTTGTGGACCTTATTTACGCCAACTTTAATTTTACATTTGTGTTGATGACTTTTGCAGTTACGCCTACGCGCATTTGGCTGTATTTAAGGATCAAGGATAATGTGAAGGATATCATGTTCTATTGCTAAGTAGAAAGTTTGACGATGTACATTTCTTAACACAAAATATACTGAAAAAGGTACTGTTATAATTGACGATACACAACTTACACTTAAAAAAACACTTCACGATGCACATATTAAACTGAAATAATATTGTTATAATTGACGATACACAAAATTATACTTGACAATTCACATTTTTTAACATAAAATTATACTGAAATAGTATTATTATAATTGACGATAACAAAATTATACTTGACGATGCACATTTCTTAACACAAATTCACAAAATTACATTGACGATGCTCATTTTATTCTAACAATGCACATTTCTTAACACAAAAATCACAAAATATATTGACGATGCACAAAATCTCACACATGGCGATGCACAATTTATACTTAAAAAACGTTATTTGTTGTTACGGGAATAATTTTAGAACAAATAGTCAATTATCACTTAAAATAGATTTAAGCGGTTGAAAATAATTATAGTGGACTTAAGCGATTGTAAATTGTCTAAAGGGGACCGGCCCGCAATTTTTCTTTTTTTAAAAAAATAATTGCGAGCCGATCCACTTAAGTGTACTATAATTATTTTCAACCGCTTAAGTTCATTTTAAGTGATAAATTAACTATTTGTTTCAAAATTGCCCCTTCACTTCTCAAAAAATCTAATTCATCTCTACAACACTACACACACTCTCTTCACTTCCCAAAAAACTCAATTCATCTCTCTTTCCCAGGCAGGTGATGCCTTCAATTCGCCCAATTATATGACTCTGTTCATCTAAAGTCAGTTCCCTATAATTTCTCTTTCTTTCAATTCGCCCAATTAATTCTTCTTTTAATAATTTCTGCTTTTTCTTCTTTCCCAAGTACGTGATGCCTTCTTCTTCTTCTGCCAATTAAGGAGAAAACTGATGTTTCAATTACCAAAGAAAGAGAGAAAGAGCTGTTAATTACTCTTTCCCTGGTTATCCCCTCTATCTCATTAAAGAAAGTTGAATTTTTCCTTATTTTGTGCAATTTCTAATTTCTGTAGTAAAAAAATTCAAGGTCTTTTTCTTCTTCTTCTGGATGGTGAAATTTATACATTGCGGTGCACAAATTTGTGCGTGATTGTTACAATGTATCAATTTTGTACATCTCGATGTATCAATTTGTGCATCGCAATGCATAGCATGTTGTTCCTTATTTTTTAAGGGCATAAATAATATTTTGTAACAAAAATATTATTTTTTGATTTAAAATAATTATAGTAAAATTTAGCGTATTTTTTTATTACAAAAGTTCATATTAGTTTTGGACCTTTGGTCTTCTTCGTTCTCTATTTTTAAACAGATAGTTTTTATACACTTACACTTTTTAACATGTGCATGATGTATTCAAACTATCTAAAGTTGTACAATAAAATACTTTCTCCATCTCAAAATAAAGGATAAATTATACATAACCCCTCTCATTTATAGGCTAGGTTCAAATTGCCCCCTAACTACCAATTGAGACAATGTGTTCCCGTCAATTATAACTTTTTTTTTTAATCGTATCTTGTGTTTAGCCACTATAGTTTGAATTGACGGAAAATACATACATGAGAGTCACATGACAATTTTTTAGGTAAATTTTTTGACCATCATGTTCTTTTGGTATTTCAATTGACTCTATTATCCTTGTTTCCCTAAGACGCACTTTGTAGTCCATAGGTACGCGGTAATTAATTGAAATACCAAAATGATATTATGGTTAAAAAAATTACTTAAATATGGTCACGTGAGCTCAGGTGAATATTTTCCGTCAATTATAATAACAATTACGACATACAAAAACCACCCACTTCTTAAAAGCAACTATTAAACCCTCCCATTTCTTCAAATTAACTGCTTAAAATTAACGTATTTGAAAATATATTAAACATTAATTAAAATATATAAATAAAAAAGAAAATAATTATGCTCATGCATTGCGTTTGCCATAGTCACAGGTTGTAATTAAGTAGGTGTTGGTAAAAAGTTAACATGTACTCTTAGAATACATGTTAAATCTATTTATAGTATGTTATGTGTGAAAATTACCTAGTAGTATTGAAACGTATAAATAGATAATTATTAAGGCAAAACTTACCATTGTAAAATTCTTAAAATAAATTCTCATAGTAACTGTTGATTAGGGGAGTGCTTTCTCCTATGGGCTTTGTTTCGCCCCTACTTTTGAGTAGAGTTGTCAAAATAAGCTTAACCTGCCTAACAGCCTATCCTGCCATCTAAAAAAGGTGGATTAGACTAATGAAATTTAATTTCGTTTAGGAACGGGTCAAACGGGTTGTGACCGAGTGGATCACGGGCTGAAATGAGTTGGGCGCGGGCTAACCTGCCAATTTAATTTTGTTCACTGTTATGTTTTTTTTTTTTGCTCTTTTTGTTTATGTTGTATGAATATAGTTTGAATCTTAAGAAATATAGTTATATTTCATCATATTATGTTTAGTTTTAATTTGTTAAATTCTTTCTTGATTTTTGTACTAATGAAATGAAGATAGTTGTGAGTCTTATGACAAAAATTTTTTTTTTACTTTAGTTGGTTAGATTTTAATATTTTTAAAAATTACACTTTTTTTGGCAAGTTGATCTGTCCTACCCCTACCCGTAACCTAAGGTGAGAATTACAGATCAACCCGTCCTCTCAACTCATTTTAACGGCTCTACTTTGAGAGGCCAATTTTCCTGGGCCCCATCTCCTTTTCCTTTGGTCTTGGCCGACAAGAGCATTCCGAATTAGAAAGAGAAAAAAGTGTTGACTTTTATCCTATTTAACCTTCGGTACTGCTTAATTGTAGGAATCTGTGCCCTAAGTCAGTTCGATGACTCATTTTTTTTCCATTCTTCAATAAAAGTCCTTATTACATAACTCATTACAACTAGATTTTTTTGTTTTCCAAGTTTTCCAAAGTATTCTGAAGTCCAAAAATTCAAGACTAATTTCCGATGCTGGAGGGGACCACAATGGCGATAAAATTCACCCTATCAAAAATTTTAATTGGTAAACGGCCATAACTTCGACGATCAAGAAGTGGTTGGGTATAATTAATTATATTTAGGTGTAATTAATAAACTGAGTAATTTATTGTTTTGTCCCTAATAATAGAAATTAATGGATTAAATTATTGAATTTAGTTTAGGGGTAACTTGGTCATGTAAATTACAACATTACTTTTACACCCTTAACATTAATGACAAAATTTACTTCATTATCCTTTTTGAACGTCCCAATACGGAAAATTTGGCAACTCCCTTTTTTAAATGTATCGTTTGTATGACATGTTAGCTCAAATTTTTTAGGATGAGTGCTAAATGACCCAAATTGGGAGGTCCAAAATAGGTATTTAACTAAATTATGTCATTAATATTAAGGGCATTAAAGTAATTTTATTATTTACATGATCAATGTTACCCCTTAATCTAGATTCAAATCTTCAACATCCAGTCAACTCATTAACGACTAGTTTCGGGACAAAACCATTACGATCGTTTAAATTTAGCACATTAATTACTAAATCATAATTAATTACACCCAACCATTTTTTTTGACGAACCATTCGAGCCGTTTTAGGATATGTGTATTTGGTAAATCTAAACGGCCTGAACTGGGATGTCCAAAAAAGTGGTTGGGTGTAATTAATTATATTTTAGTAATTAATATGCTAAGTAAATTACTATTTTCTCTAAATTAATCATTAATGAGATGGTTGGATGCTGAAGATTTGAATTTAGCTTTAGAGGTAATTGAGCATGTAAATTACCAAATTACTTCAATATCCTTAACATTAATAACAAAATTTACTTAATCACCATTTTTGGAGGTCCCAATTTGAGTCATTTAGCATTAGGAACTGCTAAATGACCCGAATTGGGATGTCCAAAAAGTGTAATAAAGTAAAGTTAATTATTAATGTTAAGGGCATTAAAGTAAATTCATAATTTATATGACCAAGTTATTCCTAAATATAAATTCAAATTTTTAACATACAACCGCTTCATTAATGATTAATTTAAGGATAAAATAGTAATACTAATTTATTTAACACGTTAATTACTAAAAAAGAGCATTAATTACACTCAATTATATTTTTAATGTCCCAATTCAGACCATTTAGATTTATCCAGTACTCGTGTATCAATAAATCGAATTCGATTCTAGAAGAATTTGGAAAAGAAGAAGGATCTAAAACCAAGGTGTAATCGAATTCCCTACCTAGCATGAAAAGCGGTCCACAACCCCACGTTTTTATCGCTGAAAGGACCATGAAAAACACCAAACACCCACTTTAAAACTGGTAACTGCCACATTTATTTCCAACCTTCTAAAAGTAAAAAAAACACCAACTAATTCAAGCAAATTGGGGCCGTTTTAATTGCAAAAAGGTAAAAACTTAAAATACTTGTCTTATGGGTATTTTTTTTTGTAAAATAAATCTTCCTGATTCGATCTACTGTGTGTTGGTGGACTGAGGTGTGAGAGAGTGGACTCTTACACAAGACCTACTCTTGCCAAAATTACTCGGGTGAGATTTTGAGGTTAATTATAATGTTTTGTATTTTTATTTTATAATGATTGAAGTAAAAGTAAGAGATATAAAGAGAAGCTAGTGGAACCATAAAGAAATACTGAAAAAAATTAAAGTCTTAAAACCTTATATAGAGATCGCACCCTCAATCAGTGCAATGTGGTAATGTGAATCTTGGTTTTGTTTGAATAGAAGGTTTATTTTTGCTGAGTTCTTTATAGTTTTGTAATGATGGAATAAGAAAAAACAGAGTCGTCCTTAAGGGGTCTTTAAGGGATGGCTCAGTGATAGGATTGGGACTTCACAACGTATGAGGTAGCCTGGTGCAATTCTATTGGATAACTTTGGGAGTTCTAGGAGAAAGAGAATGAATTGTTATCCTGTATAGTATTGATATATCGTATCGTATTTGAATTAAACATCGTGTCCTCCTCCCTCAATAAATAAATAAACATCGACACACAAACTAACACTTAAAAGAGAAAGAAAATGAAAATAAATTACAAAGGATGTATTATTATGACTAAAAGATTACAGGTTAAAAATATTTAAAATGTATATAGAAACTTATAATTTATATGATTCTTTCTAGTATTCTGATGCTATGCGACCAGAACATTGTTAAAAGGATCTTGTTAATTCGTGCTTGTTAAAAGGATCTTGTTAGTAGTATATGTTAAAAGGATATTGTTAGTAGTTCTTAAGGGGTGACATAATGATAGAGTTGGGGCTTCACAAAATGTAAGGTATCAGGTTCGATCATTTCTCACACCCTTTTAGGACATAAAAAAAAAAAAAAATCAATCTTGTTAGTAGCATATGTTAAAAGGATCTTGTTAATTCGTGTTTTTAAGGCATAGTTAATTAGGGTCTAATTAATGCTCTTTAAAATATGATCTTAAGCTCGTTAACATATGATTTTAAGCTCCTTAAGACACAATTTAACAAGATCCTTAAATGTATTCTTTTTAACATTAATATAACGACGTATACCGAATTCTCTCTAAAAAAAAAAACACAAACGCATAAAGTAAAAGAAAATAAAAAAATTACACACAACAATTGATGGTTAGAAAAAGTGAGTTAAAATGTGTATAAGCATTACTTACCACAACATTGCCAGTATTAGGAGGGAACCTAATAGGTTTGCTGATTTTGAAACTGCCACCTTGAAAATCAATGACGACACCACCCAAATCACTAATTCCAGGCAACAGATGAAGTCCACTTTGCATTTGCAGGACATCATCAAGTGCATTCAAGATTGCATCAGTGCTATCTTGCGCCCCTGTTGGATCTGCCCCATACCCAATTGGATACAACACTCTCCCATCACTCTGTTTTTCCACACCAAAACACATTCAAAACCCAAGTAAGAGGGATATTTGAAAAAAATGTGAAACCGATGAGAGAGAAAGTAAAAAATCACGGAAAAAAAAAAAAAGTGTGAAATCACTAAAAAGAACTATGAAGGCAATCAAGAGGACTTGTGATTACCTTGATGGGATGTGAAAGAAGGGGAGGTGGTGAGGGGGCAGTTGTGGAAGCTCCTAAATGGTTTTGAAGCTTTGTTTGGAATTCATATAACTTTTGCTGTCTTAGAGAACATCTTGTTTCTTGTACTATCAAAAACAATACCAGGATCAACAACAACATTGTTGTTGAAAAGGGCTTCATTGTTTTGTTTCTTTTTACAGATTCCAAGAATGTGTGTGTGTGTGTGTGTGTGTGAGAGAGAGAGAGAGAGAGAGAGAGAGAGAGAGAGAGAGACTGTGTAGGGGTTTAAGGTGGGTTTGGACAGTGTTTGATGCAATAATAATGGGGCTTATAAACGGGGGAGAGAAGGGAGCTGTTCTTGAGGTGTAAAGTCTCTTATTATAAACCCCACTCATTAACATCAATTTTAATACTTTTTACTTGGAAAAAGATGATCATGCTAAGGAATTCAATTACTAACTTCATTCCAAAATAATTATCATTTTAGCAATTTGCACGCAAATTAAGAAAGCTTTCAAAAAAACTAATCTACCCTTATAAAAATTCAATTATTGTAGGAGTACTTTTTTTCTTTCTTCTTATCAACCCTTTTTAATGAGAGTAATAAATATGAGCAATTTTGGCAAACGATGAACAAATAATTCTTGAAATCCTATAACGACAATTATTTTAAGACAAAATTTTTTTGCTAAAATAACAATTATTTTAAAACAGAGGTAGTATAAGACACTCTTTGCTATGAATTATAGGGAAGTGAGAATCTATGAAATATTTATAGTTGCTTTTTCTTCGCGATTCAATGGCTTGACTTGTAGTTTTAGATTGGATCTTGTTAACTTGTGCTCTAAAGACATATGTTAAAGAGCATTAATTAAGGTAGTTAGAGGTGAAAATTTGTAAAATTAAGCATTAATTAGCATAGTTGGTAGGGTGGTTAATGTAAAATTAGGATGATTAATATGAAAATAAGCACTAACAACTCCAATTAATGTTACTTAACATATGTCCTTAAAATACAAGTTAACAATATTAAATTGTCTTTCTCTTAGGCTCCACTATGTCTTTTAATCTATCTCTCTCTCTTTCTTTTTTCAATTATTAAAAGAAAAACTCAAAACTACGGAATCAACTATGAAATCGTGAAACCAAACACGCTCTTACCGGTCCAAATTTGAGAATGTGTTGTTGAGATTGATGATATTGATATTAAAGGAGGTTCAAAAACAAAAAAGTTCAAATATTTCATTATTCAATAATTGCTAGTAGTGTGTTATGCCAATAATCGTAAGGCATCTTATCGATTTTTGGTGCACCATAATGACGAACTACTTTAGGACCACTAGGTACTTTCTCAATACGCACCTCCCTAGTTGCTACGTGTCAGTTTATCAATTAACTCTTGTGCCTACACTTAGGAGTGTTGAACAAACTGGTTGGCTTGTTGTTCGACTCGAGCATGATTAGTTAAAAGATTGAGTTTGATCGAGCTTGAGTGTTTGTTCGAGTCGAGCACAAACGTCAATTATTGCTCATTAGATTTTCGAGTCGATTATGGCTCGGCTTGTTCATTCACGAGCTTTGTTCGTGAACAACTAGAGGTCGGTTCATCTCGCTTGTTTGCTAATGGCTTGACTATTTGAATATAATTTGATTTATAAATATTTTGCAACATGATTAATATATAATATATGCCAGGGAAGGTGTGCCTTTAAAATAATTTTGTACTATATTCATAAAAGTAGTGTACATCATTCAAAAAAAAATTTTTTAAAGGGGATAAAAGGGAGCGACTTGAGACCAAATGAAATTATAAATATCAAACATATGACCTAATAAAAGGATACAATCATCTTTTTACAAGAATTCCAGATGTTAGGAATCGAAATGCCTCATACGCTATCAAAATTAGAATTTCTCACATTTTAGTAATTAATTCCAAGAATTTAGTAATTGGATTCCTATTCCAAAATTACTTTTGGCAAATCAAATGTTATTAATTAATTCCATGTAATCGATTTTATATTTGTGTACTAATTGAGGTTAATGTTATTATTATAACCTACACTAAATGCTAAAAAAAGGATTTAAAATATTTTTTGGTTTCTCGATTTTGACCAATATTTTTATTTGGTCCTACCGTTTTTAAAACATATCCATTTGATATTATATATTGTATTTCTTAGTTAGATTCCCCCCACTCATCATTATCGTTAGAATGTCCGTCTATTATTTTTCAAAATACCCAAAATACCCTTACCTGCATTATTTAAAAGAACACATGAATTCTCGAATTGAGTTCACTCAATTAATTAATTCTCGTTCTCTCTCTCTCTCTCTCCCACTGAGTTCACTCAGTGAACTGACTCTCTCTCTCTCTCTCCCCCTCCCTCCCTCCTTGGTCCTATACCATAACACACCTCTAATTAACAATGACGTTCTCTATATCTTCTTCTATATCATTCTCCCTGTAAGCTCTATCTCGCTCCAACCCTAACAAATCCAAAAACCCTTGCCAAATACCCACCCCCAAATCCCTAAAACCCCATACCCTAAACTCCACTCGCCATTGCCTCTCTCCTCCCCCAAACCCTAAAACTTTAATTGAAATCAATTTTGCAAAAAGATTTATTAAAGAAGAACGTTCTAAAAATGTATCTAGATCTGTTTGCTTTCCAATGGATTTTCATTGTTGACTACCAATTACCTTCACAGCAATACTCATTTGGTTAATCTTGAAGGAACCAAATTAGGGAATCTCACAAGATAGCAACCATGAACATAGAGTAATGTATTGCTGATTATTAGGCAAATAGCACCATAAATTACTCCATTTTTCTGGCTGGTGTATGCTTGAGAGTCTGAATAAAATATGAATAAGTAGAAAGAGATTGATGAAAATTTAATTTCATGCTTAATGGTTAATTCTACCATAGTGAAAAAATAAAGAAAAAAAAGAAAAGAAAATAAGATAACTTTCACTCTTCTCAGATTTGGTGAAACCCCCTGTCTAAATTAGCGACGGAGATGGCGACGGGGGTGCAGGATTTAATCTCAGCTCTGTCGAATGAGATTGAGTTTATGGTTTATATGCGTATACAATTTAGGGGTGTAAATTTAAACCGCCGAACCGTGAAACCGAACCAAACCAAACCAAATCGAGTGGTTTGGTTTGGTTTTAGACTAGGGTGGTTTGGTCACGGTTTGGAAATTTTATAAACCGATCGGTTCGGTTCGGTTCGGTTTGTGGTTTTAGGTCAAACCGAACCAAACTAAACGGTTATATATATATATATATATATATATATATATATATAATATTCTTGTTATTAATAGTCATTGATTTGTCTGAAAAATTTTATACCGAGATCTAGAAAAATCTAAAAGTAAAGATGGTAATTGCACGCCTAAGTCTCTCAACTCTCTCTTTTTTTCTCTCACCTCAACGTAATGTCGTGTTTCACCATTAATCCGCTATTGTCCCTCTCACCTCGCCGGCACTCTCCGTTTCACCTCTAACATTCTTTCTCACACCTCATAGAACCAAAATTTTCTCTCAACCATCGTAAGATCTCTCTCGACCTTACAAAATTAGTCTCAACTTTCTTTTTCTTTTTCAATATTTGAAAATTTACCTTGTCTTCTTCTTTTTCAATATTTGAAAAATAAATTACTTTGAACCATAAAACCGAACCGAACCAAACCGAACCGAACCAAACCAAACCGAATGGTTCGGTTCGGTTCTGTTCTGTTTCAAGTCTCATGCGGTTCGGTTCTGTTTGAAAAAAATGGAACCGTTAGGAGGCGGTTCGGTTCATGGTTTTGTCATAAACCGAACCAAACCGAATCATTTACACCCCTAGTATACATATTCCATTTTTGAGAATCCATGACACTGTTGGTTACATAAATTGATTATGCCTAAGACTTTGGAGTTGAATTACATTAGTTTACCACCCCTCTCCCTCTCTCTCTCTCTCTCACACACAAACACACACACACACACACTAAAATCTATAGGCAGAGAGAGACGTACCTGAAAGGATGAAGATAACCTAACTTTTGAATTGGCAAATCGACCCCCTATATTTTATACTTTTTAAAAAGTAAGTCCATAAGAAATTTCTTAGTATGGGTAATTTAGTCATATTGAAAAACAATTGGACGGAACTTCTAACGGTAATGGCAGGATGGGGGAATCTAACAAAGAAATGCAACATGTATGACCGAATGAATATGTTTGAAATCATTAGTCAAAGTTGAGGGACCAAAAAATTACTTTTAGCAAATCAAATGTTATTAATCAATTCAATGTAATCGATTTTGCAGAATTGATTTTATTATAACCTACATTAGATGCTAAAAAAAGTGACACTATTAAATGACTCTAATTTTGTTTTTTATTTTTATTTTGTAGTGATAGTTTTTGAAATATATATACGTTGAACATCTACACGTATACTTCTAAAATGTTTTTTCTGAAGAAAAAAGTGCATTTTTTCCTATAAAAAAGTGTTTTTGTAAAAAAAAAAAAAATGTAACAACAGAATTCGTTTATAAATTTGGTTTACAGCTAACTTTAAGGTAGACATGCACAAACGGTTCGGAACCAGCGGTTCGAACCGGAACCGATCTGCCCAAAAAACTGCATAAACCAGAACTGTGAGGAATCGGAACCGCCGGTTACACGGTTCGATTTCGGTTTCCAATTTCTCAAAACTGTGAACCGCGCGGTTTGGAATCGGGAACCGGAACCGCTGGTTCCAAACCGTGAAAAATCTCCAAAATTTAAATTTTAAAATTGTCTTGTTTACTCTATAATTTCAAAGATGAAAAGTTTACAAAGTTTAAAAAATTTAAAAAATGCTTTATACAAAGTTTGAAGATGAAATCTTTTTTAAAAAAATTATAAAAAATTTTTAAAAAAATAATTAAAAATTACGGTTTGGAATTGGAACCGAAACCGGAACAGTAATTTGTTGGTTCGATTACGGTTTGTTGTCTGGCAGTTTTTGGAACCGCTGGTTCGGAACTAGAACCGTCGGTTCGAACCGTTTGGGCATGTCTACCTTAAGGTGTTACAACAGTACGATTATTGATGCATTAATTAGAGTCCGTTTGGTGTAGCGTTTTCAAAACGCAGTGTTTTGAAAACGTAGCGTTTCTAAAACACAGATTATTTAAAACACGATTTTTTTTTTATAAATGCGTTTGAGATATTATGTCAAAACGCAGCTTTTTATTCCTTACTGCGTTTTAAAATCTGCGTTTTGGGAAAAAGTTAGGAATTTCAGCATTTTAAAACGCAGCTACGTTTTGAATAGACAGTTTTTTCTACCGCAACATTAAAACGCTAAGTTAAGGAATAAGCTGCGTTTTGGCCAAAACGCACGAACAAACGAGCTCTTAATTGTATTGCATAAGACCTTAAAACTAACTGTAAATCAAATTTGTAAACATATTTGTTACCGTAACATTACTCGTTTGTAAAATGCTCCACCAGAGAGGACACAAACTAAAAGTTTTAAGAGTAATGCTGTGGGTACGTAAAGAGTTTCAAATTTTTTACATTAAATGATGTGTTATTTGATGTAGCAGCTAATGTGATGCATTAATTATAATTTTTAATTTTATTTTTTTAACACATCAGCTGTTACATCAGATGACACATCATTTAATACAAAATATTTGGTATTCTTTAGATACCCATAGCATTACTCAAAGTTGTAAATTTGGGCCGAAATTGAAAATTTGTAGGGCCTTAGCCCAGAACCATGAATGAGCATTATGTTGTTATGGGGAACCGTGAAATGGCTTGGTCTCGAGAAACGCACAAACAGGAATAGAGCGTGTGGAGTTTGCGTCCGTGCAAGGAAGGCAAAGGCACTCTTTTGGAAATCGCAAGCAGCAGGGTCAGCCTTGCGTTGAATAGTTGGGGAAACAGCATGCAGGCCGAGCCAAAGGAACAGGAACGGGAACCGGTGCCGGTGCCGGAGCCGGAACAGCCCAAAAGCCAATATTGGATCAGGGACCCGCCGACCGACCGGCCTGTTCGTGTCTACGCCGACGGTATTTACGACCTCTTCCACTTCGGCCATGCCCGTTCTCTCGAGCAAGCTAAGAAATCGTAATTCCACCCAATCCCTCTCTTCAATTATAGATTTGTTGTTTTCCGGTTGATATTATGTTTTATATGTAGACATGTATGAAATGGATGGTTTTGTTTATTTTGTTTTATTTTATTATATTAAGATTAATCTGGCTCCAATCACTATGGATCTCGATTTGGGGTTTGGGTTTGAAATCATATATGCTGTACCAAAAAAAGAAAAAGATCATTACATATGAATTGTTTAATAAAGTCCCTGGAATGGGCCTTACAAGTACTGTTTGAAAGCTTTATTGAGCAAATTTTACTTCTTAGCTTTCTATCTTTGGTGGTGGTGTGTATGCCTGGTTTTTTCTATTTTGGTTTGGGGGGGGGGTGGAGTTATATAGTTCAATGTTTGTGGTGCACTTTAAGCTTGCATCCTTGTTGGTATCGTGTTTTCGCCCGTCGAATCGGTATGTGTACCAAAGAAAACCATGATTGATTCAACCAACTCAATTTCTCTGTCACATCATTAGGTCATTCCAAAATGATGAAGCTAATGACTTGAATGTCCTCATAATCAAGGCTTTCATTAGATTTATTAGGAGCACAAAGTTCAACCACAAGGTTAGATTGGAATTGTTGAGTTTGATTTTGTGAGCACCTTGCTTCCTTTATCTTTAATAGAAGAATTACTACGATGATTTTCCATTTATGGTGTAAGAAATGGGAAAATGGTGTTCATAGTCCATAGTATGTCTGATAGGAGTAGGGATGTGTAGTTGATAGCAAATGTGATGTTAGAGGTGTAAGAAGTGAACACCCAAGCCACATGAAGTGCAAGCGAACTTCAGAGGCCAAAAGTGGATTGCCATCTTTATTAAGAAATACAATGGAGCTTCTGGGCCATATATTGATGTTTAAAAGCTAGTGGATTCAGCTCTCGTTTCAATTTTTGAGTATACTAGTGTCTTTTCTTTCATTAGATCACAATTGTTTGATTAATCCATATGCTAACTTTTGGTCTTTACGAAGTAAAGCTTTCAATTGGAAGAGGGTGTTTTTGAGCTATATTTGAGATTGACAGTATGGCTTCAGGTTAGTTTTGAATGATTTGTTGATTGACGTGCCTTTTTTACTGATTATGATGTGTTGCATATATATGTAGAAAAATTGGTTGCCAAGATGGAGTTTTTGGATGTGATATTCATATTAATGAATTGGGTTTTCCCATTTGACAAATATGCCTTCTATTTTCCTGGCAACGTTAGTTGTAGGTGGCTGAATCATTTGCATCAGTGATGAATGATGTGCTTTTAAGTTGATAGACTTTATTTGTTTATATTATTCCTTTACGCCCTTCATCTAATTCTATTTGTAAAGGATGAAATCTAGCTAATAATTTGATTTACCTAAGTTACAGAAGTAAATAAAACTAAATCTGTGTGCGTAGTGGGAAGTATGTATGGAGTTTTATGTGATTGACTTGTACAAAATAGCAATTGGACCTGTTTGCGTAAGTGTAGGAGTACATCAAGGACGTCCTCTTTTTTCTCTTGAAGGCGGGTTGGATTGACCAAATATATACAAGATGGCTTACTTTTAGTGTACTATATTTTCCTATGACATTGTCCTTATTAGGGGTGGCAATTTCTTATACATTCCACGTAACCCTTCCATTTTACCTGTTAAAAATAACTTATTGGGTTACCATTTAAGTACTCAATATCATAATAGGTTTTAAATGGGTAACCCGGTAAGTACCCAACACTATAATGGGTTGGGTTTTTATCCATCAAGACTACCCATAATGTCTGGAAGTAGCCCTAAATAATGTTTTATTTGACTTGACGCAATATAGAGTCTATGAGGGAAAAAAAACATCTTTCAAGGTTCCAATCTCTTACTATCTTATATTTTTTTCTGGGAAATTTTTAAAATGAACACTTATTTTGAGACAAACGGTGGGTTTTTTTATTAAAGGTATTAACAAGGATAAAGAAAAATATTTTTTTTAATCGAAGATAAATTTTTTAAAGAAAATATAGTGTAGAAGTTAATGAGTACTATCCATTGGGTATTGGGTGTTATTGAGTATTGGATAAGTTTTGGATGTACCCAAAATTATCCACCAAGACTAATGAGTATTTTTGGATATTACCCAAAACTACCCATTAGTCTTAATGGACAACTTTGGGTATCACCCAAACTCAACCATTATACCCAAATTGCCACCTCTAGTCCATATTTATAAGAAGGCAGGTGTTAATGCTAGTCTAGTGGGGAGAAGCATCATAAGTAAAAGAGTTTAGAAGAATTAGGTAGAATTGGAGTACATATTATAGTAGTTAGCGGTAGATTACTAATGGAGACACATTTACATTGGGTAGCCTAGAAATGCCACAAAAAGATCAATTTCATTAGTTAGGGTCAACTATTTGGGGCTGAAAGGAATGCTATTTTTAAGAGTCAGATCTAGTTGTGCTTGTTGAGGTCCCTCTTATTGGATAGGTTGGTTCATTTGGCTTCTCTTTGGGCATCGGCAACAGTCGCCTTTCTTGGGGCACCCCTCTTGTTATTCAACGAGATTAGAATGCGTTGCTTTTTTAGACTATGTATATAGGGGCTAGCTTTTACTGCTTGCTTTTGTTGATGGATTTCTCATCCGTTGTCCTGTAATCTTGTTCTATTGGAAAAAAATGAAGTGTAAATGATCCTCCGAATGTTATGTTCCCATATTTCGTCTGTGAGGGTGTGAGGTTCCACTTGAATATTTCATTGAGGTTGGCTGGCAAAGCTTGGGTTAGTCAGGATTCTATTTTGGGGGTTGTCCGCTTACTTGTCAGGGGTTTTGGCAGGGGCAGATATGTTAAGTCTGTTGTGGCAATGTGGGGTTTTTGCTCAGCATTTGGACTGAGAGGAATTCCAGAATTTTTTAAGACAAGGAGCTGTCTTGGAAACTACTTTGGATAGAGAGGTTTACACAGTGTCAAAGTTTGGGCTTCGGCTATGGCCGCCTTTGGAGGAGTACCTATTTCTTCTTTGTAGCGGTTGGAGTTCTTTAATAATTTGATTGTTTTTGCCCTTTTTCTCTGTTTTTTCTTTTCGCTTTAGTTCTGTTTTGTTCTGATGGACCTCTCTGTCATCTTTTGTAACCCATTCTTCTAAAAGGTCGAAGCAATGGGTTAAAGATACAAATCCAAACACAATGATCTTGGCCGAACAAGTTACAAGAAGAGCCCAAAATGCATAACTGAATAGACCCAATATCAATATGATTACCAACATCAGTGCTAGGGCTAACATGGATGCTTATAATTAAGAAGGATATGAGTGAGTGTGGTTTAATCTGAATTTTTTGGATAGAAACGAGTGGAAGAAGATGATTCGTTTGCAAGGCTACAATAATTGGGGCAAAAGCTGGGTTGAGTAGTTTGTTTTACTTCGGTTACTTGGCAAAGAAAAAAAAAGGGAAAATTGTTTTACTGAAAGAAATCAAGATATATGTGGGTTTTTCTTTTTCTTTTCTTATCTTAATGTAGTATTGTTTGCAATGCCAATATGCAGGTTCCCCAATACTTATTTGCTTGTTGGATGTTGCAATGATGAAGTCACCCACAAGCTCAAGGGCAAAACTGTCATGACGGACAAGGAGCGCTATGAATCTCTTCGCCACTGCAGGTTGGTTTGATATCTGTGAAGTATGTCATGATGGATCTATCAATCTTTTGTTTTATTTTATATACCTACCTATGTCCCTAAATGAATGTTAGTTGTCTGATTGAATGTTTATATGTAATTATTCTTTTTAGTTAAAGCTGACTAAAGGAAATTGACAGTCATTGCAAAACTGACCACCTTAATTTTACACTTTTACCAATAGCAGCAACTCATTGCAGTTGATGGTAGTATTTTATTTTATTATCTTTTTGTAATTTTTAGCTCTATTTCTTTATGTAGTTTGTAGAAAGTATCAATCTTTATATTTGAAGTTACTTGAGAAGGAAAGCACTTTTAATTGACTTTGTGGGGAAGAGCAACAGGAAGACTGATCTGCCCGTAAATATAACTTATTTTCAAATAAAGGGAAAGAAACAAGCGTTACCGTTATATTTTGTTTACAACATCACTTAGTTTCTTGTTCACAACACTTAGTTTCTTGTTCTTTAGTGGTGCATGATAGGTGATAGTTTTGCAGTGGTTCATATGAGTTTGCTGGTACTTCTGGGTTTTATTTGCTGCATTATAATCGAATAAGCCAATAATTCTCACGGTCGAGTGGGTTGAAAGTTGCCTTATTTTCCTTTGATACAGGTGGGTTGATGAAGTTATTCCTGATGCACCGTGGGTGATTAATCAAGAATTCATTGACAAACATCAAATTGACTACGTGGCTCACGACTCTCTTCCGTAAGGTTAACCAGCCCTAATCTACTTTTGGATTGTTTCCTTCTGTTAGCAATCTTGTTTTAGAAAGGAGTTTAAGTGCATTTTTCGCTTCCTTTTGGTGGCTCTTTCACTTTCTCTTTCACATGCTCACACACATGCACACAACAGAATGGATAGCTCAAGGCTCCTACCACTGCAGGGTGTGGGAAGGTTTTAATGTACATGCACAAGTTTATCCTGGTAAACAGAGAGGCAGTAAATACTCTTGACCTCCATGTCACATTGGAGCTCCCTTAGCGCCATAAGGAAGAAAAGAATGAAGGACGTACATAATCCGTTGTTCTTTTTGTTGTAGCATCTACAGGGAACCTTTTTGGCTTTGACTAATGTTGCAAATGTTGGAGAGAGATGTACTTACATGTGAAGATTTCCCTCTCTTGGCTTTCTTCATCTTAAATATATTTTCAATCTGAGAATATATTTTTCTGTGATACACTAAATAAAGGAAATGCTTTTATATTTTCATGGATGTGGCATCATTGCAAGGAAAGAGGTGTTTTTCTGATATGGTCAGGGTTATTATCACTTCTTGTTCTTTATACCATGAGGTTCCAACGCGTAGTTTTGCATGGTTATGAAAATTGAACTTTTTATACCATGAGGTTCCTTTCACAGGACTTGGTGTTTATTGCTAATGCCATTTCATGTTGATAATAAGCTATGTGTTAATTTGGTTTTGTTTGCCTAAAATTTCAGTTATGCTGATGCAAGTGGGGCTGGCAATGATGTGTATGAATTCGTAAGTTTTTGTTCAGTGATACTCTCTATGATTATATTCTAGGAATCATCGATACTACATGGAGTGCCATGATAAACTGGATACCTGTACTGGATGACACTTGAGGGTATCCGTCCAAAAATATCCTATCTAACTTTTAGTTAGGAATAGAGAATGGTTCTGGATAACCAAGGTTATGCGCTTGTTGCTTGCGGACACCAATTGAAATTCCATTTCCAATTCTCATTGGGTGGGCTTGGAAATAAACCTTTAGACACACACACACACACACACACACACACATATATATATATATATATATATATATATATATCAGTCACCTTGGGATCATAATTTGTTTTGGCCCTTTTTATGGAAAGTTGGAACCACAAAGAAAATTTAGTTTTTGCTTGTAGTATGCGGGTACGCTAAATTGTTATTTTTCAAGAAGCAAGAAACTTTAGGGAAATTTGCATGATTTGTAATGCGGGTGCGAGGTACCTGATCAAAGCATTCCCTCCCTTCTAAATTCTTTCTTTGATTTTGCGCTTTATGTATTTATTGAAGTTTTAGAGACTCGTCTTCTAACATCCTGGTACTTTTCTTCGTCTCTTCATTCCCTCTTTTTTTATGTTATCTTTAATTGCCGAATTTTCCATACCTCGTAAAAGGGGTGTGTATCTGTAGTTATTAAAGAGCTCATGCAAAAAATGGTGACTGCATATTTTACAGTAGATAAGAAAGATATACTTATTGCTATAGAACTGTGTTTTACATATCCTTTTGATTCCCCACCCCCCACCCCCTGCTAAGGATTTTGTCCCACTGTTGTACCATTATGATATCTTACATCCAAATACATTATCATGGTTTGTGTTTCCATGGGCTATATGGATTCTATAAATATCCTTCTCTTTTTATTTTATGGTTTCCTCTTTATTTTCTGGTGCCATCTTTATCATCCACGGATGCGCTTCTTCCCGATCATTTTCCACTTCTTAAAAAGAAATTACATATCTTAAGTTGATTAAAATTATATTTTATTCTGTAAATGTACATTAGAATATAAATTCCATCATTGCTAGATCATATATGATATATCTGATTTGATGAAAAATAGACCGGTAATATAATGGGATTATTTTTGAGAAATGGGAAATTAAATTAAAATACTCGGGGACAGAAATGAGGGAATGTTTACAATACCTGGCTTTCCTATTAAAATTCCTTAGCTTCAGTTGACTTCCATAATTTGTCAGTTTTATGTAATTTGGTATATTTGGCTAATCATAGTTTTTGGCCTTTTCCTCATTATTCTCCATATGCATAGGCTCTAAATTGAATAAAGATTCTATTTTCAGGTCAGGAAAATAGGAAGATTTAAGGAGACTAAACGAACTGATGGAATTTCTACTTCAGACATAATCATGAGAATTGTCAAAGATTACAATGAGTACGTGATGCGCAATTTGGATCGGGGGTACTCAAGAAAGGAACTTGGGGTTAGCTACGTTAAGGTATGTTCTTATCATTCAAATACCATCAGCTACTGTTATTTATCTTGCTGTTCAGCCGGCCTCATACAATCTTTATGTAGAGCTGAGTTCACCCTCTCTCTTTTTATCAGGAAAAGAGGTTGAGAGTGAATATGGGTTTAAAGAAGTTGCGTGAGAAAGTGAAGAAACAACAAGAGAAGGTGGAAGAGAAGGTACCTATGTGTCCCATGCTGCTTGCAGTTTATTGCTTCTCTTTTGCTGAACTCGTTAAGGAGGCATATACACCTCTTTTGTTTTGATACATTTAGCCCTATGAAGTCAATATGAGTAAGTTAAGTACTCCCTCCGTTCCTAAGTAATTGTCATGTTTGACCTAGGCACATAGATTAAGAAAAGCTAATTGATTATATTATAAATATTGATATAATATGTAATTTCTTTTGAAGCCCATGTGCATGTGCCAATCATTAAAGTGAGAAGAAAATGTAAGAGTAAAATGGTAAAAGTATTTTCTTAAAAAGAAAAGTTTGGAAAAAAGACAATTTTTTAGAGCGGACAAAAAAGGAAAGCATGACTCTTATTTAGGAACGGAGGGAGTATTTCTTTTCATCAATAAAGTCTAGGAAAACCAACTTTGGTGTAATGTAGGTAATTAACATTTCACAAATATCTGGAAAATTATCTGCTTTTATACTTATTAGATTAGAAATATAGGTAAAAGTATTAAAATACTGCATTAGTACAATTTTTATTGTAATGGTCAAGATAAGTTAAAATTAAGGTAGCCTCGCATGTTTCACCAAGTATTTTCTTCCCCAACTAATCTTTGTGCGGCCGTGTTTCTGTACTATTTTATCTCAAAGGCTTTAGGCCTATAATTCTAGCAACTAGGTTAGTGTTCCCTTTCTACTTATACTTAGAGATTTCTTCATTCCCCGTAGAAAGGGATGGTGGGAATCTTTGGCACGTATGTAGAGTGGGTGGGCTGGGGAGGATTGGGCTGTATAGAGAATCATTTCCGTCTTCATGTATCTGTATGCTTCATAGGGTACAGGGCTGGTGTTTACGATTGACACTACCGGCGTGAGGAGATGAATGGAGCAATTTGTATGACACTCTTAAGAGAGAAATAGAGAGGACGGAGAGAGGGAGTCATTTTCTTCTGTGTTTGACTCAACAAGCATAAGGCATTCTGGATTTGAAGTTGTTAGGGATAAGCCCTCCAAGCTCACCCTTGCCAAAGAAAATAAATAAATAAAATGTTAGGAAGCTTTTTAAGATTTTTCCTGCATGAAATCTCAAGGATGTGTGTGTTTATCACATACACATGCATATAGTGTGCTTCACATCGATATGCATATAGTGTGCAAAATGCATTTCTGTCCATGGCCTTATTTAGAGCTCAGCTAGTAAGGATGGTTGATCTGATTTTCCAACCCAATTCAATTAGGCACCTAAAAATTGGTTGGATAACTGCGATTGTGGATCTTTCTCATCATGTAACAGAGTCAATCTTATGGAGGCCAAGGTATGGTAAGCCTTCTGGCTCCAGGAGGAATTATTATAAAAGATCACAGGTTTTATCCAAAAAAAAAAATTTATATATATAATAATAATTAAAAAAAATTAAAGACCACAGGTCTACTCTATGTTCTTAGGACCTTGTTATCAAAATAATCTCTTAAGCAGGCCTGCAGCCATCAGATAAGTGGAAGACAAAATGCAATTCAGGATCAATGTAGAGTGCTAAAAACTTCCTGGAATTTTATATCACACTGAACATAGTAAATGACTGTTGTAAAGCAGAGCTTTAGGATCATGCAAGTAAAGGCCGGCGCGTGGTGGAAAGATTGCTAGTCTTCACATGCAGAAACAGAAAATTGAAAATTCTATTTGTTGATTAGTGTAGTAACAAAAAACTGGGAGTAAACCTCAGAGTCAATACTTCTTCTGATTTAGATCAGTTGCAAGCCAACTAGAATAGGATCTTAAGAATAGAGAGCATAGTTATTAGCATGCAGGCTCCAGAAGGAATTAATTTCTTGATCAGGAGAGTTTCAGAGGCCTGTACACGTTTATAAGAGGACTATTATGTTGAAAATCCATGCTAAATTATTTTATCACATTATACTCAACTTAATTCAACCTTTCCGCAAAAAATTTGTCACATCAATGCTTTACGAGTCCTTGTTTTCCGCTCCATTTGGTCCTAAGCTAAATTTAGTATTTAAGGAATACATTAGATATTTCTACATCTGTTTAAAATAAGGAAGATCAGTCATTTTCAAATATGGAGCATACATGTATCCTTGTATATTATTCATTGGTCACAGGTTCTTGATTTAGACTCGTTTGTCTGTTTGAAATTTTTGTGTTAATGTTTCAATGGTACTACCATAATGTCCATTGGAAGTTAAGATACACAACAGTTAAAATGTTTTTGTGCCAGAGTCTCGTTTCTGACAGTAGACACTCAATTTCGATCTCCACTAAATTCACTGTTCATCAGTATATACTGAGCATCTATTTTGTGATCAATCATATAAAATGCATCTTTTGGATGAGTCCAAATCTTATTCTCTCAAATTCATAAATAGAGTGCAAATTTGGCATTGCCTATTTATTAGGCTGGTAAGAAAGTTGCTTTGTTAGTTATGTTGGTGATTGCTATTGTTAACTTAATCACATGTTTCATTGACCATATTATGCAGATCCAAACAGTAGCAAAAACTGCAGAGATGCATCGAAACCTCTGGGTGGAGAATGCCGATCGTCTGGTAGCCGGATTTCTTGAGATGTTCGAAGAGGGTTGCCATAAAATGGTGAGATCTCTCTCTCTCTCTCTCTCTCTCTCTCTCTCTCTCTCTCTCTCTCTCTCTCTCTTCCTCTTTCAGAGAGAGAGAGAGGGTGTGGGTGTGGGGTCTCAAGCACATAGTTTCCATGCAAACAAAGTTTTGAGATAGATTAAATAAATAAATGAATAAAAAGATGGAGATTGTTCTCTGATCCTATGCACTAAGCACATAAATATATCCAATTTCTAAGCATAGGTTTTGTGCTTTTCCTCAGGGGACAGCCATTACAGATCGAATTCGTGAACAGTTAATGGCAAAGGCAAATTCAAGGGGACTTTTGTATGATGAGAAAGATGGTGACGACGACGACGAGTATTATTATGATTATAGCACGGAGGGAGACTACTCTACCGACGGGGAAGAAGAATAAGTTTATCCTTGTGTTCTATTAATAGTTTGCAATTCTAGTTCATCAAGTTTTACTTGCATATGCTCAAAAGTGATGCTCCTGCTGAGTGATCATTGTGTTTATTTTGTTTACTATACATGGACGTGTGGTCAGAAATGAGCGTGTTTGCCTCCTGTTTTGTTCTATCTTGAACAAGTTAATATAAGTTACGAGTGTGTTGGTTGTATATACTACAAGCAGTTTTGGCTTAAGATTTGTTGTTCTATCTAGTCCGTGTTTGGCTGATTCTGTTGTTTTGTTTGTGTTGTCGTTGATGCACTGTTCTGTGAATTTATCCCAATGTCCTTGGTCTAGAATCACTTCTTCCTCGTTTTTCATCTTAGTTCGCCCCAACGAACAAGTTCTCAACATGCGTATCCGTTCAAAACACAAAGTTAGCCGGCGGCTGAACGGCTCATTGACTGAAGGAGCCAACATAGATGGGTTTTGTACTCTGGAGACAACTAGTCAGTGAAAGCATCAAACTTTCTTTCTTCCATTTTTGGCTTCCAAATTAAGTGACACTTGCTCTGGTACATAATCTCCAGTTTAAAATTTTGAGCAGTTCATTACCTTCGTCTCAAAGTGAACGTTCACTTCTAGTTTTTTTCATAAATTTATGAAGTCGATTTTTAAGCAATTTTATTACTCCCTTCGTGCTGAATAAATGTTCCTTGTTAATTAAACACAAGAATTAAGAAATATAATTAATAATGTGTTTGGTGATAATATTCATGAACAGTGATTGAGTTTAACTATTCTAAATAATTGAGTTTCTTTATGATGTGTTATATTAAATGAAATTTTAAGGGTATATTAGGAAGAATGGTAGAGAATAGGTAGATTAAAAGTCTTTAAGAACATTAGTCGGGATATTTCAAAATAAAAAATATGAAAATTTATTCGGAATGGAGGGAGTAGTATATAATCATTAATGTCCTTGATATTTGTACTGTTACAACTTACAATAGAGTTGTAAGAGAAGACTAGGTGATAATGGTCAAGGAGGTAAATTTAGTAAATTCATCTAGAAAAATATATCAATATTATGACAAGAAAATCATAAAAAAATGAATACTTATTTTAGGACGGAGAAAAAGTATTTTTCTCCAAGACAACACTTCGATCCTTAAGGGGTGGTCCAGTTGTAGATCTAGAAAAGTTGAAGTTTCTCAAGTGTGTTGTCTCAGGTTCAACCCCTTCTTATGCCCCCACGAGGAGACTTTTTTTTATTTTTTGGAGTAGAAGAAATGCATTTTCAACTATCCCACTTTGCTTTTCGTTTCAATTTAACACTTTCATTTCTTTTTGGAAAACTGTAGCACTTTCATTCTCACTTTCAATTTAACTACTCTATCTAATCTATCTTCAGTGAAACTCATCGTTAATGGACGGAGCTAATGTTACTTGGCATTTCTTTAATGTTGGGCTCATATTTAGCTAGCTGTCTTTTTCTTTTCATTTTTTTAGTTGAAAGATTAAATGCACCCATGAACTAAAAAATAAATAGGCAACAAGATAAAAATCCAACATAAATGAAGAACAATATTGACGTCAACCAGGTCCATGATGAGTTTGATAGAAGTCAGACAAAATGGTTGGTTTGAAAGCGAGAATAAAAGTAGAACAATTCTCTAGAAAGAAAAAAAATAATATCGATAAATTCAAATAAAATGCTAAGTTGACTGAAAAACGATGCTAACCACAATCCATCTGATCTCTCCATCATACAATAAAACTTGCTATCTTACGCTTACATTATAGATCTACAGAAACCTCGAGCTACCCCCAAGTTGAACCTCAAAGCAAGGGAAAGGCTTAATACACTTGTAGAGGATGCCCCCGGGAAACAGATACTAACCAATCTTTGCCTTGATCAGCATTATAACTCGTCTTCTCCAGGTGATTCAGAAGTTCTTTGGGTATGCTACCAATCTTGGCCTTGATTAGTAGTGCGAATGATCTTCTTCAGGTGGTCCAGATGTTTTTGGGTATTCCTGCCTTGGAGATGAAGGCTTTGCTAGTTCCACAAATATCACCCTTCCATCAAAATCCTAACAAAAAGAGAAAGTTAAACCAGTTTACTAAGTAAAGAAATAACTTGACGGAAACCATGAAGAAGACCAAATGGTGGTGTAAAACCTTACCTTCTCATCCATGGACTCCAGAGCTTCCATGGCATCATCTTGATTTGTATACTGTATAAACGCATACCCTTTTGACTTATTCGTGGCTCTATCCTTAACTAGTTTGACTGCATGTTAAAGGTTTATATACGCAGGTCAAGGAGGCCATCTGCCATGGAACAAAGGAAGAATACGAGAAGAAACTGTAAACATTCGTACCTTCAGCTATCTCGCCAAAATTTGAAAATTCCTTCTTCAAACAACTTTCACTGGTAGAGTATGATAAATCTGCAATTCAATACGGATGCAATTGCAAGTTATACATAGCCTACAAACATAGAAACAAGAAGGCATTTGCCCAAAGTTTGGCTCCATCCCATTTCTTAGCTCAAGGAGCCAGACTTTGGTGGAAGGAACTTTTTTTTCTTTTTCTGATAAGTATATAGAATACGAGCGTCAATGCAGGTGATGCGTCCTGTGTACACTAGAAGTATATTCTACCAAAAGAGCTAATTAGATATGGATAAACTATTCACAAAATCTACAAAAGAACTCAAAACACCAAAAGTATAAGGTACGGGGCAGGGTGTTTTTTAAGCAAATGACAGACCCTTCCTCATAGTCAAAAGCCATGTGATTCCTCTCCCTTGATAGAGTCCAACAAACTCCCAAAGGCACAACCTCCAAAGAGGAGGAATACTCTTACGCCTGAAAAAAAGACCAGCTTAGGAAGAGCTCTTCGACTGTACTTGGCATAACCCAAGACAGATTAAAAAGGTGAAGAGAATTAAACTCCACAACTCCATCGCCACCGGGCAATGCAACAACAAATGGTTGACACTCTCTCCACTATTTCTACACATTAAACACCAATTAATGTAAACCTTGTGCCTTCTCCGCAGATTATCCCCAGTTAGAATGGCTTCATTTACCACTTCCTACACAAAAAACACCACTTTTTTAGGAGCTGGAGTCCTCCACACTGACCTCCACGGAAAATGAGATCTTTCACCCATAAGCAGAAAAGCATAGAACGACCTGACTGAAAAATGCCATCCTTAGCTCCCTCCCACCGCACTCTGTCTCCCAAAAGACCAACCTTCTGGGCATACAATTTTCAAAAAAAATCCAAAACGTAATCCATAAACAAGCCAGACTTTGGTCCAAAGAGTTTAGAATGACTTTGGGCATTTAAGGGATACTGGAACAGTTGTGTTCCATCTGGAAGCTGGACCAAATGTTTTTTTAATCAAATATTACAATTCACAATTTTAAGCAAATTGAAATAGCTATCAACCACATGTATGACATTGGAAAGCCACATTAAGAACCCCTCTTCAACCGAAATATTACAATTGAACTAGGAGTTAAACATCTGGTGAAGCAATTCAGTCTTCAATTTACGCACATTTTGGAGAATTATGGTTGGGAGTGCAAAATCGAACTGGACAATACAAGGACATTGGAATAACCTGACTTGACTCAACTCGTTTAAGCTACTTAAGTCAAGTTCGGCTGGTACGTTTGGCTCAACTAAGTAACCGCGATTAGCCGAATAACTTGCAAGAATCGACTCTCTACTTGCATATCAACTCCACTTGAACTCGAGTCGGCTCGCATGACTTCAGATATCTATGCATTTGTACGTCATGTACATCATATGAATAAACTTTTATAAGATTTTCAGATAAAACATTATAAAAAGGAGAAATCAGTAATGATAATTAAAAGAATAAATGTTTACAGATAGAAAATATGGAATTCTCAACATTCATCATAATCACAATTCAATAAAATTAAACTGAAAAAAAAAATTAGTAAAAAAACCTGACATACACAACTCGAGTTCAAGTACACTTAAGAGTCCCGAATAATAATTACCCCAGTTCAGTTTGGCGAACGATTTCGATACCCAATTCAAATCAATAACTACTTTATGGACTTGAAATTTTTTTATCAAAAATTTCAACCTGAATTCGTCGAGAGGCTCACTTGTTTAGAGCTCTAGGACCACTGCCAATGAAATTGGCAGTCTCTCCACATCCTGCCTGCTCGGCCCCTACTTGTGAAATCTTCTTATCAGATATACGATCCACACTGCCATAGCTGACTAGCATCCTTATCCTTACCAAGGCCCCTCATCTGCATTTGAAGAAAAGAAGCTATAGAGAGAGGGCTACCCAAGCTTGTCTACAACCTGAAACAAAAGTATTCCAAAGGATATGGGCGCCACCAAAATGGAAGAAAAGATTGTCATGAGATTTAGAAGAAAGATTACACAGCACACACCCGCAAGGAGAGATCTTCTTATAGGGCCTTCGGGCTTGATATTCTTTCTATCGAGCTTATAAAGAGCCAAAGACTCCAACTTTAAAAGGGACTTTGGCTTTCCAAATATAGGAAGATAGAGGAATGGAGATGGAGTAGGAGACCAAATTAACTGGTATAGAAAAAACTGATAAAAACCCACACATGAGAATGAACCTCACTTGAGAAAGGATATCAACAAGAGTAAGAACCTCGTCAGCCTCACGATGGTGCAAATTGGAGAAGAACGGAAATTCCAAGGAGTAATATTCTTAAGAATGAAGTTTCCCTCTACTCTTGTAATTTAACATTGACCTCAGCCCCTTCCATCCATCAATAAGGACAATGTTACCAGCAACTAACAATACATTGTCTTGTATGTCTTCAACCAATCTATCCAACACTAACAAAGAGGATTCTTGACATTGTTCGAAATTTAGAAGTTTTTTCCTAGTAGTTCTTACAATAGAGATATGAGATATGTCCTTTATTGCGCCAACTATATCTCACTTTGTTTCCTTTCTTTCATAATACCTACCAAATAATTTGTGGGTACAATTGAATCATATGCCTTCTTTCACTCAAATAACTAAAAAATGAAAAAACAAATAAATGGACATGGTGCTAATCGAATTTAAAGAAATCAGTGTGTTCTCCTTTCTCTACTTCTTAAACAGGTGATTTAAGTATGAACACCTTCAAAAGAAAAGGGACTTGGTGGCATTATTGGGTGCAAAATCTGAGTTACATTTTATTTTTATATCAATGAATAGGACCAAAGGTGAATTAACATGCAGTATCCCTAAATATCAGGATGACCAAAGACACAGAGAACTATCCTCCAAACCAGACAAGCGAACACTCCACTGAACCCAACATGGGGTTGTTACGATTAGTAGGTAATACTTGTGGAATAAATGAACACCCTCAAAAGAAAAGGGACTTGGTGGCATTATTGGGTGCGAAATCTGAGTTACATTTTATTTTTATATCAATGAATAGGACCAAAGGTGAATTAATATGCAGTATCCCTAAATATCAGGATGACCAAAGACACTGAGAACTATCCTCCAAACCAGACAAGCGAACACTCCACTGAACCCAACATGGGGTGGTTACCACTAGTAGATAATACTGGTGGAATCAATGAAAGGATCATAGGTCAAGCATAAGGAAGGAACGACTTTCCAATAGTAACTCAAATAGGGCATGGAGATTGCGCTTCCACTCTACAGAGTGACCTGGACAGGGCATCATCGGAAAGTGTCCATGAAGTGCACCTAGCCCCAACCGAAGTATAAATACTTCATGATTGCAGTGACATAGGATCAAGAGGGGTATTAGATTCACAAAGATTAGGGGTAAAACATTTTTGATCTCAACAAGCATGTTTAATGGTCCAATGGAATCTCGAATAATTACCCTAGTCCAGTTCGGAGAAGGATTTTGATACCCGATTCGACTCAATTACTACTGGATTTGAATTAGTTTTTTTAATGAAATTTTCAACCTGGTTTTGAAAGAAGTCAAGAGACTCACTTGTTTACAAGCTCTAGGACCACTGCCTCCACATCCTTCATTGCCCTGCCCCTACTTGTGAAATGTTCTAATCAGATGCGCAATCCACACTGCCATAGGCTATGGCCCATAGCTGACTAGCATCCTTATCCTTACCAAAGCCCATCATCTGTGTTTGACGAAAAGAAGCCAGAAAGAGAGGGCTAACCAAGCTTCCCCTACAACCTGAAACAAACTATTCCAAAGGAATTGGGCACCATCACAGTGGAGGAAAAGATGGTCAAGAGATTCAGAAGACAGATTACACACCACACACCAGTCTGGAGAGTCCGGAGAGATTTCTTGTAGGGCCTTTGGGTTTGCCTGATATCATTATAATTGAGCTTAATAAGAGCCCAAGACCACAAAAGGGCTCTCGCTTTTAGAGGAACTTCGGACAACATGGAAAGATGGGGGAAACAGAGATGGAGTAGGGGGGCGAATTAACTGGGAAAGAAAAGAAAGATGGCCAATGCCTCAAGATCCATACACACGAGAATGAACCTCACTTGAGAAAGAACATCAATAAGAGTCAGAACCTCCTCAGCCTCACTATCATGCGAATTGAGAAGAAAAGGAAATTTCAAGGAGTAACCCCCTTAAGAATAAAGTTTCTCTCCACTCTTGTAGTTTAGCATTGACCTGGCCCCTTTCTTCCATAAGTAAGGACAATGTTACCAGAAACTAACAATATATTGTCTAGTACATCTTCCAATCTATCCAACACTAACATAAAAAAACAAGGGCTTAAAGCCGATCCTTGATGTAGGCCTACTGGAATTTTAACTTCAAAAGTTTATCCTAGTAGTTCTTACACTAGAGACATGCCAATGAGATATGCCTTTCATAATACCTACCAAATAATCTGTGGGTACGATTGAATCATATGCATTCTTTCACTCCAATAACAAAAAGATGAAAAAACAAATAAATGGAAATAGGGTTAAAGTGAATTTAAAGAAATCAGCATGTTCTCTTTCCTCTACTTTTTAAACAGGTAATTTAAGTATGATCACACTCAAAAGAAAAGGACTCTGGCATTATTTTGATGCCCAAGTTGTGAGATCTGAGTTACATATTCTTTTATATCAAGGAATAGGACCAAAGGTGAATTAGCATGCAGCATCCCCAAGTATCAGGATGACCAAAAACACTGAGTACTTCCTCAGAACCAGACAAGCGAATACTCCACCGAGGTGATATTGTTGGACTCATCGGAAGGCATCATAAGTCAAGCGTTAGGTACGAATGACCTTTGAATGGTACGTGAAATAGGGAGCATGGAGATTGCACTTCCACTCTAAAGAGCAACCTGGTCAGGGCATCGTGGGAAAGCATCCGTGAAGTGCCCCTAGCTCCAAGTGAAGTATAATACTTCATGATTGCAGCGAGATAGGACATGTGTAATGGTCTAACGGGGTGTGTGTGTGTGTGTGTGAGAGAGAGAGAGAGAGAGAGAGAGAATTGTAACAAACCCCCACCCCAAGCCACAAAATATTAGTAGTACCACGACCTTAGTAAGATCTCACACTTGCGAGCCCATTACAAAAATAGGGCATCGCAACTTACTATAAACAGCCTCATGGATGAAACAGGCTAATTGATTGATGGATTCCTTGATCTAAAAACTGTGGCCTCTAACAAAAGAGTCTCACTGAAACCTGAACACTTGCTCTCTCTCTCTCTCTCTCTCTCTCTCATTCATTTTGCATTGTCTTGATCTTCATAATTACCCCACACAAAATGGTGTCCATAACGCAATAACCTTCCTGAAGCAAACAAGTTCTGCACCCTTGACCTGAAAGACGAGTACGGGTACCTTCGGACCCTGTATAAGATACATACATTTCTTCTACTCCTATTTTTGGCCGTTTCATTCACGTAATCCCATATTGTTCTAACTTTACCCCTTATAAATGATGAGAAACAAGTGCGATACAACAAAAAGGTCTGGAACAGTATAATGCTTACTCCAAGTAAAATTTATGCATCCCTTCGATATTTGACAATTAATCAAAGGGGGAATCTTTAAGTACCCTGGACGGAGCGTTTCACAATTGCTTAACCTTAACAAACTGATTCTCGAAGTTACACACAGAAGTACATGAAATTTCAAATTGGCCAAATGAAACTTGAACTATTACCATTTTCTTGAAAACCCATATGAAAATTCAAATTAAAAATCAAGTATGTATAGAGAGAGAGAGAGAGAGAGAGAGAGAGAGAGAGAGAGAGAGAGAGAGAGAGAGAGAGAGAGAGATTTAATAGGATATGTAAATGCAGAGAAGTAGGGGGAGGAAGACTTACTTTTGACAATGATTCTGCTTGCTAGAGGGAATTCAAATAAAGTGGCCCGGAGATTTAAGGATTTTGGAATGATTGGACGATTAGTAATCGAAAGAGTGGGTTTTGGAGTTGGAGAGAGTTTGAACCATAAACTTGTTGCCATGCTAATAACAATTCTCTTGAAAACAATTTGTTGCAATCGTCGTATTACCCGGTGAATTGTAACAATTGTAGTACGGTGTCTATGGCGGTGGTTTGGGTGGCGGAGTGGAGGACGGCGACGGTGAATGAAACTGGGGCAACACCCTATCTGACAAATATAGACGCCAGTCAACCGGGATTGAATAAAACGTTCTTTGTTATGTCTTAATTACTCTCTTCGGGAAAAAAGTGGAGCAGTGCTATTCCCAGCCCCAAAATTGTTAAGTATACCCTCTTTATTATTATTACAAAATTATTATAATTTTAAAAAATTATATTACCCTTAAAATTTTTAAAAATTCTAAGATATGTGCAACATTTCTTACTGCACGCTTAATGGTATATGCGGAGGCCGCATGCCCTAAGGTATGTGCGGCGGACCAGTGCCGCACATTCCTTAGAATGTGCGGTCAGGGGGTGCCGCACACTCCATTCACAGTTTCCTCAAAAAAATCTAAAAAATTTAACCAAAATGTGTGTTTCAAGCCTAAGTAGTGGCTTGACTTTGTGCAATTTTTAGGAAGCTAAGTCGAAGGAGATGAAGTTTCAAAACAAATAGAGAGGATAGAGAGCAGATGATAGAGAGAGAAATAGAGAGTATTTTAATTTTGGGAGGGAGGTAGGTTGGGTAGATAGTATTTTAATTTGGGTGGGTGAGAATTGATGGTTTATTGTTCAAAGCTAAAATAGGAAAATAAGTGAAGGTATACTTAGTAATATAGGTAGTATAATATTTGAAGGGTGAATGAACTAAATAAATGAGTATATTTAATAATTTTGGAAATTAGAATAGCAAGTCCCAAAAAAGTGTTCATGGTATAGTGTCTGCTAATCTGCTGGACACACACACACACACACACACTCAAGAGGCTATTTCTACTTTATATTTTGCTTATCTACTGCATTTATTAATATTTACTTAAACTATTTAATATTTTGACTCGGTTGTCCTTCAGTTTTCTCTTAATTAAATATAAAAACAATTTTTCAAAGTAAACTAATTTTCTATTTTCTTCAGTAATTTTTTTGACTTTCCAAATAAATTATATTTAATCATGATAGAAAAATAAAAGATATATGAACGAAATCAAAAACTAAAAAATAAATAGATATAATGAAAGTAATAGTAGGCCTAGTTTCTTCAACTTACCAAGTAGAAAAAAATATAATCAAGAAAATAAAATAGAAAAGGGGGTTACATATTTTTTTCTTCAAGTTTTCCCTCATTTCAAGAATTTGAATGAAAAACATGGATGATAGATAATTAATTTTTTTAGTACTGACAAACAAATAAAATTTATTTTGAAAGATGATAAAAGCCAAAAAAGAAAAAAAAGTTAAGGGAAATAAAAAAAGTAGTTGACTTTAGTCAATTGCATAATTATTAAACAAGACAAGTATTTGAAGGACATTTTATGTTATAAGTCTAGGGGTGTAAGTTCGAACCGCCAAATCGAATCGAATCGAACCGAATCGGCTAGTTCGGTTCGGTTTTGGGTTAGGACGGTTCGGTTTAGGTTTGAAAATTTTATAAACCGAGCGGTTCGGTTCGGTTTGCGGTTTTTGGTGCCAAACCGAATCGAATCGAACTACCACCATTTCATTTTTATTTATTTATTTATATATATATTATTTATTAATTAGTAATTGAATTTAATAAGAAAATTATTGTTGTTTGCCTACATTTTGATTGAATTATTGTAATTTTAAAGTTAATTTTTTGACTTTTAATTATTTAGTTTATGTTAAAAGTATTTTTTTGATATTTAAAATTTTTTCTTTTTTGAAATATTTAAATAATTAAATCGCGGAACCGAACCAAACCGATCGGTTCGGTTCGGTTCGATTTGAAGTTTGTGGCGGTTCAGTTTAGTTTGAAATATGTGGAACCGTTAGGGGGTGGTTCGGTTTGCGATTTTGGCTCAAACCGAACCACCTTCACCCCTAGTTATAACAATGATTAATTTAATTAATGTATGATTAATTTAATTAATGTAGTGGATAAACAAAATTCGTAGTGGAAATGGACTCTCAATATATATATATATATATATATATATATATCTATCTATCTATCTATCTATCTATCTATCTTAACAATTTTACTATTAATTTAGATCTCGTTTGATGCAGTGTTTTCAAAACACAACATTTTAAAATGAAAGAGTAGCTTTGTCCAAATATGAATTATTCATTAACGTTTTGAACTAAAAATTAATGTTGTAATTAGAAAAGTAACTTTATTAGTCAACTTAATATAAGCAAGTAATGAAGGGGTAGCTTTGTCCAAATATGTATTTATTTAATGTAATAATTAGTGATGTAGTTGATAAGCAAAAAATGTAGTGAAAATAACATTTTTTTTTGAGAATATTCACCTATTCACTTATTATAAAGACTTCTAAGTAAATAATATTCCTTTATTACTAAAGATTTGCTTGTAACCATCACCTATCTAGGTTTAGGATAATTTGTTTAGATTTGATTAGTAGTTTGCGTGCTATATACTTAGTTATTCAGCATTAGACCATCCTGACTCATCATGACAGACAACAAATAGAGTGGCTATCAAAGACTTAAGACTGCTACGGATCTCATTAGGACACTAAGCATCAAACTGATAAAAAAAGCTGAAGAAATTCAAAGGAGCAACATTACCGACCGATGTCCAAGACAAAGCTCTCAAAACAAACTCTTAGCAACTTATGCCCAACCAATGTCATGGACTCACATCAGCGATCAAGGCACAACAGAAAAAAAGGAATATATTTTTAAATCATCTAAAAATATATTTTCTACACAAACTTGTTCACAAAGTACTGTTCTTCACATGACCCCTGCAAGAAAAGTACTTTGCGATGTGACAACACCATAATGCTTTTCAGAAACGTAAAGTCTTCCCTAGAAGATCTCACTGTCTTCCTCAAAAGCCCTAAATCCCGGACATAGCCTTCGATTTTGAATTCAACTGCTATAAGACAAAAATCCAACGGTTGAATTAAAATATCTCTCAACGATTACTCACATCTTTCTCCCTATAAATACCCCAGGCTGCTGAAGCAATGTGTGGATCAACGTAAGAAAAATACACCGAGAGCAAGTGCTTATGGAAATAGAGAGAGATACAGTGGTGTGCAAGTGTAATACACTTGTGAAGTTAGAGTATATTCAAGTTCTCCCAATTAGTCATCTACCGATTGCCCTTGAAGCCCATCAGCCTCTCAAAGGACTGAATGATGAAGACTTCACTCACCAAATGTATGAAGAGAAGAAAGAAAGAAGAATGAAAGGACTGTCCAAAGAGATCCAATATGTTAGCATCTAGTCTAGAGTTTAGGTCTTCACTCCAATTCTTATCCACACACAACCTTACTAAATATTGTAATAGTTGGTGTGGATTTGATCACAGAACATCATATGAGTCGGGATATACCCAAAAGAAATGTTCAAACTATTTAAGTTTGAGCATCACTTTTAATATCCTTACTCATCTCGCTGACCATAAGATTCTAATCATCAATAGCTAAAATGATATTTAAGTCTCTTGATGATTCTGATTCTGGTCAAGTGAAATAGCAAATAGTGATATCCTCAATATCATCATTTGCCTTCCAATAGGATTAGTCTGTTTGTATGTTTTTCTTTAGTCTTATAAAATAATTTACTTTTTGTAATATGTACTTAAGCAAGTCAGCTAAACAACAAGTATGACTTGACTGAATTCTTATAATGAAGTATCTTATGCAGTGACTAATCTCTAGTCAATCAACTGTTGAATTCAATCTTGTATACTGCTGCTTTATCTTTCATTGCCTATCATATTACTTTGATTAAATTACTTCTACAAAAGAACTGAACATACATATATTTCTATCTTATAGCAAACTGTCTTATTAAGATCATCTGCAAGGATTGAGTGCCTGAACCTCTTTTTGTTTTCTATCTTTCATTAGTCACTCAAGTATCAGTCAACTGATCCCATCAACTGACCGATCAATCAACTGACAAATGAACTTCCGTAGTCTATACTGATTAGTCAGTATGCTTATCTGATTCAGTTGAATACTTGTCATCAGTCAGCTAATGTAATTAGCTATCAGCTAACTGACACACTAATTGACACACTAACTGATTGATTTGCATCAACTGCCCATACTGATGAGTCAGTATGATCCTTCAGATCAGTTAGAGATATCACAACTTGAAGTTTCGAAAGAAAATTTAAAGTTTAGCCTATATAACCCCCCTCTAACCTATTTCTGCGCTCTCTACTCGGTAAGCGGACCTATAATTGGTATCAGAGCTAGTCTCTGTCGAAACAATCTGTTTCCATGCTTAACAGCTTGAAAGAGGTCCAGAACTCAAATTTAAAGATGCTTTTCTCTTTAAAATGATTTATGCTTTCAAAAATCTCAACTCTTTTCAAAATCATTTTGTAGACATATCCTTTGAAAATTGCTCATATCGTCTTATTAATCAATACAATTTTCTTAAGGATAATGGGAGCTTGAATTATACTTGCTGAAAGAAAATCTTAACTACTGAAGGAATCCACATTCAATCAACAGTAGGGAGTATAAGTACTTCAAGTGATATAAAGGTTGACTGAAGGAGAATCCAAATATCTTCAAAAACTTTCTTAAGTCTTCTCTTTACACATTACTAGCTGATATAATTACTGTGTCTTTATTTTCATCTACTAAGAAGCTGCATAAATTGAATAATTCAATACCTTCTCAGAAAGACAAGTGACTAAAATGTCTTCTAGATGAATGACACATGTAAGATATACAGGAAGCCTAATTTTCACTTAGCAAGCAAAATGGAAGGTTAATCCTTTACTCATAAGTCTAGGCTATCAGATTGGGTGATCCATAAAAGTCCTTCTAGAGATAAGATATTCCTTGAAGAATTGACATCAATATACATCAGGATATACTCCTAATCTCTATTCTCTTTAGTAATTTTTATTTTTGACTATCATTGAAAGTCTGATCAAGACTCCAAAAGTGTTACTGATGATTCTCTATTAGACAGACAAGTTGGATTGAACATCAACCATTAGTCACAGAAGTCAAAATGTGCTACTTCTCTATCCTCAGTGTGATAAGCTGATCACCAAAGGAGATTGCTGAATTTCAAGAAAAATTTAAAGATGAAGCAATCAAAGCTATTTGCCATTTGACATCTCAAACTCTCGTGATTCAAAAGCTGAATCAATGGCCTTCCACAAAGCCTCCACCAAGATTTCAAAGCTTCAAGAGAAGGAGCTGAAAGGACAAACTTCATATCTCTCCGGTAAGCTTAGAAGCTAGCTTTCACATACAAGGTAGTACAGGTATGAACCTACTTGTATAAAGAATGTGATTATGTTAAATTCTTGATCTGGTAGGAACTTTAATATAATTGAAAATTATTGATAATTATGTCATCACTCATTAGCTAAGATATTTGAACTTACTTTCTTAATGATCTTTATAAAACTAGTGTATGTGCAAAAGTGCTTAGATTATATAAATCTGTTATCATGACCATGACTGAACCTTAATTGATAAAGTATTTAGAAATCAGTCGAAGCAGCGTCATGAGTAGAAACAGATACACAAAATTTCTTTTACACAAATACTCAATAATTTTTTGTTTTTAAAACTACATTAACAAGATCTCAAAAACTTTCAAAACCTATAGTTGATGATTTCCAGATAAGGATAAAATGGAAATACCATTATTCTACTTAAAGGCTGATCCATCTTATCACCTAGGTTTACAGTGCTAAAAACAATTTTTCATATTTTTAAAAAACACGTTCATGAACCTCGAAAGTCAGACACTTTCATCTTGAAAGCTTAAACTGTCCAACTCTCCAAAACTAGTATTTAAGGGACTCAACTCTTAATCAAACCCTTATAATACAGTCTATCGAAATCTCCTAAGATAAGCAAAACCTCTCATAATTGATCTATTCTCTGCATTACGTTTTCAAAATTTCTTCTACTTCGGTAGACCTACATTTCAACTTTCTTCCAAGATAACTAGGTTTGTGTCACGAAAATACTCTTGTTCTCCATGGTATCATGTCAAAAAGACACATGCCTACTCCAAGATTTTCCCGTTCCAGGAACGTAAGAAATATCTTATGGCAATCTTATGAGCGCAAGAAATATCTTACGAGCCACTATCATTTCCATCATCACCAGGTGATGATGAGGTAGAGGACATGGGGAACTCGCCTATTGCGAAATTCCCTAACTGTCACCACTACACCTCCCATGGCTCTCTTTTTCACACGTGCAATGGTCTCACCACATCGGTGAAATCATTATAGAGCCAGGGTCTGACCCCTCAAAGAAGAAAGAAGACCTAAGGGAGCACTTCGCTTAGAAAAGAAGATAAATCTTAAGGATTAAGATTAAATTTATATCTCGGATTAGATCAATTGTTAGAAATACCCTGTTTATCTTAGAAAATTCGTTCATGTTTTGTTTGTATTCTTCCATGTGATGTAATATTATTCTAAGGAATGCAAAGTTGAACAAATTAAATTTATACTGAACTCCTTGTTTGAACTCTCTAAAAGCATAAATTATCATTCAGTTGTCCGGATCATAAGGCCACTTCAAATCAGCTAAATATGTACTGACTCTCTTCAATTCCTATGATTGAACTGCCTACTAAGTTTTTAAGCTAAAAGTTTTATCTCAAAAGTAAAATTTTGCAAAAAAATATTTTTTTCTTTAAAAATTCATAAGGAAACTTTCCTTGAAAAATTAAATTATATTTATAATCACCAGCAAGTCTGTTTTCTATGAATTACTCTTAATACAACAACTCTGCAAATCTTTGGAAAAGGAAATCAGTTGACAGATTTAGTCAAGGAACTTTCAGATACCTTGGGTGTGCATTTATATCTCATCTATGAACTTCGTCTTTGTGATACTAAACTTTACTAAAATGATTATTTCTTTAAGTTGGTTTCTATTCCTAAGTAATTAAAGTAAATCTGTTGACTTACTGTGAGATCAATTATTAGCAGTTAATGAAGGTCTTTTTTTTTGAAAATCTTTATATTGTTACCGCCTTCATTCGGTTTCTACGTGATTAGCTCTACAGAACTCTACAATCTAGAAACTACTGCTATAGTGTCTAATAAGTTAAGTCATATATCGTTCTTTATTCTATAGAAAGACTTGACTAGAACCACTGTAATTGACTTGTTTATACATACATTAAAGACATTCTTGAGATCTTGATTTTTAGAAAAAAGATTACATTCTTGGGTGCATACTAAATTATTTTACAGCATGTAGTCACGTAAATCTTGTGTAGTAGTGGTGGTGCCCGTACAATATTCTTGGGTACGTATTAGAACTATTGTGCAGTATGTAGTCACGTAAATCTTGTGTAGTAGTGGTGGTGCCCTTATAAGAGTCCTATAAACCCGGGGTATTACATATTAAAGGAAAGGTCCCTCCTAATTAGTAGTACTTGCATCCTCAAATTCATAATTCTCTGTTATATCAACATTAAAGATTTCTCAAGATTTTCTTCAATGAACATGTATTCTCTTGTTAAATTAGCACGGCTCTTTTTATCTCTATCTAATCATTTATGACTTAGCCATTTCCTTGTAAGTTCATAATATGAGATAGGTTGACTTACCTGAAGACACTATGAAGGATTTATACAAAGACAACTTAACTCTGCTGATGGCAAGGCAGAATGAATCAAAGTTCAACCAAACACTTCATGAAAAGAGATATATTTATGCAAAGATATGCTCAAGCTGAGGAAGAGTTCTTAAACAGACCTTGAAGAAGACTGCTGTTGAAATGCACATCAACAGTCACTAACTGAAGACATCAGTTAGTCGTCAACTATCAGTCTTTCTTCAAAATGTTAACAAATCAAGGTATGAATGTGCATTAGCAATCATCAAACATTGTTTATACTCTTATCATCTGTTGACATGATAAAATTCCAAAATTTAGGTAAATAATTTTATTACTTTTAGTTCAATTAATTTTTTTAAAAAATGGGATTTTATTAAAACATTTGAGGCTTTATTTAAAATAACTCCTTAAAACGTTTTTAATGCTCACTGACTGATAGCTAGTTCTTAAAACCAGTCTGCAAACTTTGGTTACTTTTTGACTGATTATGTCACCAGCAAAGATTTCAAATGCGTATTACCAAATTAATGATGTCATTAGGTAGCTATTAAAATTCAGTCACTACTGACTGAATAATCTCTTTTAAAACCTCCATCAATCACAACCTTCAGCTGAGTCAACTTAGTTGAATGATCAGTCGACTATTCAAGCTGACATGATCAGTCCAATTCACTTAGCTCATCAATCAAGACTTCGACCGATGAATCTTCACTGACTGATTAAATCTTATCAAAGTGGCATAGGGATACTTCTCATTGAAATTTCAATCAAACCCTTGTAAGTCCACCCCCATAAAACTTGTCATCAAGTTTTTATTAATGAAGGATGAACTCATAGCTAGCCATCAAACATACCTTCGTAAGTCCAACCCTATGGCTTAAGGAGGTTCTTAATGACAAATCAATTGAACCTTTGTAAGACCATTTCAGTGACCTAGAGGAGATTAAGGTTGAATATTCATCAAACTCCTATAAGTCCACAATCCCAGAAACTTGGCATCAAGTTTCATTAGCTGAGGGATAATTGTCACACCCCAATTCAAGCTCCTAAATAGAGCCCAAATTCGGGCATGAATCCGTTATACATAATCAAAATAACCACCTGTTTAACATAACAAAACTGTTAAAATAGAAACATGGCGACATGCCATTTCACTTTATAGACTAAAGAATATACAACTGAGTTTACACAACTCATCTAAACTTATACATAAACCAAAAGAGAAAGCATCTAGCGTTTATATACAATATAAAAGAGACCAATGTTTGATACATAGAAAGTATGACAAGACCACTGTCTAACCATATACACAAAATAAAAACTACCCCAAAAGAGAGTCTACCATCTTCTATCTCACAACGAGCCGCACAGCCTCATGCACATGACTCCTTCGTCTTACTTCAATCTAAGGAAAACAATAGTGAAAGGGTGAGTCACCTATGACCCAGTAAGATTCCACTATACTTATGCATGTTATGCATATATGCAGCAGTAATATGATGCTAACATGTAGCAGTACAGAATCATCATAACTGATAAACACTCAAATCTCATTACGAGTGCAAGAAGGCTCATTGGAAGTAATGACCAGCTTACAAAGCTATGATCTAAACAACATCTTATATCACATATTAAAACAAGTAATAACATCACGAAATCATATACATCAGGATATAGAAGTTGAGGTACACCTCTGACTAATCAGCTCCCTTTATAACATCACTTGATCTTGAAGTTCATATCATGTCGTTTAGAACTATATAATTCGTATATTCCACGGAATAGGTTAACATGAACCCAAGTCCCTACAGCCTTGGCAATCATGAGACTACACTACTCTTATCCAATAATCTACATAGTGTAAAACCCTATTTTGACTGAAATAGGGAGACAGGCCAGATTAAGGTCGTCACAACCCGGCTATCAATGCACTCTGCCCCATGACAGTCGGTGGTTAACAAAAACCCCCTGATAGTTATAATTCGTTTATGCACTTTTGTTTACCAATTTCATATTCACATATCATTTCGTATTTGTTTACAAATTTGAGTATTTCATTTATCCTTCAAGGATCAATTCGATTTCCATATTCACAAAATTAACACAAGTAGCAAGTTATCCATACCAAATAACTCAATTTCAAGTCACAACCTCACTTTCATAGCCAAGTTACACACTTTGATTCAACTAGTTTCACATTGGTTTCACACTTTCAAGTATATAATCAATTAACAACATATTCAAGGTTTATATAACCACCAATACACTTTATTAACATATACCCATAATCATATCAACTAAGTAAAAATCTTAGCATGGCAAAATTTCATAATTTCACCATAATAACAACTCAATAATCACATATAAGTGAAATTAACTGATTAAACTATAAACATGGATAAGCTAGAGGTCCCTTGCCTAATTAGGGAGCTAATCCACCCATTAATCTCTGGAATCCAGTGATTACACCAGCCTATAACTCAATTTTATCAACCCCCTTGAGCTGCCTTGAAGAAAGAACAAGAAATCAAGCAAGAACACGTTGAACCCGTAGGTTGATTTGATGAAATATGGAGAGAATTTGAGAGAAAAATGTGTGTTTTGGGTGTTTGAAGTCCTGGAATATGGTCTCTCTCTCTCTCATTACCCACGACCTACACCAGCTAAGAATGCATGGGAGCAGGAGGTGGCAGCAAATTAGACTCAATATAGTGAGCTGTCAAAGTTTGGATGAGGCCGGCGCGGTTGAGCCTAAAGGAGTGGGGCGAGCGTGCCTACTGTTCACCACCCTGGGCCATTTTTGCTGTTGCGTGTTATTTCTATGGTTCGGTTGCTCAGGCGCTCCTATATTTGATTGTATAAAACTTATAACTCATCAAAGGTTATCTCTAAAGGTTCTATATCATCCTAGGATCAAATCAAATTAAAGTCACAACAAAGTTTACGAACACGAAAATAACATCGAAAACTTTTTTGTTTTGAACTTCAAAATAACAGAACATCTTTTGAAACTTCAAAATAATAGAACATCTTTCTCTTTTTCAAGGCTCAGTTTAACATTATGAACCCATATAACATCAAGCATATCCAAGTTAAAAATATCATGCCTTATCTCTTTCATTTTAATTTAATTTATGCCACGGAATCATGTAAGAAAGTAACATACCGAGACATGCAAACAAGAGTTCACGACTCATCTATTAGTAATCACGAGCCAAGATAATCAAGCTAAAAATGCATGTATATAATCATAAGATTAATATGCTAATGAAATGCTAGAGTATTACACCCTCTTCCCCTTAAGAGAATTCGACCCTGAATTCCTTACCTTAGTCATTAGGTAAGTGTTGGTACTTAGTTCTCATTTCATTCTCGCTTTCCCATGTAGCCTCTTCTACTTCATGACTTTGCTGTAAGACATTTACCATTGGTATTGTCTTTGTTCTCAATACTTGTTCTTTTCGATCCAAGATTTACACCGGTTGTTCCACGTACGATAAATCAGGTTGAAGGTTAACAGGTTCAACCTCTAATACATGTGAAGGATCAGGAATATACTTCCTTAACATCGATACATAAAAAACATTATGAATCCCTTCAAGTGCTGATGGCAATGCCACTCGATATGTCAGCATCGCCACTCTTTTTAAGATCTCAAAAGGCCCAATATATCTTGGTGCAAGTTTTCCTTTCTTCCCAAATCTTTTAACACCCCGGACTTGAGAAATCTTTAAGAACACATGATCACCTACTTCAAATTCAAGATCTCTTCTTCGAATATCAGCATAGCTCTTCTGTCCACTCTATGCAGTAAGAAGCCTATCCCGAATTACTTTCACATGATCAGCAGATTCTTGCACAATTTCTCGATTCCATATCTTTGCTTCTCCCACATCATCCTAACAGATTGGTGATCGATATTTTCTTCCATACAATGTTTCATAAGGTGCCTTTCCTATACTTGATTGGTGACTGTTATTATATGCAAACTCTGCGAATGGAAGATGGGTATCCCAACTACCTTTAAAATCAAGTGAACAAGCTCGAAGCATATCCTTAAGAATTTGAATGGTCCTATCAGATTGCCCATCTGTCTGAGGATAAATGCAGTACTAAGACTCAATTTAGTTCATAGTGCTTCTTGAAGTGTCTGCCAAAATCTCAATGTGAAGTGAGGATCTCGGTCAGAAACAATGCTAACAGGTACTCCATGCAATCTTACAATCTCCTGAATATACAACATAGTAAACTGATGTAATGAAAATGTCATCTTCACTGGTAAGAAATGTGCAGACTTGGTAAATCGATCCACGACAATCCACACTCTATCATATCCTCGACTAGTTCTCGGTAATCCAATTATAAAATCCATTACAATGTTTTCCTATTTCCACTCTGGAATCTCTAGTGGTTGAAATAATCCTGCCGGTCGTTGATGTTCAGCCTTTACCCGCTGACACGTCAGGCATTTAGATACATAACTTGTAATTTCCCTCTTCATATTACTTGATGGAGATCAAGGACCAAGACCCAATATTCCAAGAGATCCAATGGTGATTACTGAAGGTCCAATAACGAGGGAACAAGCTAAGAAGATTCGGGAAGCTCTCATGGCTCTTGTGGACGAAATCAAGGTCAACACATCAACCAAGGATGTTCAAGGCAATGAAGGGAGGATCGTTTGCATGTTGGAGGGTCAAATAAGCATGAAATGAAGACTCAAGGGACTTATATAAACTTGATCCAAAGTTTACAAGAACACGTTTTAGTCCATATTTTTGGTATCCTAAAACGAACTTTGATTAGGGTTAAGTGTTTCCTAGTTTTGGTAGGAGTCTTTTAGGTATTGAGTAGTATAAATATTTCTTTTATTTCATTGTAAAACAATAACTTGGATATATGATTAAATTGAATTGAGTTTTCACTATATTGTGAGCTTTTGAGAGATTTCTTAGACTAGAATTCTCAAACCCTTGAACTTATCAAGTTTGTTGAGCTGCAGTCTTGTGGCGTTCCGTAGTCTTGGTTCCTAATTAATTGCGATTGGTGGGTCAAGGTTGCACCTCAAGGTTCTAGGGATTAAATCTGCCCTAGGGTTGAGGGAAGCTCCCTATCTTTCGTTTCAATTCGTCGTTTTCTATTTCAATACGTGTTCATGGTTGGTTTCCCTTTGTCAACGATCTTGGAATCACATCATTACTCCACCAGAAATATCATTTCAAATCTCGATACATCTTGGTACTTCCTGGGTGTATAGTATATCTCGATTTGTTGCATTTATCCATTACTTGTTGTTTGATTTCTGAGTCATCAGGAATACTAACTTGACCTCTGAACTTTAATAATCCATTGCTAAGAACATGGAAATCTTGTTCTTCTTTACCCTCCTTTAACTTTTTGACAATCCTTTGTAACTCGACATCTCATTCTTGTGCCTCTTTAATTCTCTCAAGTAATATTGGTTAAACTCGAACATTCGCAAAGATGATGCCATGGCTCGATTTGCAAGGATTCCATTGACATGCATCTTCTAGCATCTTCCACTCCCGGATCATCAAACATGAAACATACATCTTTCGACTCAAAGCATTCGCGACCACATTAGCTTTTCCCGACCGATAAAAGATGGTACAGTCATGATCCTTAAGTCTATTAATCCATCGACGTTGACGATTGTTCAACTCTTTTTGAGAGAAAAGATACTTCAAACTTTGATTATCAGTATATACTTCAAACTTTGCCCCATACAGATAATGTTTCCACTTATGTAATGCCATGATGATAGTCGCTAACTCCAAATCATGCGTAGGATAATTCTGTTCACACGTGGTCAATTTTCTCGAGGCATAAGCGATGACTTTCCCATTTTGCATTAACACAACCCAGTCCTTCTTTAGAAGCATCGCTATACACAATGAAATGTTCATTTCCATTAGTTAAGGCAAGAACTGGAGCTGATGTCAATCTTCATTTAAGTTCCTGGAAACTGTTCTCACACTTATCATCCCACACAAAAGGAATTTTCTTTCGAGTTAAGTTTGTCATCGGAGTAGCAATCTTCAAAAATTCTGGTATGAATCTTCGGTAATACCCAGCTAAGCCCAAAAAACTACGAATCTTTGTAACTGTACTGGGTCGCTTCCATTCAACAACTGCCTCCACCTTAGTAGGATCAACTGCAATGTCTGCTTGTGACATAACATGTCCCAGAAAAGTAACTTCTTTCAGCCAGAATGCACATATACTGAACTTGGCATACAATTTCTTCTCTCGCAATAAGGTTAGCACCAATTTTAAATGATGTTCATTTTATGTTTTAGATTTGGAGTAAACAAGTATATCATCAATAAACACTACTACAAAGCTATCCAGATAAGGTTGAAAGATTCTATTCATCAAATCCATAAAAATTGCAGGCACATTAGTCAACCCAAATGGCATAACAATGAACTCATAATGCCCATACCTCGTTCTGAAAGTAGTCTTTGGAATATCTCCTGCTCAAATTCTCAATTGTTGATATTCGAAAATACAATGGCCCCATGTAACTAGTTAAACAAATCATTAATGTGTGGCAAAGGACATTTGTTCTTTACAGTTACCTGATTCAGCTGTCGGTAATCAATACATAGCCTTAGTGTCCCATCTTTCTTCTTTACAAATAAAACTGGTGCACCCCAAGGTGAAACACTTGGCTTAATAAACTGGTGCAACTGAATCTTCAATTCCTTTAATTCAGCAGGTACCATTCTATAAGGTGCTTTTAAGATTGGTGTTGTGCCTGGCAGTAACTCAATACAAAACTTTATCTCTCATTCAGGTGGCAATGAGAAATCATCTGGAAACACATCTGAATACTCACATTCTTCAAGAACCTCTTCAATTTTAGGTGTGGCCTTCTGTTTATCATACACATATGCCAAATACCCAGTACACCCACTAGCAATCAATTTACCAGCCTGTAATGCAGAAATGATATGCAATCTACTACCCCTTTTTTTGCCCAAGAATTGTAACTCAGGCTGATTCAAAATTTTAAAAGTAACTAATTTATGATAACAATCTACATGAGCATGATATGCACATAGCGAATCCATACCCAGTATAATATCAAAATCCCGAATAGGAAACACAATCAAATTAGCGAGCAAACTATAGTTACCCAAAAATACATCACAGACCTTATAGACCACACTAGCCACCACACATTCCCCCATTGGGGTTGATACCTCCAGCATATAAGACAACACATAAGGTTGCACATGTAAATTCACAACAAAATGAGATGCCACATAAGAATGAGATGATCCTGGGTCTATCAAAATGTGGGCTCTAGACTGAAAAATAGTAAGAGTACCTCCTACGATAGACGTAGACTCAAGAACATCTTTTTGGTCTAGGGCAAACACACACCCTTGGACTTTCGGTTTCCCATCACCTCCTCTCTTAACCCTTGAGGTCTGTTGATTCTGGTTCTGTGGCGGCTGATTCTGTGACTGAGTATTCTTCTATTTTGGGCAATGGTTACAGTAGTGTCCAAATTCTCTACAAGTAGTACACTTACCCTGTTTTGCCTATCAATTATCTGCTTTATGATAGCCCTTGCCACAAAAAGTACATCCACTAGTAATAGTCTACTATCCCGATATCATGAAACTACCAGTATTACTCTTCGATTGTTATCCTGTCTGACGATTAAATGTTAGTTCCGTTGTTGTCCCTGCTGTTGTGTCTGTTGTGACCCTCGTGGTGGTCTCTAGAAATGAATATCCCGGTTACCCTATCCTCCTCTATTACTGTAGTTTCCTTGTGCTCTCTCACCTTGTGAGTTGAATCCACCTCTATTAATGTTACCCTGACCTCTTCCACTTTGTTGGGTCGTCTGCTACCCAAACTCTGCAACTCTCTTCACTTTTTGTTCCTCCAGATCATTCTCTACAGATAAAGCTCGATCCATTTTCGGTGGATAAGTAGTGAGCTCGAGTGGAAACAACTTGTTGCAAGCTCTGACCGAAGCCCCTTCACAAACTTTTTCACCTTTCTATCTTCAGTAGAGAGTAAATGAGTGTTATACCTGACCAACTGAGTAAACTTTGCCTCATATCGAGCCACATTCAAATTTCCCTGTTCAAGTATCATGAACTCCATTTTTTTCTTTTCCTGAACCACAGCTGGAATGAAGTTCTTCTTGAATTCTGGCACGAAATTAGCCCATGTCTGAGGAGTCTCTTCAGTCTCCCATTTGCTTGAGTCCATGACCTTATGAATACAATGGAGGCTGACAATGTCCAATTCTAGTAATAACATGCTTTAGAGATAATAGATTAAGAGAGCATGTCCTAGATAGACTTACAAAGAGGTCAGTGTATTAAAAAATACAAAGTGTTTACAGATAAAGAATTAAGACAAAAGAACACTTGTAATAAAACTGTGTTTAAAAACAAACAGATAAAGTACTTTTATAGGATATGTCTTTAAACCAGTGGTTTAAATTTCATGCACACAGAATAATCAATTAATTATAAAGCATGAAAATTTAAAAAGATAGTCATTGTTCATTAAACAAGGAGTTTAATACAAATGTTTTGTTAAAGATTTTACAAAATAAGGAACAAAGGAAGATATACCAGCTAAGTAGAAGCTTGTCCCTCTTGTCTTGAACGCTGCAGCAACTTTAAGTCTTGCTATTTTAGCTTTGGCTTCATTTAGCTCTGTAGAGAGATTTTTGTTCTTAAGCCTCAACATGGCATTCTTTTCAAGGAGATCGATCAGCTGATCATTGTGAAGTCTACGTATCTCCTCCTTCATGGACACAAGCGAGGCATCCATATTGGCTAACTGGTGAACAAAGGCCTGTAGCTCTTTCTGAATAAGGCCATAATGTTAACGAGAGACGGTCCTGGTGGCCCATACAGACGTATGCACCGAATGATTAGCACCTCGTTGAGCCTGAAGCACTTATTTATAGCCGGTATCGATCATCTCAATCATAAAAAGCAGCCCTTGAGAAAGAGCCTCACATTTGTCGTTGATGAGGGCTATGGAGGAATCAGAGGAGCTTGAGAGACGATCGAGCAGTATATTCTGACATGCAGCAACGGCCATTTGACATGCTGAGGCCGCATTCTTGGCGCCTTAGGCTACAGCTATGACTTGAGTCATATAGTCGGTAGTGACATTTGTCGTATGGGATTGTTTGGCCGCAAGATGCTGCAGATTGGTGTTGATGTTGGCCGAGAGGGTGTCAAAATGTTTCAAAAGGTCCTCAACAGAGGAAGGACAGAGAGAGATAGGGCAAATAGTATGGCTATCAGGAGGTTGAGGTTGTTTGGAAGATGGTATGTGTTGGCTAGGAGAGGATTGGGGTTGGCTGGCAAATGGTGGAGATTGGCTGGTAGAAGGATGACTGATAATGGGTGAAGAAAGGGTAGGCTCAGGAGATGTAGTACCAGGCAGGTTGGACCAGATGTGAGGTACCGGGAAAATTTTTCTATGTAGGCTTCATAGGACTGGTCATGAATAAAAATGGGAAGAGAGAAGGGAATGGGTGGATGAATAGATTTAAAAAGAATAAGGAAATGAGGATTAAAGCCAATGTAGGCTGCAACCATTTCAAAGAAGTCACAGACGAAAGGCTTGGTGAAGATAGAAGGATGGCTGATGATGGTAGTGATAGGGGGCTTAGAAAGTGAGAGAAAGGGAGAGATGTCCGGTTTGGTAGGAGGTGGAAGACCTAGGTCCCTGTGGATAGCAGCCCACTACTGAAAGATCACTCAATTTCTGCACAACAGAGTTGTGCAGAAAGAATTGCTGGGACCAGGTAGGAGGTAGAGGATCATAGAAGGCACCTCATTGAAAAAGAATATCCCCAGTAGACATTGGTTGACAGGGAATGCGCTTGGGATAGTCAAGAGTGGATATGAATGGATCTATATTGGTAAGGTTTGATTTAGGTCGGCTGTCTTTAAAGAATAGTAGTTCTTGGACATTCGGGTAAAGATGGTTGTAAGGGTTGAGTTTGGTTTGTTTGGAAGTATGTTGGTCAGAAGAGAAGGTTAAAGAACCTTTGGGGTAGATGAGAGGGTGACTATCAGGTGAGTCTTGCAGCTCTTCTTGGTGAATGGGTTGGGTAGATGGAATAGAGGTTGGAGGAGTAGGTGAAGAAGGAGGTAAAATTGGCTCATCGGCAGAGGGCACGAATTTTTCCTTTTTGGCACTCTTCTTGAGGCATTTTCTATGCCTTGATTTTGAAGGGGAGGATTCGGGATTGGTTGGTTTGAAGTGAGTTGGTGTGGTGACTTCGGTCATGGGAACGGTTGAAGAGGGTTGAGCAGGTTGAAGGTTGTCTGATAAGGGAATGTCTGGTGTTGAAGGAGTTATAGTTGAGGTTTTGGGGATGCCAAAAGTTTCATCTGTGGGTAGAAGAGTTTGTTCAGTTTTGGGCTTGACTTGTTTAGAGATGGGTTTTGGAGGAAGATTGGCTGGTTGAAAGGTGGTTGTGTCTCTTTCAGCAGCCTTTTTGGTTTTGGCAGGTTTCTTTGATGGTTTGGGTTTAGGTGAAGAGGGAGGTGGAGATGATTGTTTGGATTTCTTGGGAGAGGGTTCATCAGGCTCATAAGGATCATGATCGAGCCTTGTAAGGTCAAAATCCTCAGGAAGTTCAGCGTCCGGAGGCTTTGGCTCCTCCTGAACAGGAAGTCCCTCAGAAGAGTAGGTCACCTTCCTCTTACCCTTCTTATCTTGAGTAGAGGGACCAGCACTAGCAGTTGCGGCAGCAGTAGCTCTTTTGGCGATATCTTCTCTATACCTAGTGATGTTATTTACTATGAAGACATAGGTGTTGGTCACCTTGATGAAATCATCATTGGTCATATGTTTTTCAATCTTCTCATAACCTCTCATTAAGACATTAAGTACCCTTACAAAGGGTCTCTTCATTCCAGGATTGGCTTGTACTTCAGCCACACTTTGGAACAGTATTAAAAAAATAATTTTAGCCCAGTTCAGCTGTTTGCGAAGAATGATGGCTTTTGTCCATAGTAGCTGCTGGGAGGTGAAGATGTCTCGTGATCCATTCTTGAAAAGAATACTCTTATTTAGAAGATGACTGATAAGATAAGCCCCTTCAGGAAACAAGATCCTGTACATCTCAGAGAATGGTTCTGGCTTGGAAGTTCCACGCATCATTTCCCAAGATTGATCAGATTCTTCAGCAGTCAAATCTAAGTTTCCTTCAACTGGAAGTCCTAAGATTCTCCCAACTATCTTGTAATCAAGCTTGATTAGATAACCTCTGATGTATCCCTTGAGAAACTCATGTTGACCTTTGCATCCTTGGTCTGAGGCGGAGGTGGAAGAGTCATTCGAGTAAAGAATTCTTCAGCAATTGAGTTGCTGTACTTGGTGTCATTCAGTTGAAATAGTGGTAGAATTCCACACTCTTCTAAGTCTTTTATCAAGGTTACTCCAAGATATGCTATAAAACTAGTTGATGTAGAGAGAGAATAGGTCTTGTAGCAGCCTCAGCAGCCTTTGAAGGCTCAGAACTTTGCTGAATAACAGAACTAGTTGATGTAGTGGCATCGGTAGTTTTAGAAGATTTCTTGGCCTAAGGCAAACAATAGCAGAGTTAAGGATGGCTGATACAAGATGACTATCAGCAGTTCTTGGAAAACACGTACTATTCAAATCAAAACCCAAGATATGCTAGAAAACTTGTACTTTTAAAAGCAAAAGTTCATTAACAACACATTTCATCTCCAGGGTTTTAGACAGGTGCAAATTTTAATATTTTCCAGAAAATTAAATAGTATAAATTGTAAATATTCATATGTGAAAAACATTAGACACATTTAATACTCAGAAATTAGTCATAAGCAACAAGAGAATTTTAAAATCAAACATACGCAGTTCATCAATGGCGCTAGAATGAAATAGTTCATATGACTTTTAAAATCACAATATTGAATATAATAAAGCTGAAATTAAATGAACTTATGAAGATAAGATTACTCACCATTATAGATTATGCACAGAATATTAGAGGATTTGAAGATTCAGAAGGTCTTTGAAAGAGTATCAATTTCTGGAGTTTGAAAAGAAGAAAGACGGTTTTTGCAAAATGTGAACAGTCAATTAGTGTAATTTGCTATTTATACCTCTGATAAGTCTCAATAAATGATATTTAATGAATTTTGAGATCTGTATTTAATGTCTTGATAAGTGACTGTTCAAATAAAATTTGATTTTGTCCTTTCGTTTTGAAGACTACCGATCAGGAGAGAGAAATACTTACTTAAGGTTGTCCTATAATATCGGTAGAGTGACACTTGTATGATAAAATAAGCAGTTCTATAAACAGGCAAAGTGTAATAAATTAAGACATTGTTTAAAAGTTAAGGATTGAGATCAAGCATACCAAGCTCTCCTCTTAAATAGGCAAACCTGGTTGAATCAAGTGGCTTGGTGAAGATATCAGCCAACTGTTGATTAGTAGGTACATATTACATACTGATATTACCTTTTTCCACATGATCTTTTAAAAAATGATATCTCACATCAATGTGCTTTGTTTTGGAGTGCATGACAGGATTTTAAGAGACTGAGATAGCTGATGTGTTATCACACATAATAGGGCAATCAGCAGTCTTGATCTCATAATCTACAAGTTGCTGTTTAATCCACAGCAATTGTGAGTAGCAGCTACCAGTAGCTATGTATTCTACTTCAATTGTTAAAGTTGAAACAAATGTTTACTTTTTACTGGCCCATAAGATAAGTCTATTTCCTAAGAATTGACATGTCCCACTTGTGCTTTTCCTGTTAACCTTACAAGCAGCAAAGTCACCATCAGAATAGCCTATAAGATTAAAGGATGAATCCCTTAGATACCAAATACCCAAGTTAGATGTATCAATTAGATATCTGATAATTCTTTTGACAGCCTATAAGTGAGACTCCTTTGGATCTGCTAGAAAACACAAACAGCAAATATAATGTCAGGCCTACTAGCAGTTAAATATAAAAGTGACCCAATCATGCCTCTATAAAGAATCATGTCCACTTTCTTTCCTTTTTCATCTTTGTCAAGATGACAGTTAGTAGCCATAGGTGTGCTGAAACTGTTTGCATTTTCAAGCCCAAATTTCTTGATGAGATCCTTTGCATATTTGGCTTGATTGATGAAGATACCAGTGGAGCTTTGTTGAATTTGAAGTCCTAGGAAGAAATTGAGTTCTCCCATCATGCTCATTTCAAATTTATTCTGCATAAGCTTTTCAAACCTTTTGCAAAGATTTTCATTAGTAGAGCCAAATATAATATCATCAACATAAATTTGAACTAGTAATGAATGACCTTTATGTTTCATGATAAAAAGAGTAGTGTCAATTTGACCTCTCACAAAGCCTTGAGTTATCAAGAACTTTGAAAGGGTCTCATACCAGGCCCTTGGAGCTTGCTTGAGTCCATACAATGCTTTTCTTAATTCGTATACATCCTCTCTTCTTGAGTTATTCATGAATCTAGGTGGCTGTTCCACATAGACTTCTTCTTGCAGCTCACCATTAAGAAATGCACTCTTAACATCCATTTGATATACCTTGAAATCTTTAAAGGATGCATAGGCCAAGAATAATCTGATAGCTTCTAATCTTGCAACAGGAGCAAATGTCTCAGCATAATCAATTTCTTCTTCCCGTCTGTATCCTTGGGCTACCAATCTTGCCTTATTCCTAGTGATGTTTTCATTCTCATCCATCTTGTTTCTGAAGACCCACTTTGTACCAATCACTGTTTGTCCTTTGGGTCTAGGAATAAGTGCCCAAACTTGGCATCTATCAAAATGTTTAAACTCTTCTTGCATATCTTCCACCCAGCTTGGATCTTTCAGAGCTTCTTCTATCTTTTTGGGCTCAATATTTGATACAAATGCTTTAGAATACATGCATTCATTTCTTGACGCTTGTCTTGTCTGAACTCCAACATTAAGATCACCAATGATTTAAGTGATAGGATTATCTCTGACTTCTCTAACTTCAACAAGGAGGTCTTGTCTGATAGCATCAGTAGAGTTTAGTTCTTGAGAAGTGGAAATGTCTGGAGCTTGGTAGGTTATTTCCAATGTAGATTGAAATACTTCTGGTGTAGATGGAATAGTAGATTCTGGATTTTCTGAATCATCATTAGCTGGTCCACTATCACCACTTAGAGGTTCTATCAAGTTAATCCTTGGAGGAACTTGTGAAGATGTAGCTTCAGCAGAGTTGGAGCTTGGTTGTTCTATGCCTGTCTCACACTCATCAGAATCATTAGACACCTTCGGAGCCATATCTGGCCCAATAAAATTAAATTCATCAAAAGAGACATGTACAAATTCAACAATTTTAAGAGAAGTTTTATTATAAACTCTGTATGCTTTTGAAAATTTAGCATATCCCAGAAATATTCCTTCATCACTTTTGGATTCAAACTTACCACTATGTTCTCTACCATTGTAAAGAACATAACATTTGCATCCAAATATTTTGAAGAAACTAATATTGGGAGCTCTGCCTCTCCATATTTCATATGGAGTTTTGTTATGAAACTTGTTGATTATAGACCTGTTTTGAGTGAAACAGGCTATGTTTACAGCTTCAGCCCAGAAATACATAGGCAGCCTTGCTTCGGCAATCATGGTCTTCCCAGCTTCAATAAGAGTTATGTTCTTCCTTTCAGCAACTCCATTCTGTTGAGGTGTATCAGCTGCAGAGAAATTGTGACCAATTCTATGGTCATCACAATATTTGGCCACACCATTGTTCTTGAATTCTGTTCCATTGTCTGATCTGACATCAGCAATGTCATCCAGCTTCTAAGTCTGCAGTCTTCTGAAAAGTGCTGTTATGATGTCATAGGTTTCATCTTTAGAAGACAACATTTTAACCTAGGTGAATCTCGAATAGTCATCAACTACCACCAGTGTATATTTGCTGCCACCAAGGCTAGTAGTAGTGACTGGACCAAATAAATCCATGCGGAGCACCTAAAGAGGTCTGGTAGTGGATAGATATGGCTTGCTTTTGAATGATGATTTGGTTAATTTACCCATCTGACATGCCTTACAAAGCTTGTCATGATCTGCTGATATCTTTGGCAGACCAACAACTAAGTTGTCCTTTGACAACTTGGAGATGTATTTGAAGTTGAGATGACTGAGTCTTTTGTGCGACAACCAACTGTTATCATTTGAGGTCTTTGCAATCAAACATAGTCTTGATTTTCTTCCCACAGCATTCATATCAACCACATACACATTTTCTTTTTTGAAACCAGTCAAGATTGTTGTGCAGGTCTCACTGTCCTTGATAAAGCAATGACTTGAGGTGAATTGACATATCAATCCCTTATCACAGAATTGTGATATACTTAGGAGATTGTGCTTCAAGCCTTCTACTAGAGACACTTTGCTGATGGAAAGATTTCCTCGAACTATACATCCATAGCCAACTGTCTTCCCTTTGGAGTTATCACCAAAAATCACTGAGGGACCCTTTGCTTTAGAAATGTCGGAGAGAAGATCTTGGTTTTCAGTCATGTGCTTAGAGTAGCTACTATCCAGATACCATAAGTCTTTCTCCTCCTCATTAACAGCCATGAAACATTCCTGAAATTTAAACGTTTAAGAATATGGTCCCCTTTTATTATTGGGTCCAGAGGGTTAGCAGCCTTCTGGAATCCATACCTGTTTAACCTTTGGAGGTGTGAACCCTCTAGGTTTAGGTATGAATCTCAGAAGGCACTCATGAATCTCGTGCCCATGACCTTTACAGAAAGAGCATTTATGAAAACCTTGAACATGTTTGACGATTTTTTTAGGGGTTTTCTTATTATCAGCAGTCTTGAGGATGACCGATTTCCTGATGACAGGCTTATTGGATTTAGGCTGATAATGCAATTTCCTAGTGATATTAGGCTTAACAATAGTAGGCCTTTTAACAAAAGGTTTTACATTTTTAGGAAAAATTCCCTTGACCTTTTTATCAGTAGGGTTGTGGTTAGCAATCTTTCCTTTGACAAATTTAATAGGCTTGAGTTAAGATTTCTTTGACTTGTTATCAGTCATCACTGTTTTCACAGGATGACTGACAACAGGTCTTTGTTGCTCAGCCTCCCTATTAGCAGTGTCATTGGTGTTGACAGATTGCTTACCCTTGGACTTGTCTGATTTGTTTTTGGAGTAAACAAATGGAACTTTGTTAAAACGAAGTCCTTGCTTTCCCTTTTGAGAAGGATACTGATCATATACAACTTCCTCAGCCATTTCCTTAGCAATCACTTCAGCTGTCCCTTTTTCTTGAGAACTGGATGAACTTGCTATATTGAACTCACTTTGGAAATCGATACCTATTTTGTCATCAAGAGGTTTTTGTTTTGAAATAATGGTATAAAATATCCTTTGGAGTTGTTCCAAGTATCAACAACCTTTTGGAGGTCATCTTTCTCAGAATTGATTTTCTTTGTGTGCTCAAGTAGGAATTCCACTTTTTCAGTTAAGGCTTTGTTCTCCTTTTGAGTCTTGATATTCTCAGCTTGTTGTCTATTGAGATCTTTGATCTCAGACATCAAGGTAGATTTCTCAGAGATAGCCAACTCATGTTTTTTGGCTAATTTTACATAGGCAGTTTTAAATTTAGAAAATTCTTCCAGCATGTCTTTATTGGCTTTGATGAGTTCTCCCCTTGAAGGTTCATTGAGCTCATAATCATCACTATCATCCTGTTGAAATGGCAGTGATCTTACAGAGTTATGAGGTGATTCTCTAGCCATAAGACATATAGTTGCTTCCTCAGCAAAGTCACAGGAATCATCCTCATCAGAATCTGTATCACACCAAGTGGGCAAGTTGCTTTTATCAATGTCTTCAGCCACCATCCCTTTTTGTTTTTGAAATTTAGATTTGGGACTTTTTTTGTAAAATTCATATTTTGGCTTTGGACATTTTGATGCAAAATGACCTGGCTTCCTACAGTTAAAACAGACAAGCTCATTTTCTTTTTGGGGAATAGCAGCTTTATAAGGAGCAGCTGTTTTTACAGGAGCAACTGTTCTTTGAGGAGCAGTAGTCTTGTAAGGTGACTGCTTATAGGAAGACTTGTTAAATCTTTTGAAACGTTGATACTTCTTAACAAACATGGCAAAGGCTTCGTCCGAAAAAATATCATCGCCATCACTTAATGTAGATGGGGTTTCATTAGGTGTAGAACAGGAAGGTTCAGCAGACATGGCTGGTAAAGATAAATTTTTAAAATTCTTTTCCATTTCTTGAGCTTGCTGAATTTCAAGCTCATAAACCGAAAGACTTGCATAAAGATTTCTGAGAGACAATTTATTCAAGTCTTTTAATTCTTTCATGGTAGTGATCTTTACATGCCATAGATTGCCTAGTGCATTAAGAAATTTCATGTTTATTTCTTTCTTTTCATACTTCTTTCCTAAAGAATAGCAAGAGTTTACTATCTCATAGAATCTATCGTATGCACTTCTTAAGGTCTCTTTAGCATCTTTCTTGAATGAATCAAACTTCTGGATGCAAGTGTACATCATGTTGTTCTTTGTTTCTCCATCACCTTCTAGGTATTCCAGTATAGCTTTCCACATTTCTTTAGCAGTTTCCAGATTAATGATCTGCTGGTAGGTGCTGATATCAACACAGCTGGTGATGATGTTGATGGATTTTCCATCCAAAGCATCATTCGTTCTATCTTCTTCATCCCATTCTTCTTCAGGCTTTGGAATTTCAGGATCAACAGTTGGATCAAGAGCAGCTAGAGTATTTGACTTCATAGGAATCCTTGGACCATCTGTAACACATTTTCATAAACGTTTATCAATAGAGTTCATGTGTCTTTTAACCATGTCTTTCCAGATATCAATGTAAACTTCATCCAATACAGGACAATGGTTCACATTTGAAGTTTCCAACATTTGATGAGCAGCTATTGGATCTTTAATCTCTCAAGAGGTTAATCTTGGAAAAACTTATTTTCAAAGAGTCTAGCTCTGATACCAATTGTTAGGTCTCAAGGTGCTCAAATAGGCTAGAAGGGGGGGGGGGTTAAAGAGCCTATGTCCAATTTAAAAATTTGTTTTACAAAGTTACTTCACAAGAGAGTTAGAAAATATTTTGCAGCCGAATAAAGTGAAGTATAGAACAAGTTCACGATGGCTGATCTTGATAGGACAAGATCAGCTATTCTAAGAACTGTTGGAATTTCTGAAATTTAACAAGTAATAGCAATTCACAAGTGCAGGAAGTGGATAGAGATTTTAATATGGTTCACACTTATAAATAAGTGCTATGTCCACAACCAAGGTGGTCAACTTTGGATTTGAAAATCGTCTACTAAGTTTTCCACTAGAATCTTTACAAGATAGATCACTAATGGATCGTGTACAAAAATTAGTTGACCAAGTGTTTGCGGGAGAATTAATATCTACAAAGATATAATTCTCGTGTGCTTTGAATGCAAAGGATTGCAATCAATGAAGAGCAATAAAGACTATGCTTCAAGTTCGGAGCTCTTCAAAGACTGTTTTTACAGATTTAGCTTTGAAGCTTTTAATGAACTAGCTGTTGAAGATGAAGATTTTAGAGTTGTAGATTCAGAATTTTCAATTCAGAGAGTTAATCTTCAATGCTTCAATGGAGTCTTCTATTTATACTCAGGGAAGCCCTTCAGATCGTTGGAGATCTTCAGCCTTGGAGGATTTGAATTTAGATGCAATTAATGCTGGAGATATTTGCATTAAATGCTCTAATCTTGCTGTTGAAATCTAATAGTGAGTTCTGCAAGGTTCAGACTAAATTCTGCCATTTTGCAAAAAATAGGTAGACAGTAGATGCAGGCAGAATGTCCTTTTCTGAGATGAATGCCTAATAAGGAAAGAATCAATAAATGATGTTTGCAGGTTATCATTGTATCAAAGTCAATGAAGGACTTTGCTGAAAGCTTAAGGCATATCTTTAGACAAGTCTAGATCGAATGATCTTTAGGTGTTCAACATTGCTGATGAAGCTTGACTGAAACGAACTTGTCCGATGACTTGATGGACTTGGCTGGAACGAACTTGTCCGATGTTTAGATGGACTTGGCTGATATGAAGATAGCTGATTTGAACATGGCTGATATACAACATGCTATCTTCCGAAGACTAAGTTAATTATAAGAAGCAATCCTAAGCTATACAAGCAGTTGTCTAAGTACAAGTTGCCACTCTAACAGACACGCAGGCCCATTATTCACCTTGGCTTAGACTTAGGTTATGGATACAAGCAAATCTATGTAAAATACAACAATTACTTATTTTCTACACCCTCCTAAGTCCATGACTCTTTTCAGTTATCTATTAACTGATCAAGGAATAGAGTCAAGTGGCTGAGAGACATCTTGACACAGATAATTATTCATGATGAATAAAACTCAAACTCTTATAAGCCCACAACTACTGATCACATGATCCAACTCGTCAATTTCTTTTATCAACTGATCACATGATCCAACTCGTCAATTTCTTTTATCAACTGATCAAGTGACACAGTTAAATGGCTGAAGAAAGATCCTCACACTCAGATCAAAACATATCTTCACAAGTCCTCCTATTCCTTAAGCAAAGATAAGTCTTTATTGTAAGAACTTTTTCTTTGACTCAGATAATGCATTTAATTGCATTATCAACCACTTCTATGAATCTTTGCGCCTCAATTATTAGACCTCTTCTAACAGTTGCAACAGAAGTTCCCTCAAAAGATGTATTCATTAAAAACTTCTGTCGTGACTATCTTGCATCACTACAACAAAAAAGGTCTTTAACAACGTTTTAAAAACGTTGTAATAGGGCAAAGACAACGTTTTCCAAAATGTTGTCTAATCTTACGTTGTCATAGGGTCTTTTTTAGACAACGTTTTTCAAAACGTTGCAAAAAAACACTGTTGTATCCCCTTCCAAGCTGAAATTCCATTCTTTGAAGTTTCATTAGACAACATTTAAAAAAAGTTGTGTTAGATCTAAGACAACGTTTTAAATAAAACGTTGTCTTAGCTCTAAGACAAAGTTTTTTGAAAAACGTTGTCTTAGATCTAACACAACATTTTTGTGAAAAACGTTGTCTTAGGTCTAATACAACGTTTGTTTAAAAACGTTGTTATAAGTTTACAACAATGTTTTTTTAAAAAATGTTGTCTTAGATATATAACAATGTTTTTAAACAAACATTGTATTAGATCTAAGACAACGCTTTTTTTTTAAAAATGTTGTTATATATCTAAGACAATGTTTTTCAAGAAACGTTATTATCTAGTACAACGTTTTTTTTTTAAATGTTCTCAAATTTTTTTTCTTTTTCTTTTCTTTTTTTTTTTTTAAATCCTGGCTTTGGTTTTGGTCCCGTGCCCGTCCCGTTCCCAATCCTATTCTCGTTCCCGTCCCCACACCGCCACCACCACATCCACACTCATGAGAAAATAGCCTAAATAGTGTAATTTGGGAATGAAATCAAACAAGAATGCAATTCTGGAAAAGCTATACAAATAGGGAAAAATGAATTTGGAGAGTGAATGAATATATTCTTCAATAACACGAAAAAACCAAAAAATATGTCAAATTGTCACAAAACTACAACTATCAAAGAAATCTCTATCATTCTATATTTCTAAAAGAACAAAAATATGAGATACATAATGTCAAAAAAATTGAAAACAAAAAAGATAAAAAATTGATTGTATCACTTTATCATTGATCTGTACGTGAGGGCTTGAGAGCACCACTACCTGTTTATTGTTCACATGTCACAGAAGATCTCTCTCCGAGGACAAGCCAAAATGAAAATCCCGAAGGCTAGTGTCCCAAACCTCATAGAATTGCAATCTCAGCAGCACATCTCTCATTTTTCTTCTTCTTCTTACCCATCTTGAAAAGCTCCTTAATTTCATCGTCCTCTTCAACCTCTTCTGCCTAGAGTAAAAGTTAAACAAAGATTTTAGACTGGGTGCATGTGATGAACCATAAATAGCCTTCTAGAAGTTAAGTCTCCTTGAATTTGATTAGGACATATAAATAAAAGCATTTGTAAAATAAAAAGACATTTTTCGATTAAAAGTGGACCTCAATTTGTTTGAAGTGATTTGTTGAACTTACTTTGTCCTGGTCAACTAAACAATACCTTGAATGATTTAATTAGAATCCATATGAAGATGCTTCTAAGATACGTATCGATCACCCCCAATTTTCGTATCTTTATCATAAGATACTGATAAAAATTGCGCAAATAGAGTATAAAACTAGAAAAGGATCTCACCATGTTGCAATGCATGCAACTTCAGATCCCTATGATATGCTTCCAGGAACTGATGGCGACTCCGACACCCAAAAGCTTCCACCTTCTAACAGCTCCACCTTTTATTTAACAAAAATCATATCAAGAAGTTGCAGTAATATAAGTTTCCTTAAATATGCAATCTCTAGACCAAGGCCATGTTTATATATTAATGTATGTGCTCCCTTGTCCTTGACGTAAAAAATTGTGCAATGTTCATCAGGAGCATCTTTATATCCTTTCCTCGAAATTTCAAATTGATCATAGCCTTTTATATAGAACAGGAAGCAAACAAAATCAATATGGTGCCATAAATTGATATTCTTCCAATGGCACCAGATCATCTCAAATATCATTTCAAACATCATGAAAAAATAAAAACTTACTGGAAATGACATGTAAACTGTGAAAGAGTGTTTTCTTTAATGCATTCAATGTCCAATCATTCTTTAGACGACAAGCATATGTTTGATCTATGAACTGATTTGTGCCCAAAAGGTCAAAGGGTCATCTATACTGAATTACTAATATGCTACATAAATAAATGAACTAATGGAGAACGCAACTTCTCTTTTCCTCTCTCTTTGCATAGTCCCATATTTGAGACCCAAACCAGTAAAGTTGTTTTTCCCTACCAAAACATTTTTCTATTTTCTCTCAATAAAAGAAAATTAATATATTTCATCGTTTGTATCAATATCTTTAGCAATTACATTAGCATTCCCTATATAACAAACTTGTAGAGTTGAAATATTTTTTAGAAGGTAAGAAACCACTCATACAATTAGAATAATTGCAAAAAGCTTTAGGCATAATATTGATATTACGTCGCCCCTAGCATTTCTCGACTAAAAGTGATGAGAACCGTGGATCAAGCCAAGAATCAAGGCCTAAGTCAAGTGAAACAATTATGATTGTTTGGGTTCAAAGTCACTCAAGGATGTTCACGCATGTTCACACATGTTCCTGAAGCTCTCACAACACCTATGAATGTTCAAGGCAATGAAGGGAGGATCGTTTGCATGTTGGAGGGTCAAATAAGCATGAAATAAAGACTCGAGGGACTTATATAAACTTGATCCAAAGTTTACAAACAAGTTTGGAGGCTTAGAGGATGTTTTTAGAGACTCTGAGGGCCTATTTGTAAATTCTAGAAAGTTTAAACACGTCAAAAAGGCCTTTGGACAGAAACTATGGCGCTACTACTGCAGTCTTAGCGCTAGGCACTAAGGCGCTGCGGCAGTTTTTCAGTTTTTGGCCGAAACGCGTTTTAGTCCGTATTTTTGGTAACTTAGGGTATTTTTGAGTATATTCTAAAATGAACTTTGACTAGGCTTAAGTGTTTCCTTGTTTTGGTAGGAGTATTTTAGGTATTGAGTAGTATAAATACTTCTCTTCTTTCATTGTAAAACAAGAACTTTTGACATATGATTAATTGAATTGAGTTTTCACTATATTGTGAGCTTTTGAGAGATTTCTTGGATTAGAATTCTCAAACCCTTGAACTTATCAAGTTTGTTGAGCTGCAGACTTGTGGCGTTCCGTAGTCTTGGTTCCTAATCAATTGCGATTAGTGGGTCAAGGTTGCACCCCAAGGTTCTAGGGATTAAATTTGCCCTAGGGTTGAGGGAAGCTCCCTATCTTTTCTTCAAATTCGTTGTTTTCCTGTTTCAAATACTTGTTCGTGATTGGTTTCCCTTTGTCAACGATCTTGGAATCACATCAATTCCAAGACCGTTGACAAAGGGAAACCGGCCATGAACAAGTATTGAAACAGGAAAACAACGAATTCTAAGAAAACCTTGACCCACTAATCGCAATTGATGCATTTCGGCGAAAAATACGGACTAAAACGCGTTTCGGCGAAAAACTGAAAAACTGCCACAGTGCCTAGCGCTAAGACTGCAGTCGTAGTGCCATAGTTTCTGTCCAAAGGCCTTTTTGACGTGTTTAAACTTTCTAGATTTGACAAATAAGCTCTCAGAGTCTCTAGGAACATCCTCTAAGCCTCTAAACTTGTTTGTAAACTTTGGATCAAGTTTATATAAGTCCCTTAAGTATTTATTTCATGCTTATTTGACCCTCCAACATACAAACGATCCTCCCTTCATTGCCTTGAACATCCATAGGTGTTGTGAGAGCTTCAAGAACATGTGTGAACATGCGTGAACATACTTGAGTGACTTTGAACCCAAAAAATCATAATTGTTTCACTTGACTTAGGCCTTGATTCTTGGCTTGATCCACGGTTCTCATAAAAAAGGAGTAATGCATTTCTGTTAGCTTTCAACGTAGCAAAGAACATGTGTTCCAAGTATCATTGGATCATAAGCTATTGCACTTCACTACTTTTGATTAGGAAAATTACCTGTAATGCTCGTGTCTAAGGCTATCAAGTTCTGACATCAGAGCAGGGATCTATTGTGAATATATATGAGCTCGTTGATGATCCTCAGTCAATTGCTCCACTCTAGAAGCAAGTTCCTCCCTCGCTGCAAGCAAACTCTGAGCCTCTGAAGGCATTCAGCCCCTTGGAGTTCTGTTTACAATTTCCCAATTCTATCTAAATGACCCCTTATCTTCTGTTCCCTGTTAGATTTCATGTCTCCAACGTAAGCAGGCACCATTCGCAGCTCTTGCTATATAGCAGCAAGATCTTGTCTCAGGTTCCATAGGTAGCATCGAGCTTTTGGTTTTCAGTTGCAAGAGACGGGATCATTCCATAAAAATACGTTTATATCACCGAGCAGTGAATCCACAATTTTCGTTCCCATAAAAAACCATAGAGACAACTAGAATTTATTGAATATTAAAACACAATAGTTTTTGATGTTTCTCCACTCAGATTTATACTTATAAGTATGGAATCAGGCTTTGTGGACACAAAGGTAAGTACAAAAATTGATCTTCTATATTCTAATTTTTCTGATTATTTGTTTTTAATTGTCTTTTATGTTGTAAAAAAAAAAAGATGGGATAAAGGACTCAAGCATCGATTTAGATTTTGCTATTTTTTCCTCTAGATTCTGATTTTTTTTTTGTCTAAATTCAGATTTTTCTTTTTTTTTTCTTTCTAAATTCTAAATTTTCTATTTGTTCATGTTACAAGGTGAAAGAATTTAAGCATCGATCAATAAAACAGTAATTAAACAATTCGAAACATGAAGTATAAAAATTGTCCTCAATATAAAAAGCTGCAATGTCTGAATGTTTCTCATTAGTCATGGCTATAAATATGTCACAAAACATGACCACCACTCAAGAGAACCACCAAGAGCATTGATGGCTGGAATTCCATGGCCAAATTATTAAATAAATAAATTAATATATTAATAAAAAGTAAAGAAGGAAGCTCAAAACTAAATCAATTCGTTTTTGACTTTTTCAACCTCATGTTGAGAAGAGAACCTTACCAAATGGATTAGATGATACTTTTCCTTCAGCTTGAAAAGCCTGAGCAGAAGACTTTAAATCCCTCTTTACTAAATAGTCATGGATGTATACATCCAACCTGTTAACCAAAACATAAAACAAATACATTACACCCATATTAGGGTTACAATTTCAAAAGTTCACGCATAAACTAGATAATCAGTCTCAGCAAAGTAATAGGAATCCCAACTGAAAAAATACTACAAAAAAGAAAAGGAGGAACCCTTAATAAAAAAGTTACACCCATATGCATTTTTTCTGTAAGGCTCGTAACTCAGGACTTGTGCATACTTTTTGGAATCCTTGAGTTCCCAATAATGTTTTGTACATCCTAACTCACGCCTTGTGCTTACTTTATTTATTTAATTTTTAAAAAAATAAAAATATGTACTTTGGAGGCCGAAAAGTCTCAGTATAACTCCATCCTTTGCGATCCATACTTGGCCTTTACCCAGTATGTACTCTGGCCATTAATCCATACTTGGCCTTTACCCATACTGCTCATGTCCAACGCCAATGACGCATCTCCACCAGGGGCATTAAATGAAGCCTGCAGAGTTTCAGGTAAAGTTATACTAATGTCATGGCTTGTTAACCACTACTCAGCTAATAGCTAATATTGAACACTGCTCTCATTAATTTACTTTTCGATACCTTATGCCAGGTGAAATTGAGGAAGAATGTAAGAATCAAAAAAGTAAGAATGTAACTAAGCATGCATATGAGTGTATATATAATATAAATGAAAATGTGAAATTGAGGAAGCTTCTTTGTTCAGAATTTTATGATGCAACTTTACTGCTAAGTTAGCTAACTTTCCTTCCCTGGTAGTAATCTTCTTCACTAGGTTTGTAAGTGGGATGTTAGAGGGATGGTAAGGATGTACCCTCACAGGAGGTTTAGAGTATGCTTCAGCATAACATTGAATCCAATCTTTAAATGGTAATGGACCTCTGGTGCTACCAAGGTTAAAGGAGAGAGAAGTGGGGGGGGGGGAAGTCAAGTTACAGAGACGGAGATGTTGCTGATAGTCATTTTTTAGAGAAGACAATTGAGAGATGGGTAACCCATCTGGAGTGGGCCTTATACCAATCAATAATACATTTTAACTTACTCGTACCAAACACAATAAGAGTTCCAAATTTGGTTTCACTCTAGCTTTTAATTAGAAGGTGGTCATCACTAAACAAATCATCAATCGATGGCTCCATTTATCGACGAATTCAATTATGAATCACAAAATTGACCTAGCAGTGGTAAACAGGGAACTACTTCTATTAAAAACACACACAGACCAAAAACACTATTGTGCAAGCAATGTTAGGGCACATATTAGGGAATGGGAGAGAGATAGAAAGCGAGAGAACGAGAGAAAAAGAGAGAGAGAGAAGAAAGAGAGTGATATAGGAACTTACCAGATGATTTTTGACCACTGTAGCAGTGACGCACGAGTAGTAGCGACGCACGAGGAGTAGTAGTGTCACTTTCAGCAGTCGCACAAAGAGATAGCTGGAGACGGAGAAAGACAGTAGCAACGACCCACTCATCTCTGAGATCTTAAATTTGAGATCGCCTGCCCTTTTATTTCCTTTCCCAAGAGGAGACTTGGCAATCTCAACGATAGGCTGTGATCGATGAAGGGAATTTTGCTGGTTACGTTTAGAGGGAGTGAGAGAAGCAATGAGGGGATTTGGGAATTTTGAATTTTGGGTTTCAAAATTTAAGTAAATCGCGCAAAAGGGCTATCAGGCAGGAGAAGGAAAATTGTAAAACATTTAGTTGGGTTTACAATGTTAATTAAAAAATGTTGTCTAAACATTATTTTATACAATGTTTTCTAATAAACGTCGTTAAAACCCAATTTTTAGACAACGTTTAAAACCCAATTTTTAGACAACGTTTTTTAATTAAACGTTGTGAAATCCATCATATTAATACAACAGTTATAAGAAAAATATTGTTATTAAATAGAAAATACAATGTTTATTTTAAAAACGTTGTGATATATGTAAACCACAACATTTATTTTAAAAACGTTGTCTAAAGTGACTTTTTAACGACGTTTTCTAAAAAACGTTGTGAAATAAATGTTGTAAATGCCCAGTTTTGTTGTAGTGTTGAAAAGGCACAATAACTCATCAAAGAAGTAATCCCTCACAGCGTCTTTATAAATCTTTATCATAGCACAACAAAGTTACAAAAATCCTTTTTTGTTTCTTCTAGTACTTCCATTTCTTAATCTTCTTCAATGGAATCCTCTTTAGGAAGCAACAATCCTAGAAATGACTTGCCAGTTAATCCTCCGCTTGTTCCTAATAGGATCATAACCAGAATTGTGTCAAAATCCTACATTCTGGGCCATACTATAAATGCGGAAGATTTTATTTCTAATAATAAAGTCGGTGGTAAGATCTATAACCTGCTTCATAATTCTGGACTCATTTCTCTATTATGCTTTCGTGAAGAATTTTACAGCCTCAAACTGGTTGACGAATTTTACTTGGGGATGATTATGGCTGACAACGGATCCCGTCTCTCTAGTGAGATTAAGGGTGTAAGAATTATCTTTGATGTTGAGAATATCTCACAGGTTTCCAATCTTCCAAAAATTGGACCCTTGTCCATTGAACATGTACTGTGTAAGTGAAATCATTGACCAATGCCTTCTCTTATAAAATCATGGGTCAAATGTATTCACTCAAAGACAACACAACCTTATTGTTGCGGTCCTTGAAACTCAAGTCCTAAACTGGTCTGGAGTTGTCTTTTCTTCATCAGTCAAGCCGTCCTAAGGGGTAGTTGGTCACAACTGGCTATTAGGCATTATGTGAGAATCATCTCCTATTTCCTGTGTTCATTCCAGTCAGTTTGTAACTCTGTCCAACTTGAAGAACAACTTATCACCACCAATGACCTGCTAATAACTCGTGAACTCTTCAGCAGGAATGATAAAGAATAAGAAGAAGACTTTGACCTAGGAAGTTATGGAAACTTCGATTAATCTTATTTTAAAAATTCGTAATTTGTTCTGCTCAAACATACTTTCTCTTGTATGCCTGAAATTATGTTTGTTTTCTATGAGAAGCATTTATCTTTGGGTAAATTACACATAACCCCCTCAACTATGGGTCGAGTTTATTTACCCCCTTTAACTACCAATTGAAGCAGTGTGCCCCCCATAACTATAACATTTTCTTAAATTGCACCTTCTATTTAGACACCATGGTTTCAATTCACGAAATTTGTCCACCAAAGATTCACGTCACCATATGTACGTATGATTTTTACCATAATATTCTAAATAAAGATAATAAATTATTTTAATGATTATCTTTATGTACAAAGAGGGTCTTAGAACAACAAGGGTAATATAGTCAATTGAAACACCAAAAATGCACTATGGTTAAAAAGATTGCCTAAAGATGGTCACATGAGTCTTACGTAGGCAGTTTACGTCAAGTCAAATTGCAGTACCTAAACAAAAGCTACGATTAAGGAAAATGCTATAGTTGGGGGGGCATAATGCTTCAATTGGTAGTTGAGGGGGGCAATTCAAATCCAACTCATAGTTGAGGGTGGTTATTTATAATTTACCCTTTATCTTTCCTATGCCTGATTATAACTGCCATATTTCTCTTATCACTAATATTTACTTAAGGCAGTATTAATCGCAAGATAGCATAAAAGGGGAAAAACTCTTGGAATGTCTCTTTACATTTCCAAATCATTTACTCCCCATTCATCAATACATTGGATAGCTCACAAAAAAAAAAAAAAAAAAAACTCTTCCGATTCTCAGGAATTTCTAGAGATAATATATTTTTTATATATAAAATGAGTTATTCATACTCTTCAAAGATCTTCAAATCATATCAGGACTTTTCAAAAAATTTCTCTTTTCTTCATCGTATTACATTTCACTCTTCATTATAGTAACTCTCTCTCTCTCATGAACTGATCTTATATTTTATCTATAAGTTCATACTGCTTCTATATTGTAAACTATTATATAAGTCTGCTCTTAATAATCTATTTATCAAACTGATATAACAATCAATGTACATTCTTGTGTTGCCTCAACTGTTTGTCTTGCATCTCTCACATTTCATATCCTACAGACAAGAGATGCAAATGCACCAAACTCTTCATCTCGTCCAGTCACTCATGCTGAATGGATATATAGAACGAATGATGGCTGCTAGCACAACAAGGCCTCGTACTGTAAGGAGACGTCCTCGCATCAGTCAAAGGCTACGACAGAGACTTCAGGACGCCAGATATGATGTCACCAGCTTCATTGACTGGGTACCAGCAAGAAATACAAAATCAGTTGCCTTCTTGAATTCTTCAATAGCTCATTCCTCTTTGTCCTTCTCTTCTGTTGCCTCAAATGTGCTTGTGCCCATTAAGGAGAAGAGTAATTAGGAAGAGAGTAAAGGGAGTAAAAACACAAAGGAGAGTACTAAGGAGGAGAATGAAGCAAACATTGCTGCAACCAAGGAGGAGAATAGTGTCACTGAAGAGAATAAATAAAAATGTATACTAAAAAGAGAAAAAAAAGGAAAGGACTGATTCAATCAGTAAGGAGGAGAAAAGTATTTCAATTGGTATCACTGCTGTTTTTCATAAACTCTGTACGATTAAACCTTTGGTTTGAAAGAGAGTGATTATGCTTAAAATCATGCCTATTATTTTCATATACACCTTTCTGCATAGATTTTAAACATATAGTTTAAATGACTTATATGCTAGTATATATTATATCTCTTTTTAAGTTATTTAGACATCGGTCTTTTGCTTTATACCTGTGCTTGCACTTTCATTTTGTAAGTAGTTAGCATTAGAAAGCACTGAGCTAAAATGTAAGTTTGACTTAGGATGTGTTTGCTTATAAAAGGGATAATCTCACTAAACACGTCATTACTAAGATCAACATCAGTTCTAAGTGCAATAAATAATGGTTGCTAGCAAATAGGAGGAGATTGTTGGGAATATTCACCTCTTCACTTATTATAAAGACCTCTAAGTGAATATTCGTTAATTACTAAAGATTTGCTTGTAACCATCACCTATCTAGGTTTAGGATAGCTTGTTTGATTAGTGGCCTGCGTGCTACATACTTAGTTATTCAGCCGTAGACTATCTCGACTCATCATGATGAACAACAAATAGAGTGGCTACCAAAGATTCAAGAATGCTACGGATCTCATTAGGACACACAACATCAAACTGATAAAAGACACTGAAGAAATTCAAAGGAGCAGCGTCACCGATTGATGTCCAAGACAAAGTTCTCAAAATAAACTCTTAGCAATTGATGCCCAACCAATGTCTCAGACTCACATCAGCGATCAAGGCACAACGGACAAAAAGGAATATACATTTAGATCCTCTAAGAATATATTTTCTACACACATTTGATCATAAATTATTGTTCTTCACGTAGCCCCTGCCAAAAAAATACTTTGCAATGTGATAACACCATAATGCTTTTCAGAAACGTAAAGTCTTCCTTAGAAGATCTAATTGTCAGTGTTCTAAAAAGCGCCGCCTAGTACTGCCTAGTCACCGCCTAGGCGTTGGGCGCCGGCAACATGCCGCAATTAAGGTCAAATCGGATAAAAAGTCGCTGGAGAGAATAATCGTCGACTAGGTGCCCTAGTCGCCGACTAGTTGGCGTCGGCTTTCATGATTTCAGGCTTTTGTGTAGAGAATTTCGGTGAGATTTTATAACGAGATAGCTTGGAGAATCGAAAACTGATTGAAATTGAGAGGTTACTTAAGGGCGAACGCCAGTGAGCTGTGTGCCGTCGCCGGTGAAAGAGAGGAAGAATGCGAGATAGAAAGAGAGATGTGTGTCGACGCCGGTGAGAGAGAGGGAGAACGCGAGAGAGAAAGAGAGCGAGAGAGGAAGAAAGAGCGAGAGTGAGAGACACATTGAGAGAAACAGTGAATCTGTCGTTCACGCCGTTTGAGACTTGAGAGAAAGAGAGTGTCGTTGTTTGTTAGCTTTAGGTTTTTTTTTTTTTGTTAAGTGCTTTAGGGTTTTCAAAGTATTTCCCCTCCCCCCTTAAGTTATTAAAGTATTTCCCCTCCCCCCCTAAGTCATTAAAAAGTTACCCTTCTCCCCTCTATTTTGAAATGGTATTGATTATTGAATTTAATTTTAATTTTAACTTTTAATCTTGTAATGTGACCATTACTTTTAGTTTATTTGGTTATATTTAGTTATTAATATTGTTGCAGCAAGTATGGTATAGACCTATAGTGTAATTATGCCTTAATTTCTATGCCCCGCCTAGGCCCTAACTAGACCCCGACTAAGCCCCTAGGCGCTAGGCCATGCTCTGGCGCCTAGCGATTTTTAGAACACTGCTAACTGTACGTCTTCCGCAAAAGCCCTAAATCCTGGACACAACCTTCGAGATTTTGAATTCAACCGCTATAAGACAAGAATCCAACGGTTAAAAAAACATCTCTCAACGGCTACCCACATCTTTCTCCCTATAAATACCTGAGGGTGCTACTTAAGCATTGTGTGGATCAACGTATGAAAAATACACCGAGAGCAAGTTCTTGTGGAAATAGAGAGAGATACAGTGGTGTGCAAGTACAATACACTTGTGAAGTTAGAGTATATTCAAGTTCTCCCAATCAGTCATCTACCAATTGCCCTTGAAGCTTATCTCTATCAGCCTCTCAAAAGACTGAAGGATGAAGACTTCACTCACCAAGTGTATGAAGAGAAGAAGGAAATGACTATCCAAAGAGATCCAATCTGTTAGCATCTAGTCTAGAGTCTAGGTCTTCACTCCAATTCTTATCCACACATACAATCTTACTAAATATTGTAATGGTTAGTGTGGATTTGATCACATAACCTCATATGAGTCGAGATATACCCAAAAGAGATGTTCAAACTATCTATGTTTGAGCATCACTTTTAATATCCTTACTCATATCGCTGACTATAAGATTCTAATCCTAAAGAGCTAAAATGATATTTAAGTCTCTTGATGATTCTGATTCTGGTCAACTGAAATATTAAATGGTGATATCCTCAATATTATCATTTGCCTCCCAATAGGATTAGTCTGTTTGTATGTTTTTCTTTAGTCTTATAATTTACTTTTTGTAATATGTACTTAAGCAAGTCAGCTAAACAACAAGTATGATTTGACTGAATTCTTATAATGAAGTATCTTATGCAGTGGCTAATCTTTAGTCAGTCAACTACTAAATTCAATCTTGTATACTGCTACTTTATATTTCATTACCTATCATATTATTTTAATTAAATTACTTCTACAAAAGAACTAAGCATACATACATTTCTATCTTATAGCAAACTGTCTAATTAAGAACATCTGCAAGGATTTAGTGACTAAACCTTTTTATGTTTTCTATCTCTCATTAGTCACTCAATTATCAGTCAACTAATCCCATCAACTATCAGTGACTAATCCCATCAGCTGACTGATCAATTAACTGATAATGAGTTTCTTTTATCCATACTGATTAGTCAATATGCTTATCTGATTCAGTTGAATACTTGCCATCAGTTAGCTGATCAGCTGACTGATAGACTAACTGATTAATTTGCATCAACTGCCCATACTGATCAGTCAGAATGATCCTTCAGATCAGTTAGAGATATCACAACTTGAGCTCTCCACTCGATAAGTGGATCTACAATTGGTATCAGAGTCAGTCTCTATCGAAACAATCTGTTTCCAAGCTTAGCAGCTTGAGAGAGGTCCAGAGCTCAAATTTAAAGATACTTTTCTCTTTAAAATGATTTATGCTTTAAAAAATCTCTACTCTTTTCAAAATCATTTTGTAGACATATCCTTTGTGTTAGGTCCAAGAAGATGTGCTCAGAATATAGGCTAGAGGGGGGGGGTGAATAGCCTATATGACCTCTATTTAAAAATTTTATCCTATTTTAAATTTTATGTTGAGAAACATGGAAGAAATGATTAATATGAATAGGTCATCTTCCTAGTTCAAGCAACACAGCCGATATAGTGGAATCAGCTAATGTGCATCGGCAGACTTAAAGGATAGCTGATAGGAAGATAAAATGATACTTAGCTGGTATAAGAGATTTTAAGCAGCGGAAGAATAATCAGCATAAGTATAGCAAATAAGATTAAAGCAACAATAAGTAAATATGTACAAGTTTATCATAACAGCAAACTAAAATCTTGTATTAGATGCATCAATTGTTTTCCACAACCAGATTGCATAAGATATATATATCAAAAATTACAAGAAAGATGAGTAAAGGCTGAATGTAACAAAATATGATTTATTATTAAAATTCAGCAGAGGTTTGCATAAAGACAAACATGCTTAGTACATAAACCTAGACTCTCTAACCTAGTAATCTCCCCCGAGAAAGAAGGAAAGTCAATTGCGATGCCAGGAAGACTCATAACTAGAACTCTAACCTTAGCAGTTCCTAATTCCCTAGGAAGGTGGACAAGAAAAGTGCTAGAGTTAGAGTAATGTGAGAAGAAAATATTAGGCGTTGTTCAAATAACAAGTATTTGAACAACTGAGTGCTGAGCACTTTGCCAAGAGTGATGACAATTCATTGCACAATCGACAACCCTTATAATGTAGTATAAGTCTGCCGATATGAATTCAATATGGATTATTATGCTCTGGTTCTTCATCGGACATCTTCAAGCTTGGTTAATCTTCAACGACTTGCAGAATGCTTGGTCTCTAGCTGTGAATTTGAAGTGCAGCAACTGAAGAGACTGAGTCTTTCGAAAGAAGAAAGAGCTCAAATCAAGAACAAAGTTTTTGATCAAGCAGAACTTCTTAGCCTTTGGAATTTCTGTATTCTCTCCCACAAAGTGTTTGTTCTTACACTTGTGTTTTCTCACTCTGAGTGTTGTTGCAGATTGGAAGTACTAAGAATAATATCAATTGACAACACTCTCACACTCTCTTTAGAATGAAAAATGAGAAGTTACTTTTATAGGCTGGAGAAGATAAAGGAGTCGTTGAGGCTTTTGATGAGTTTTTGCCCATTAGTGATCTAAATTGGTAATGCATTAGAATGCACTGTGGACTGTTGGGCAAAGACCTTCCGTTTAATCTTTTGTCTTGAAATTGGTTCGTGAGTCAGGTTGACAGAATAGGACTTGTCAAGCATGCCTGGGATGTAGCGCACTGTGTTTGGCCTTTTATGGAATGTAGCTTTGGAGACTGGGACCAATACATGAAAGAGGAAATGTCTTCTGAATAATAGTCAAAGCCCAGACATCGATGCGTATCTTGAGCTGTCAGGAAGATCTTGTAACGGATCCTTTTTGAATTGTAGCTTTGAACAACGACCGATGTTCCTCTTGATGATTATCAGCTTCTTGGCAGTTGTCTGATGAAGATCATGGCTGACACTGGGATCTACCAATATAATACTGCTGGTGTAAAGATTGCTGATGAGACATGGCTGGTGGAGATGTCTATTGGTGAGACATTGCAGGTAGACATGTTTGCTGGTGTTGGTAGAGCTAATCCATATGAAAGATTATCATCACTTTGGTAGGACAAAGACTCGGACATGTACAAGGACTTCCTGGTCTAATAACCTATGCATTGTTTCATCAAGCTGCCACACTAACCGATACGCAGCCCTTTTAGCCACTTGTGAAACATGCGTTGTAATGGGAACAAACAAATCACTGTGTTGGAATATGCAAACATATGTATCAGCTGTTTCATAGGCCATATTCCTAACAATCTCCTCCTATTTGCTTGGGACCATTACTACAATTGACATATACATACAGCTCTTTAAAGCAGATATTCAATCCTTAGTAATAACATGCCTTCTAATGAATGGTCATTTTATATCAAGGCATGCCCTAGGTTGAACTTACAAGTGATAGCGTATGTATAGTCACCTATTGCTACGTATTGATAGACTCAATAAATAAAGGTACAAATATGAAGCAATAACTGAAACATTTTTAGGCAATTATGAGATATAATTGATGAGTAGGCAATAAAGATGTTTTTCTTGCGATATAATGTGTATAAGTTGAAGCATTTTGAGCAAGAAAGAATTTTGAATTAGCATACTTAAATGAATTGATTAAGTATCAGATAATTTTAAAAACAGTTCCTTTCTTGTGTAGACTTTTTACAAGAAAGTAATTTTAAGAAGAGAGATGCTGATGGTATAAAGATACAGAGATAATAGCGTCGTATAAAAGAATAGTCATTTAGATATTGCTGTTGAAGAATTTTCTCTTGATGATCGGACAACTTGAGTAGTCATGTTGATCATATTTCAGGATGTATTTGTCAAGTCAATTTTTAGTACGGAGTATAAGATAAATTTCTTTACACAGAACTCTCCTCCTATTGTTAGGATGTATCTGTCGATAAACTTATATGTCGACTAACTCTCCTCCTCATCCTCTATCTTAAACTTATATGTATATATCGATTTTATATAAACTCTCCTCCTTAATGGTCACAAGCATAAGACATAATGAACAGCTATAATGTATAAGACATACATTTCAAAGGTATGAAATAAAGTACATAAGAAAGTGTTAGCTAGTGTAGTATCATAGCTTAAGAAATGTCCTTTTGAAGGTGTAGTTTCATTGCTTGTAAGGAGTTTTTACAAGTGTGGGCGTTGATGTAGAGTTTTTAGAAGTTACTGGGATCGGACGTATTTTTAAGATATGTATCACTTGTTTGGAATATGTCCATCTAAATATCTCTATTTTATAATACCTATAATGTATCTCCTCATGATGTTATAAGACATACATATTGGAGTGTACTCTCCTCCTGGGATATATACATTACTTTTTCTTTTTGATCAGACAATGTTATTGAGATTTTAATATGTCAAAATTGATTGGATGTACAAGACATACATCTAAGAATGATATATAGAGCATATTTCTTCTTAAATGTATAGGACAATTGTTAGGTCCTGAATATTATTTTTTTTTATATAAAACTCAGAATGTATAAGATATACATATTAATGGTTATAAGCAAAAGTATATACATGTGTCATGAATATTGATGACAAGCATGAGTGATTTCTTAGAAAGACAAGTTAGGATAAGTGGGACAGATTAAAATAGAAAATATCAGTTATAATAATAGAAGTAAAACATAAAAGGAATATTTTACATAGATAACAAGTAGATATCAGAGGTGTTTGTTTAGTAAAACAAAAACACGCGAGATTTCCTAATAAAGCAGGTTAAGGGGAGTAGGTCTACTGTCCTAATCTTTGAGAATGTTAGGCACTGAGGTTTGTGCAGAATTTTCATTCACGAGTTGATGCTCCTCCTGAATTTGAGATTGCTCGAGTTGAACATTTGAGGAAATGGTGAAAGGAGCTGGGAAGGAGTTAGAATCTGTAGTTGATACAAGATTTCTTGTGGGAATCCAGGGAATGAAATTTAAAACATCCTTCCTGGGATCTTGAAGGCGGTTTCTTAGCTGACGACTGATTCGACGGGGTCTTCGAATTATTTGAGGCTGTGATGCCAAGATAGTCACCATTCGGGTTAGCCATTCGTTGTAAGAGGTAGGACGAGGTGCGGGTCTTGACAAATTTGTGTTACTCATTATGTTGGAAGATGAGTATGCAATGGTAGAGAAATGTTGAAGTAGTGGGAGATGAAGATTTAAGAGAGATTTTAAAGAGTCTGATAACAAGTTTCTAAAGGATTTTGAGAATGTGAAGATATTCCTCGGGTGAAGGAATTTGATAAGACATAATTGAGGCTTAAGAGAAAGAATGTATTTAATAACATAGCAATGATGCACTATAATTAATGATTATGTAGATGTGGCGAGAGTAAGTATATCTATAATATATGCAGTCTAGATGAGATATGCATTGATTATTTAAACAAGAAGTTTAAAATAATATTTCACCAAAATAATTGATTTACAAAGAAAGGGGCAAGAATGGTTATATCAGCTGAGTTGAAGTTTGTAACATTTGTCATGAACTATCAGCCGTTTTTGAGTATTGTGATATCAGCTTTAAGAGTAAATTTCCGTTCTTAAAAATTTTCTCACGAAAATTTGTCAGATACCAATTGTTTAGAGAAAAAAATAATAGAATATCAAATTTGTTATCACTTTTTAGGTACACTTATAATGATTAGCTTTGAAGAACAATGTGTAGTGAATTTAGGTTAAGTCTTATACCAATTGAAAAAGTTATATATATAGATGTATGAAGGATTGGATGAGATTATCAGCAATAAGTGTTGTGTATCTGCTGAAGTGAGAACTGCTGATAATGAGTGTGTCTGGTATTTACCTTGAGAAGTGTTTGACTAATTTTGGAGATATTGTTGGGTTTGTTTAGTAATAGATTCAATATCTGAATAATCATATATTCACACAGAAATAGTGCAACCATTACTATTAGAAGAGATATTAAGTGGAAAAATCAGTGAAGTGTCTTGGCAGATGTTTATGATCACTAGTAGAAAGGCATTTTCATGTGAGGCAAAGATCTACTAATGATGAAAATTTATTAGAAAACTCTTTTGTTTTTGATGAGAGAAGGCAGACAAGTGATGTAGTGAATACATACCTGGAGTGATGTCCAAGCTTCTTTCTTTGCAACAGGTCATAACATTCCTTAGCAGAGAAGGGATTCTGCTAAAGTGAATTTTCATACTGAACTGTTCTTCGATGTCTGATGAGAGTGAGGCATAATATATACAACAGGGGTTATGTCAGCCATTCACTCCTGAGGAAGGACTAGTTTTTGGAAACGACAGTCTTCCTATGAATCCTAAAATTTCAAGCTATTTTCTGAGATAGGTCAAGTTTCGTAAAGTTCACCATCATCCTTTTGACAGTTAGGCTTATGATAAAGTACAAAAGAGTGTTTTGAATTCAGTTTGTTTGCTAATTAATTGTTAGTCCAGATGATATCAATTGTTATGCATAGATATACCAATTGTTAAACCATCATTATGAAAAACAACTAACCTTGCCTTTTGTTACTATAATCTCAAGGATCATACAAGATTTTGTAGTTGTCATGACTGCGAGTACAAATTGCTGTTGAGCTGTTTAAAAGAGAGTAAAAACGTCTGTTTAAAAGAAACTAGGATTTAAAAAAAAATTCATATACTCTGACGATATAATCCTTTATAGACTCAAAAGCTTTCAGCAGTCTTTAGGTTGACACAACAGACAATTTGGTTCAAAGTAGATTTACTAGTAATCTTGTAGGTTGAACAGGAGAGTCAGAGATTAAGTAACTGCAGTCTGTTTAAGTAATGAATATGCAGTTTCCTTTACTTGAAGGTGAGATGTAGATATAATAAGTCATCCTTTAAGCAACTGCAGTCTACTTATTTTGAAGAGTTAGAGCGTTCAGCAGACCTTGAATTTGATCAGGGTGAGATGATCTAATTCAGAAAGGCAATTATTAGAATGGTTAAAGAAAAGAGGTAAACTTCATTAATAGACCAGAACTTAATATAGCAGATATTATAGGACGGGTTTGCTGATGGGGTCTCAGCAGAGTTTGTGTAAGAAATGTGTGATCGTCTCTTTGTGGTCAATTTCTCCAATCATCAGAAGAATGTAGATAATATTATGAAGAAGAACAGTATATTAGAGCAACACAATTAAAACACATTAATTCATGCTATCAGAAGAATTCAGATAAGTAGATAGACATGAAGAAAAGTTGCAGAACTTGTATTCAATAATCCAAATAGTTTTGAATAACTCTCATTAGGGATCAGTTGATTACAAGAACAATACAACAAGAATTTGACTAAACTGCAGATTACAGGATAAAGATAGGCAATGATTCAATTTTGAATAGAAAATTTGTTACGAAGTTTTATCCAAGATATTATAATCCAGAGGACAGATTGAGAGGTCATTAGTCATGGAGTTCGGAATGGATCAAGTTGGCTGTGTCCGTTTTTGATCTCCTCCAACTCTGGGGGGAGGAAGAACACGTTCATATCTAGAGATTATTCCGGAAGAACCTCAGGATGATAGCCACCAAAGATTTACTGCATGGACTGCGGTTCCTCAAGGAAGAGCGCAGAAATGAACAATAGTCATCGGCAGTTTATAATCTTTGACAATACTTCCTTAGCTACACTATTCAGTCAAGCTGAATTATCTGCATCAGCCATCTTTGGGGTGATGGCTGGTATACTTACATATAACCAGACGAGTTGTTTGAAACAACGATTTACCAGATGCTTTTCGGACATTTGATAAACCTTATTTGGGATCTTCTCTGTGATGCTGTATACATGCAGAGTTAAGAAGGTCAGAAGGGTGTATGCTAAGTGATTTCTATAGTAATTCATCTGAAATCATTTTAGTGTTTCAGTAAGATTGATAACCAAATGTTAGGAATGGAGTGAAATTACTAAGAACATAAATTAATAATCTTCTATCTTACCTTTTAATATAAATGATTTTAAAGACATTCTTAAGTGTTCTGATAATCAAAGGTCTGTAGCATACAGTTCATCTTTTGCCTTCAAACATTTAAGATTATCAGACAGGACAAAAGAAAATTTCTTTTATCAAATAATTTCAAGAAGCAAGATTGAAAATTAATAATGAATGATTTCTGGAACAAATGAGTTAATAAAACTTCTCTCAGATATTATAACTATGTCTTTAAAAGTGATTGAAAAAAAAGTTTTTCACAATTATGAAAATTTTGATTTTGTGAATGCATCATTGAGAATTTTAAATCAACTCATTATGAGTAACAGAAATAAACCAAAACAACTTTGAATGAATATGAGAGAGTCATACGTAGGAAGGGCTCTATTTATACTCACGGAGGCTAGATTAAGGATTTACAATAATAGAGATTTACTGTAGAATTGTCCTTTTTACATGCCTTTGTAGAATCAGGTTATAAATGTGATGTCTTAACTGTCTCAGTAATTTTGAAAAGGATTTTTCAAAGCGAAAGTATTTTGTTTTATCAAACAGGCTTGTCATTTTCCAAAGCTTTTGAGAACAGTCTTCACTTTAAATGAAGTAGTCAGTCTTCGTAAAGTGTGCCTCCACCTTTAATAGACTTAGGAAGAAGACAAGTCATTTAAAGGTTTTACTCCTATAAGTCAGCACATATAACTGAACTTATGAAGTATATGTTGGCCAATATAGAAATTCAGCCAACAAGATGTTTTGAAAACATTTTAGATCAGCTAATATGGAAAGTGCTGATAAGTTTTTGAAAATCGTTTACATAAAGCAAATCATACAGGCATATAGTTATATCATGAAGAGCATAGAATGACAATACTTTATTTGTGCAGCATGACTGATAACAAATTAAAGAGCAATTCAGCAGACATGGATGCAGGCATATAACAAGGCAGTTACTGACCTTATTTGTGTATATGCTAGAGAAGTGGTCAATCTCAAAATCTTGGACTAATTAGTAGATTTCTCATATAGCAGCTCCATAGTCCAGTAGATATTGATTTGACATTGAGTGATTGAAGGACATAGAAAGTTATTCATGAGAGATCAGCAGTCCTTCATAAATCAGTAGCCAAGTTGATGTCTGCTGATGGAGAGTTATGTTGCATCTTTGACCTTTTTGTCATATGAGTTCCTGCCTTAAATACTCATAGAAAAATTATTAGCAACATTTATGAGCTAAAAATAGCTCCAGAAATTCAACAATACAAATGAGACTTAATAAGCGCAATAATTGAATAATTGCTCAAACTATAGCTTATAAGTGTAACCCAAAACAATCATGAAATTAGGAACTAGGGTTACTTTCTCACTATACCCTTTGAACATATCTGCTCATAGTAGTTGAAGAACTTGTTCTGATGTTGAGCATAAGTTCATTGAGTGTATCTTTTAGGCAGAAGCTTTCTGTTGAAGAAGAACAAATTCATCATTGATGTCCTTAGACCAAGAGCTAATATTCATAGTGATTTAGAGATGACATAAATCTGATTTCCCTTGAATTACCTTTGCAGATCTACTGATTTCATTTGCTTTAAACTTTCAGTGATTTCTTATGATACAGGATCATAAGTTCATTGAGTGTATCTTTTAGGCAGAAGCTTTCCGTTGAAGAAGAACAAATTCATCATTGATGTCCTTAGACCAAGAGCTAATATTCATAGTGATTTAGAGATGACATAAATCTGATTTCCCTTGAATTACCTTTGCAGATCTACTGATTTCATTTGCTTTAAACTTTCAGTGATTTCTTATGATACAGGATCACAAGTATTTGAACTGAAAATCTTTCTCGAAAAGGTGTTAGATTGAGACAATCGTTAGCCTTATATCAAGATGGCAATTTTTCAGAAATATATCAGAGTAATTCATCCATCAAGTATAAAGTAGACGTATTTGCTAGAGGATATGACATGAATTTGAAAATGGACTATTTTAAAACGAACATTATCCTTAGCAAGTCAAACTCTATTTGACTATAGTACTTCTCTTCATAATATCAATTGAAAAATATATTTCTATTATATGAAGGATTTTCCTATAGTAATCACACAGTCATCATAATAATCTTTTCTCACAAGTTTTTGAAAATAAAATTGATTTTGATTTGTAACAGTATTTTCAAAATAGCTTCCAGGTCTCTCAGTCAAAAGATTTTCAGAAATGAGAATTTTAAAAATAATTCTTTTTGACTATGCATCTAATCTGAGCGACTGGATCTAAACTCTCAGGTTGTCAAGCCTGGAATGAAGTTTACAGAGTACTAGCTCTGATACCAATTGTTAGGTCCAAGAAGATGTGCTCAGAATATAGGCTAGAGGGGGGGTGGTGAATAGCCTATATGACCTTTATTTAAAAATTTCATCATATTTTAAATTTTATGTTGAGAAACATGGAAGAAATGATTAATATGAATAGGTCATCTTCCTAGTTCAAGCAACACAGCCGATATAGTGGAATCAGCTGATTTGCATCGGCAGACTTGAAAGATAGCTGATAGGAAGATAAAATGATACTTAGCTGGTATAAGAGATTTTAAGTAGCAGAAGAATAATCAGCATAAGTATAGCAAACAAGATTAAAGCAACAATAAGTAAATATGTACATGTTTATCATAACAGCAAACTAAAATCTTGTATTAGATGCATCAATTGTTTTCCACAACCAGATTGCATAAGATATATATATCAAAAATTACAGAAAAGATGAGTAAAGGCTGAATGTAAAAAATATGATTAATTATTAAAATTCAGCAGAGGTTTGCATAAAGATAAACATGCTTAGTACATCAATCTAGACTCTCTAACCTAGCAATCTCCCCCAGAAAAGAAGGAAAGTCAATTGGGATGTCGGGAAGACTCATAACTAGAACTCTAACCTTAGCAGTTCCTAATCCCCTAGGAAGGTGGACAAGAAAAGTGCTAGAGTTAGAGTAATGTGAGAAGAGAATATAAGGCGTTGTTCAAATAACAAGTATTTGAACAACTAAGTGCTGAGCACTCGGCCAAGAGTGATGACAATTCATTGCACAATCGACAGCCCTTATAATGTAATATAAGTCAGCCGATATGAATGCAATATGGATTATTATGCTCTGGTTCTTCATCGGACATCTTCAAGCTTGGTCAATCTTCAACGACTTGCAGAATGCTTGGTCTCTAGCTGTGAATTTGAAATGCAGCAACTGAAGAGACTGAGTCTTTCGAAGGAAGAAAGAGCTCAAATCAAGAACAAAGTTTTTGATCAAGCAGAACTTCTTAGCCTTTGGATTTTCTGTTTTCTCTCCTACAAAGTGTTTGTTCTTACAGTTGTGTTTTCTCACTCTGAGTGTTGTTGCAGATTGAAAGTACTAAGAACAATATCAATTGACAACACTCTCACACTCTCTTTAGAATGAAGAATGAGAAGTTGCTTTTATAGGCTGAAGAAGATGAAGGAGTCGTTGAGACTTTTGATGAGTTTTTGTTCGTTAGCGATCTGAATTGTTAATGCATCAGAATGCACTGTGGACTGTTTGGCAAAGACCTTCCGTTTAAGCTTTTGTCTTGAAGTTGGTCTGTGAGTCAGGCTGACAGAATAGGACTTGTCAAGTATGCCTGGGATGTAGTGCACTGTGTTTGGCCTTTTATGGAATGTAGCTTTGGAGACAGAGACCAATACACGAAAGAAAAAATGTCTTCTAAATAATAGTCAAAGCGCAGACATAGATGCGTATCTTGAGCTGTCAGGAAGATCTTGTAACGGATCCTTTTTGAATTGTAGCTTTAAACAACGACCGATGTTCCTCTTGATGATTATCAGCTTCTTGGTAGTTGTCTGATGAAGATCATGGCTGACACTGGGATCTGCTGATATAATACTGCTGGTGTAAAGATTGCTGATGAGACATGGCTGGTGGAGATGTCTACTGGTGAGACATTGCAGGTAGACATGTCTGCTGGTGCTGGTAGAGCTAATCCATATGAAAGATTATCATCACTTTGGTAGGACAAAGACTTGAACATGTACAAAGACTTCCTGGTCTAATGACCTATGCATTGTTTCATCAAGCTGCCACACTAACCGGTACGCAGCCCTTTTAGCCACTTGTGAAACATGCATTGTAATGGGAATAAGCAAATCACTGTGTTGGAATATGCAAACATATGTATTAGCTGTTTCATAGGCCATATTCCTAACACTTTGAAAATTGCTCATATCATCTTATTAATCAATACAATTTTCTTAAGGATAATGGGAGCCTGAGGTATACTTGCTGAAATAAAATCTTAACTACTGATGGAATCCACATTTAATCAACAGTAGGGAGGATAAGTACTTCAAGTGATATAAAGGTTGACTGAAGGAGAAAACAAAATATCTTCAAAAACTCTCTTAAGCCTTCTCTTTACTCATTACTGGTTGATATAATTAATGTGTCTTTATTTTCATCTACTCAGAAGCTGCATAAATTGAATAATTCAATACCTTCTCAGAAAGACAAGTGACTGAAATTTAGAGCTAAAAAAAAAATGCGAGAGATAAAACATTAGAGAAAAAAGAATAAAAATCTCTGTCTCTCGCAACTCTGATTTGAACTACGATGACCTAAGCCTTAACTTAAGGGATGTAGGTAGCCTTAAGGTGCGGTCGTTTACTTACACATATTTGTAATGTTTTAGTTCCCCTGTCATGTTGTTTTGATCATATGAGAAAAACCACTACTCACACAACAATAATACATTATTCATTTAAACAAGTCCCTTAATGGCAACCAGGGATTACATACGTAAGACTGATATACTTCATGTTATACATTATGTTGCCCTATCTTACATATCTTACATATCAAACACATCAGACACAAGCATAGAGCATCAGTCGCTTAACCTATAAAAAATGCTTGACCTCCTCGAGCTCCCTTCACCACTATCAATACTTTTTCTCCCTTGCTCACCTCCGCCACTTGTCCCAGCAACATCGGGATTTTGTCCATCATGAAGCCTGCTCCTACGATTACGGCGAGGTCGCCGAGGGTCCCTCGCATAGATTTCTAAACCAAAACCTTCTATAGCTTCGCCCATTTTAAACAATCGGATATCTGCTCCGTTGGTCATAATTCTGCCAAGCAGGCACTCCAGAACGAGTCAGATATTAAATGAACACAACCTGTGAAATCAACTACGCCAGATAATTGATAGGGAGACAGGTATTCTTGAAACGGGCTAAAGAAGAGATAATGCGTGACTTTATCTCATAACCCCACCATCTTCAGATGTTCCTACATAAATCACTATTGACCTCATTTGCGTTAAGCCCGGGTAGATTAGGATCAGACAACTTCAGTCTAAATTGCCTCATAACTCGGGAAGCATAGTAAAAAGTCACAAAACGGAGCCCCGCGAGTACGACCACAAAATTATGGGTCCTCGATATGAATCTCCGAATCCACCAGTGAGGCACCACCAATATAATATCAAAAGAGGAGGTACACACAAAGTGCTCCACCCAATCTTACTTGTTCCGAAGATTATCACGATAAGAACCTCGAAGGGCATAGTTAATCGAATGATATCTTACACCTTGAATCAGAGGGAGGACTCTTGCGAAGTGTTCCTCGAGCCATATATGCAAAAGTAAAGGACTGCAGGACGGGAACCGTTCCTGTCCACTTGTGAAGGCATCAAGGCCAAACAAAGTCTTCGCCAATATGATAGGGACCATGTATTTAATCCGCCCCCTGATATGCAATACTATGTCCAAAACCTGTGTATCAATATAACCATTGAAGTTGACTAGGAAGAATCGTCTTAGTATACATAGAAATAAAGCCGCCTGCCGGTGTTCAAAGTATATTTCGTCAGGTTAAAATTCAACAAAACGCCCCAGAAGGAGAGTCAGGTCAAAAAGCCAACCTTTTAAAATCCCACGAGTCTCTTGTATTCCAAAGCCGAACAACTCTTGAACAAGCCTTAAATAAGGCTTTCTCATTATCGGCACTGCGATTGGACCTCCGGGTGGCATATCTATCAAAGCGCAGAAATCTTCAAAGGTCGGACACATCTCATTCAAAGAAATATTGAAGAGATGATTTTTAGTGGACCAAAAATGGGAAGCAATTCGTAGCATGTTCTAATTAAATTGGATACCTCCCCACCCAAGTGCGCTTCTAAAGCCATAGGCATCATAGAGATATCTTTTGTCAGCTACACTAAGACTATGACACCATTCACATATGCGAGATTTATAAACATTAAAATTTTCAAGGGTTTGTATGGGGTGCTCCATTGACAGATATAAAGCTTTGATAAAAGGGAGCTTCAGAGAAAGCTTCGTCAGAGAAAAAAATGGCAGAAGGAGAAAGTATTTACTACGTTGCATTATTGGGAATGTTCTAATAATTCCATGCAGTTCGCAGAAGCTTTTAAAGCCAATTGGTCACTATACCAAGTCAAGGGACAGCTTTGGCAGGTTAGACAAGTTAAAAAATCAAGTCAAACATGTCTTACACAGGAACAAGTCAATAAAATGAGAAATGTAGTGTAAGGTGCGCGACATGCATGCCCAAGTCGCCGCGCACCAGAGAGTGTTTTTAGACTTTTTTGTCAAGTTCTCTTCAATCTTCATCAATTTAGTCACGTACCCCGGGTCCTCCTTCGATTTCCCTCTTCAAAAGGCATGAAGCCTGTTCTTCACGACCTAAGTCCTGTACCTACACCAATTTACTCTCTACAAATAGGTGACGAGCCTATTTCCTTTGCTCTCATAAATAGTTTAGCAGCCTCGGGCTACCCTAAAACTTTTAAGTCCTTTTTTACTCAAATGCCTCACATGCGGAAGCAACAAGTGAGTGTCGGTGAGCGTCATCCGTTCATTTATCATCTTTACCCAAAAGTTTGTGACCCTAGTTGTTTTCTTTTCTTTTTGCATTTTTGTTAATAATAAATATTAGACAAGTTAATAAAATTTGTCCATAAATACATATTTTATAAAAAAAAAGATAAAAATAACAGGAAGGGAAATCATCGTCGTCCTCACTTCACCTTGCTCGTGCTGGCACCTCTAGATCCGCCAGCTCCACCACCTCTTCGATGAGGATCAGTCGTATCTGCACTCCGTCTGCAAGTAAAATTAGTGGCTCCAGCCTTCAATTTTTGATACAAGTCAGAAAGCTTATAGAAGTGGCTCAGCAATTTTTTATAAGAGCTGGCTGGCACATGCTCATGAAGCAGTTCTTCATCAGTACAAAATATAGACATGAATGAACAAGTGGCAAAGGAATAGAAGATAAGCAGAAGTATACCAAATCCTTCCTAGGTAGAAGAAAATCACGTGGTGGGATTTCACCATCGTTCAGGTCATCCTCCTCATACATATCCTGGATCGTACTACCAATGAATCGAGGGACCTTCGGGTAATGAATCCTCTTAACAAAACAACCAATCTCGTTAACAAAAGAGGCCAGGGAAACCACCCTCCAATTTCTGAAAAGGAGCAATAGGAGGATGCAGCATAGTACGGACAAATAATCCGTAATCCATATGTACATAAGTTTGCGGATGAAACGTGAGTCTATAAAGAAGCAGCTCCTAATTCGGCATCGAATCTGGAGTCATCATCCCTACAGTTGGTGAAGGCAGTGCCCAAGCCTGAATAATACCTGGCCCATGCTGGCGATTCACTTGATCGCCCAGATACATAGAGTCACAGAAAATATGTACCATCAAAATATGACATGGAACAACTATCCAAGCCCATACATATTCCTTTGGTAATTCTCCCCAAGGGTAGAAGTTCACAGACTCAGGAGTGGAACTAAGGATCGCAGCCCGCATAACCGTTGTATCCGGCCGGCTATGCACTCTTCTACCGAATTTCCAATTCTTATTGTAGTTGTTAACCACAAAAGGCGGAGAGACAACCCTCGTGCGGAGGGTGAAAGGATGGAAGCTGAAAACAACGTAGGCCCAGGCCTATCATGTCAAATAAAGTAGTATGAATCAACATTTACTCACCGAACAATTTGAAAAAAAAGAAAGCTTATAAAAGGTATAATGTTTAGAATACTACCTCCCAGGCTACATTGTATCCAGTCACGCTACCTGCGATGTTCCGACTTACGTGATCCATACAAAATAACACTCTGCCAAGCCCGCATGTCCCCAGTCAAAATCTCCAATATGACTCATATGCCGCAAGCAGTTTAGCAAAGACACCCGCAAGGTCAAAGAAGCATTGGCAAAAAGGGTAATCCTAAGTGCCAAAAATAAGAAAGCACAGACACACCGGGTGACAGCCAATCTATCGGTCACATTAACAGCAGCAACATTGTTGAGAAGTCATTCTGAACTCTTATAAGTCGGATCAAAGCCCAGCAGACTAGATACATTCTCGGGATAGAACCGAAGTTGAAAATCGGGCTCAAGACCTTGAATTCGACCCCGGCTAGTGGGGATCCCTGTAATGGCAGCGAAATTCGTGGGAGTCATCGTCATCTCCCCCCACAGAAAGTGAAATGTATGGGTGGTGTCCCACCAATAGTCCCGAAGCACCTCATGGATATTGGCATAGCCGGTGAACAGACCCACCGATCTAATGAAGGGCCCCAAGTAGGTTGATGCGTAACAAACGCCGGATTTGTCGTCTACGAAACTATGGATGAAGATGATGAAACAATGATCAAAGTTGCAGCGAAAATAAAAGATAGAACACGAGTCACCGGTTAGGATTCACTCTCCTAACGTAAAGACCTCGCTTGGATTCACCGGATAGGCTTCACTCACCTATCGTAAAGAATCCTTTTGAATATTACCTCCTAGACCTAAGGAAATAATAGACAAAAATAAGAACAACCTTGTTCTTTGAAATTTCTCCTTGAGAATTATATAACAATAATCGAATTTTACAACTTAGATCTAACCCTATTTATAGGTGTTTACAAAGCATCCTAATCTAACAAGGAATAGAAGACTAATCCTAAAAGTATAAACATTAAGAATACTACTCTTCCTAGGAATAGAAAGTCACCTATACAAGCTAGGAATCAAAAACATAGCAGGAAAATCGAAATCGCCCATTCTGTCTAGAGGGCGATCGCCCTGCCTCGCCACAAAGCGATCGCTTTGTGGCCAGTAGGCTGGTCCCTCGGAATGGCTTCAAGGCGATCGCTTCCTCCTTGGTCAAGGCGATCGCTCTTCAACCAGATTGTCTCCAATGCCTTCTTTTGCCCAAATATCATCCCTTGTTGTGCACGTGACCTCCAAAGGCCTTCCAAACTCGAGAATCTTCTTATTTTGCATCATTAATGACTCGAGAGACAATGTCAAACCATCATCGCCCACTTGTAATGCGTCTACGACTTTGTTTGGCTCTTTGCGAAGATCGTAACTCAATGCTCCCGCATCATAGGTACCATTAACCTCATCCTGGACCAACCGAGGAAGGAGATTATATATCTCCCGAGCCTTGTCTCCATTTGCCCTTATACGGGTAAGCGTCCTTTGCACCTGAAAAGAAAAAAAATGAATCATTTTAAGTGTCATCACAAAACACACGTACACACCATTTTCTTGCTTCACATGTCATCACATGTATCATTACAAGTCATCATATTTCACATATTTGAAAAAAAAAAAAAAGAGAAAAAATTTATTGTTTTTATTTGCATTTATGTTCCAAATCCCATTTTTGGAATCCAAAAATCAAAGTAAATTTCTTACATCGATTTCATGAGAGATTTTTATCACTTTTTCTAGTTCAAACATTTAATTGAGCAGTGAGCGTGCGATCTTTTGTGCAACTTTAGGCATAAAAATTGCAATTAAAATAGGCACTTTAAACATGAAATAAAAATAATAATTCATACATTTTCATATTGTTCGTACCCAGTTCATACAAATTTCACATTTCTTGCTTAAATTCAACATGCAACAACATACATTTGCTATTTGCATACTAACAATTGCAGGATTACCAACAAAAATCTGAAATCACAACAAAAATTTAAAATCAAGCATACTTTGCAAAGCAAATGAGTTTAAAACAAACAAAAAAAAAAAAAAACTCACCGCGGGTGGAGCTAGAGAAGATACATGACTACATCGATCTCTATGAATATCATTTGGGTTGCCCTCCGAAAATGGATAGTGAACAATTCCTCGCAACACCCCCGTTATCTTGACCGTCGTCGCCCAAATCAACGGGTACTTCATTTTCAGCAACCGAATCATTCGACATTGTTGCTACAAATGAGTTTGGGATGGTTAACCTTGAAGGAATTAAGCAAGATTGGAGAAATTTTGGAAGAAAATGGAAGAGTTTAGAGAGAGAAAGCGGCGGCTATGGAGGAAAAAGAGAAAAGAAGAAGAAGAGAAACACACTGCTGTTGTAGCGTGTTTTTTCTAAATAGAAAAAAAGGGTTTCTACCTTTTTCCTCTAAGTTTCAGTTTCTTACTACTAAACCCCTAATTCCTGTTAACGACAACTTAACGGTCATTTAACAACCGTTCAACGGACATCCTAACAGAAGTTCACCAACAACATATTCTCAAAAGGGATTTCAACAGAAATACCACCAACGGCCCTGCCGTCCAACACAGCTCAAAAGATGTCCTCCGGGACATTGCTTGATCATAGTATCTTTAAATTATGTCAATATGCAACTTATCTTTAAAATTGCAATTTGTATCATTTTTGCATGATTAGATTTCTTCCATGGCCATATAACCCCGATGTGGTTCGACCTCTGTTAGATTTCATCCATGGTCATATAACCTCGATGCTAGGTTTGACCTCTGTTAGATTTCATTCATGGTCATATAACCCCAATGCTGGGTTCGACCTCTGCTAGATTTCACTCTTAGTCATATAACCCCGACGTTGAGTTCGACCTTTGTTCCTTTCACTTTGACCATTTACCAGCGGGTGCAAACCCGAATCTCTGGAAATTGACCAACTACACTATACATTCGGCCATGCCGAACTGCGTTTCGATCTGATTCTCTTAACCTATATACGTAGGGAACCTCTTAGGAGGCTCGATCGACAGAACATATTTACATGTCATTTTCAGGCATACCTGTGTTCCCCAGCTAGTTGCATCACAATATTCTTTAGAATTCACCAGTGGAGTTTTTTCCCCATAGAGTCATAACTGAATGTTCGTCTCCCTAGAGAGTTCGAGCTAAAGTCTTGACATCATATCACATCACATCTTTGTTGTTTCCCCATGTGCAAGTAAAGCAATTGTGTTCAACCTCATTCACATATGTACATTTGGTCACATAACTCTGACGTTGAGTATGACTATCCCATTATATCCCATCTTTGAACTGCGTTTGACTTGATTCCTATACAGGATACGCAGGTAACCCCCACAGGGCCAAGCCAAGGCTTTCATTTTTTTATGAAAAAGGATGTCTATTTTTTCGACGACGCTCACTTACTCGTAAGAAAACGTCGCCGAGGGGCTCTGTAGACACCACAATTCGTACCCCTATATTACAATTGTCCGATAAATATTAATTTATTTACAAAATAGACTAACACACTTTTATGACAATTACAGGTACCAAAAATACCTACACAAACGACAACAGACTAAAGACATAACGTAAGTACCTCCGAGGACTAACGTCAAGTCAAAAGTCAAAAGAAAAGACTAAAGTGTCAGAGCTCAAAGATGAAGGGCCAAAGTGTAGAAAAAAGCAAAAAAAAAGGCCAAAAGCAAGCTCTGGTGCGCTACAACACCACTTAGTGCGCCGCGCACTAGAGGATGTAACTCCCCTCTGCAAGTTTGCCCGACGATATTGACGTTGAAGATATTTTCTCCGGCTATAACTTGGTGATCAAGCTGGAAGGAAGCTTCCTGGGATTACTTGGCTTGAGAGTTACTCCTTCCTATAAATACTCCCTCTCAACCTCACCAAAGACCCCTGGGTTCTTAATCTCTCTCTCTGACAATCAAACAAACACACACACACACACACACACACACACACTTGTATACGCTCTCGGTTCTTTGTGAAGAACACACACACACACACACAAACAGAAATGTAAGTCTTCCTTTCCTAGCAATGGTAGCAGTGGAAGCACAACACAACGACATAGAACTTGGCCTAAACGAATCTGTAAAACGACAGAAGGTAAACCTTCGGTTCATTCGACTTTATCTTGTATTTGGATGTGTAAATAGCTCAAATGAGTTGTAAATATGTAAATAAACTAGCTTTGATGTGTTTAACATGCTAATACATGTGATTAATCCTCCGTTGAATTCGAGTTCTGAAGCTCTGTTCATTCATTTTTCATGTTTACAGTGAGTTTTCAATTGGGTTTTGGCTAATTGTTTAGCTTCGATTTGTTGTTAAACTTGTATATTATTGTTTGTTTAGTTTTGATGCATACAATACTTGCTTTTCTTACAAAAAAAGGATTTACAAAAGCTTAGTTTTCAGTTTTGAAAACTCAAATTTCCGCCTGTTTTGAACAAAAATGGAAGAAATGCAAGCTATGGTGCGCTGCAACACCACCTGGTGTGCCGCGCACAATACCATGCACTTTGACTTTTTTTTTGGCTTCCTTTGACTCCTCCAGATTATATATATTTTGTTATGTTTATTTCCTTTTATTTGTTTAAATTAGCATATATATATATGAAATACACGTGATATATATATATATATATATATATATATATATATATATATCACGTGTATTTCATAACAAATCAAACAAATTGATTTATTTGTTTTTTTCTTCTTTTCACCAGAATAATAATTATGTGTACTATTCTTTTTTTTTTTTATCACATGAATAGGGACGCAAGTCCTGAATTTTGTCCATTTTATCACGTAACATAATGACCCGTAGCATTTAATTTAAGCATGCATGCAACTATAGAGACCAAAAGGGCGAGTTGGGTGCCTAACACCTTCCTGACTTGTAACTTAGTCTCCGAACCTACAATCTCAGTTATTCTTTGATTTTCTTTATAAACGAGGGTGATAACTCTGTATTTTTGCACATTTATAACATTTTTTGGGAGTCCATAATGAGGTCCAAGTGTATTCCACGTACTTAAGTTAGATACACGTCGTTTTGGATGTAATGATGGGCAGTGTCGAAACGAGATTCTCACAATTGGTTGAAAGCTTCATCATTTTCCTCTCAAACTGGAAACATTGTTGCCCCTTGATGTAGAATTTGGCAATAGTCCTTATTATCGAATCGTCCTTCTTACAATGATCGCGGACGACATCATTAGCAATTATGCTCATTATGAGGTACCAAAAAGGTGTTTTCTCTAGTGATGTTTTATGCTCATCCCTGAATTTGATATTCTTAATCTGAGATATGAGGGAATGCATACTTGATCTGTATACAATTCTGGTAAGATTTTTAGTCATAGCAGCTGCATAACACGTATATTGTGGTTACAGTCACATAATTGGAGAATTACAAAAAGAAGTAAAACAGGTTGTAACGTTTGTGCATCGCGATGCACAGAGTCATGCATTTTGATGCACACAATGATGCATCGCGATACACAAAATTAATGCATCGTGGATCGCGTACGTGTTAGAAGGAAGGGCATACACGATGCATCAGTTTTTGTTTTTGCGATGCATAACATGCACTGTTCTATGTTTTTAAGGGTACAAATCACATTTCGCAACAAAGGTGTTATTTTCTGGTTTGAAACAATTATAGTGGACTTAAGCGGTTGAAAATTATCTAAAAGGTACCGGCTCAAATTTTGCCCAATTTTCAACCACTTTACTATCCTAAAATATTATCAAATCGCTTATGTGCACTTTTCAGGGGCATGATGTATCGCGATGGCAAATGCGTGCATCGTATGATAACAAGCGATGCATCACCTATCAATGATGCCGTGATGCATCAAAAGTGAATTTTAGCGGTTTAAGAATATTATTGTGGGCTAAAGCAGTTAAAAATCTACCAAAATATACCAATCCACAATTTTCCCTAATTTATTTTTCAGAACCCAGTTCAAATTTAAGCCCATGAGAAATATAATCAACAGAACGGGAACTGAAGTAGGCATGCACATTATTGTCCCGAATCCAACATGAGAAGCACTTCCACCGTTGACTTATCAACTTTCTTACATTCCCAACGAAAGTCAAACCCAAGTGCCTTGCACGTATAATCCCCCCACGTTAGAACAAGTAATTTTCAGTCATTAGATCTTTCCTACTTAAACCAACCAAAGTTTCAATAACTTGTCAGACAATCCTCTCCTCTTCCTTCCCGATATAGAGAAGTAAGAAACATTCCTCTACATATTCACCATTACATATATCATCATGATGGCCTCTCTCAAATCCTACGGCAAAGTCGACGAAGCCGATCAAGCGAGGCTCGACGCTCGTCGAAAGACCAAAAAGCGAGTCACCATCATCGGCTTATCTTCCTTTATTCTGGTCGTTGTCGTTGTCTCGGCCGTTGTTGGTACTTGTTTCAGTAAAGATGACAAGCGTCCCGATGGCCAAACTCATTCTATCTCGTCCTCCATCAAGGCCGTTTGTGATGTCACTTTGTACCCAGACACATGTTACAATAGCCTCTCTCCTGTAGTCAACTCGAGCAATGTTATTTATCCTCGAGATCTTTGCAAGTTGTCTGTCCAAGTTGCCGTCGCTGAACTCTCCAAAGGGGTGAAGTACTTCTCCGAAAATGGTGGACTCAAAGGTCTTATCAAGGACAATTCATCCCTCGCAGCCCTTGAAACTTGCAGCGAGCTTTTGGATCTTGCGCTTGATCATCTTAATGACACGTTATCGGCTTCTTCTGGTGATGTCACATTGGCCGAGGCTGTTGATGATCTCATGACATGGCTAAGTGCTTCCGGTACTTATCAACAAACGTGCATAGACGGCTTCGATGATTATGGATTGAAAGATAGTGTCTTGGCGTATCTCAAGAACGCCACCGAGTTAACTAGCAACAGCCTCGCCATCATAAAAGAGTTCACTAATGTTGCAAAAGCTTTTAAACAAAGACGGTTGTTGAGTTATCCCGGTAGTAGTGATGATATGCCCGGGTGGTTGTTCCCGAGGGATAGGAAGTTGCTTGAAACCAAGAAGAATGGAATAAAGGTCGATGTCATCGTGGCGAAGGATGGATCTGGAAAGTACAAGACGATCGGTGATGCCCTCAACGCGGTTCCTAACAAGAGTAAGAATAGGTTTGTCATCTATGTGAAGAAGGGGATTTACTATGAGAATGTTAGGGTTGAAAAACCCAAATGGAATGTCATGATGATCGGTGATGGAATGGATGCTACGGTTGTATCCGGCAGCCTAAACAATGTCGATGGAACTCCAACATTTCAATCAGCAACTTTTGGTGAGTTCTTGAATACTATCACTAATGGTAGGATTATGCGAATGCATTAGATATATAGTTCTAAAGTAAATTCTATAAATATCTTAGGATATGCAATATATCGTACGATCTATATGGAACAAAAATAGGGTAATCAATACGTATCATGGATCAATGCATATCTCATTTAACAATATATCGTACAATACATTATTCTTATCTGACCAATGTTATATCTTACGATACAGTATTGTCTTAGTAATATGAAATTGCATCAAATAAAATTATACTACTCCTTTCGTTCCTAAATAAGTGCTATTAATTACATGTTTTATGATTTAAAAAAAAATTAAAATATACATGTCAAATTTTTATTTGAAAAATAATCGGTAAAAAGTCAAAACACAACACTTATTTAGGAACGGAAGGAGTAATATAATTTTCTAAAAATCACCTTTCTTATAAAGTCAGTGTTTAGTTTTCAAAAACTAAGTTATTTCTCGAAACTCTCTATATTTTTGTTATGTTAAATAGTACTCTCAGTGTAAATCGGTGAAAATATAGTTTATATATATATATATATATATATATATATATATATATATATCTTCACTTACAAATATAATGGCTCCAACCATTAGCTTTTGTCAAAGTTTTATAGAGACACTTATATCTCTATATATTTCCGAATTTCAAATGGTATGCCTAAATGCTTGTATATTTCTATATGCAAAGCTTATTTTACGATTGAACGTACACTGATATATACATATCATAAAAATGATATCATCCATGACACGTATCCTGATTTAATAACTATGATAAAGTAAATACGAGCATCTAATGTATTCATTTGCTCAAGCATCATTCATTTTTTCCAATTAGAGTTACTCAAACATCTTAGAGGCTGAACAATTCTTTGTTTCTTTTGGTGTTTGCAGCTGTATTCGGTAAGGGCTTTATAGCTCGCGACATGGGCTTTCGCAATACTGCCGGACCGATCAAGCATCAAGCAGTTGCCCTAATGTCAACTGCTGACTTCTCAGTGTTCTACCGTTGTCGCATGGACGCTTTCCAGGACACTCTTTATACACATTCGAACCGCCAGTTTTACCGTGAATGCAACATCCATGGAACAGTTGATTTCATATTCGGAAACTCAGCCGTTGTTATCCAAAACTGTAACATACTACCCAAACAACCAATGCAAGGCCAACAGAACACCATCACAGCCCAAGGCAAATTCGACCCGAATCAAAACACTGGCATCGCTATTCAGAACTGCACCATTTGGGCCGGGGGTAACCTCACTTCGGTCAGTACTTTCCTCGGCCGTCCTTGGAAGAATTACTCCACGACCGTATATACACACAGCATGATGGGAAGCTTGATCGATCCAAAAGGGTGGTTGCCGTGGGTTGGTGACAATGCTCCAAGCACCATATTTTACGCTGAGTTTGAGAACTTTGGTCCAGGATCTTCAACAAAGAATAGGGTTAAGTGGAAGGGATTGAGGAGCATTACAAGTAAACAAGCAAGTAAATTCACGGTCAAGTCGTTTATCGATGGGGAAAAGTGGATCCCGGGCACTGGTGTTGCCTATAAACCGGGTCTTTGAAGGCTATGATTTTGAATTCTAGCCTTTGGCTGCGAGGATTGTTGCATTTTCGCTGTTTGTTGCTCGATGGTTTTCAGTTTTCTAATTCTCCTTACCCATTTTTATGTATCACTGATTAATTCATTTTACGGTATTGAAAGTGAAATACCAATACTTTATCTTTGTCATTCATTTTCTCCATGAATTTCAGTCTTTGAACTTCTCTCTTTCTGTTTCTTCGTGATAGGAGTGATTGTAGCTAGGGGTTACTGTAGCCAGTCTTCCCCTTTTTTAAATAAGTGATGTTAGAAGTACTTAAATACTTAACGAGTACCTAATTATACAGAGTAATTCTATGCGTAGCTAAAGTGTGCATCAAATATGTACCAAAATTTTAATTAGAATTTTTTGATTGGTTAAATGATTTATGGGTCCTACCACTTAAAAATCTTCTCCAATTAAAAGATGCCAACAAGGACTTTAAGTACACATTTAATGCACACTTTAAGTGCACATAGCATTACTCAATTATATATATACAAAATAATGTGACATCTTATTTGATATCGTGTGAACTTCACTATGGGTTAAAAACTTGAAGAGTAATACTAGAGCCACTAATGAGTATCTAATTTTGTACATAAAATAATGTGACATCTTACGTGTAATCTAGTTAATTTTACTTTTTATCTCTCAGTGAAGTTCATAAGATGCTAAAAGATGACATATACGACGTCACATCATTTTGTGCACAAAATTAGGTACTAATAAGCATGGCCGGCCCAAGGGTGAAGCTAGGAAACCAAGGGCTTTAGGCCTCAAGACAATTTAGGCCTCAAAAAAAAAAAAAATTTACTATTTATTTTATTATTTTTTTAAAATGATAAGAGTAATTCTTAATTTTTTTCACTCACTCATTAATAGTCAACGTTACTAACTTAATGTTTCTCAATATAACAATTTGACAAAATTCTTGGCAATGAAGTTATAAAATCTCTTAAAGAATCATTAAAAGTTGATCACTTCTTATACATATTACATCCGTTATAAAATAATTGTTATTTTAGCAAAGTTTTTGTTCCAAAATAATTGTCGTTATAGGATTTCAAAAAAAATTTGCCCATATTTTATCACAATTGCTCTTAATTATTACTCTCATTAAAGAGGGTTGGTAAGAAGAAATATAAAAAAGTACTCCTACAACTTACGTACAATAATTGAATTTAAATATGTGCATATCAGTCTTTTTGAAAAGCTTTCTTAATCTGTGTGTAAATTGCTAAAACGATAATTATTTTGGGACGAAGATAGTAATAGATTAGACAATCACTTCATTTCAAAGTAGATTTGAACAATTTAAAATATATCAAAATATTTTTAGTTTTCTATTTAGCATTAAGAAATTAAGGTCTTTGGATAATGACAATTTAAAAGAAAATTTTCTTCACCTTGAAAGTTCATTAAAACATAATGACAATTCTAATATTGATGGGTTAGAGTTATTTACTGAACTAAATTTTTTAAAAGAAATTATAAAAGTGAAAAATGATACACCAATTGACATACTTAATCATATACTCCCTCCGTCCCTAAATTATTGCCTTCCTTTCCTTTTTTGTCCGTCCCAAAATAATTGTCTTGTTTGAAACTTTCCTTTTTAGAACATCACTTTTACTATTTTACCCTTACTTTTTCTTCCTACTTTAATTATGGGCCACATACACATGGGCATTAAAGGAAACAACACACTTTTTCAATACTATTCCAATATTAATAATCAAGTCAATTGAGTTTTCTTAATCCGTGTACCGGGTCAACCCAGACAATAATTTAGGGACGGAGGGAGTACTTAATAAGACTTGATTCTTTTTCAAATGCGAATATCACTTATAAGATAATGTTAACGATTCCTGTAACTATTGCTTCGGCAGAAAGAAGCTTTTCAAAACTAAAATTAATAAAATCTTATCAAAGATCAACGATGTATCAACAATGATTAAATAGAGTTTTATTATCGATTGAAAAAAAATTGTTAAATGAAATCGATTATAATAATTTAATAAATGATTTTGCATCCCAAAAAATAAGAAAATAAACGTTAAAAATAAAATTTTAATATTTTATTTTTTACTTTAAAAAGGCTTCAATTTAGAATTCGCTTTAGACCTCAATAAGAATAAGTATTGGGCCGGCCCTGCTAATAATGTGCATGTAACATTACTCAAAATTGAAACCAACAAGATAACTCAAACATGTTACATCATTTTGTGTACAAAATTATTATTATTATTTTTTTCTTTTAGAGCATCTAGCAATAGCATTACTCTTTTTGAGTCTCTCCCAACCCTAGTAAATGACCACGAGCACGACCACAGTGGATTGGATTAACGACTTAGAGCCCGTTTCACCGTTTGGTGCAGCGTTTTAAAAACGCAGCATTTTTAAAACACAGATTATTTAAAATGCGGCTTTTTTCTTCATAAATGCGTTTGAGATATTATGTCAAAATGCTGCTTTTTATTTTCTATTGCGTTTTAAAATCTGCGTTTTGGGAAAAAGCTAGGAATTTCAGCGTTTTAAAACGCAGTTGCGTTTTGAAAACGCAGTGTTTTCTACCGCAGCATTGAAACGCTAAGTTAAGAAATAAACTGCGTTTTAACCCTACATTTTAGTCAAAACGAGCGAACAAACGGGCTCTTAGAAGAATAGCGTACTTTCAAAAAATTTAAGTGTATTAGCGTACTTTGTTTTTTTGACAAATTTAAGTAGTCTTTGTTTTTGTCGTTAGTGTTCTAATTTTTCTAAAAAAAATATATCCAAACAAATCCAATAACCTTAACCCTAGACACTAAACCATAGGCCATAACCATAAAACCCTATACCCTAAAATCCTAAACTCTAGAGACAAAATACCCTAAATCAGATACTCTAAACCCTAAGTCTTAAGTTTAGAGTTTTCAAACATAAGGGGAGGTTAACATTCTGTGAAGTTTTCACTATAGACATCCATTTCTAATCTAACAAAAACAAATACGATTGTCAACTTATAAATTAAATTAGTTTTACACCCGTGCGTTGAATGTACGGACATATATATATTTTTAATTAAATTAAAAAATAAAATTAAGATAATAAATTAAGGAAAAATAATCTTGGATAAAAAACTACTTAAATAGAAATACATCATTGTATTGGTAATATTATAAATTCTAAAAAATTTCCTTTTATTTGTTGTTTTAGTTGTTGGCTTTCGTCTTCATCGCATATCAATATCTTCAGATCAAAACAATTTGTTATCCTAGAAACATTGACATACAGTTGCCCATGGCTAAACACTGACTTCTTGAGGAAGCGTCCTATATGCGACAATGATTGACTTTGACTTTTGTTAATTGTCATTGCATACGATACTAACAATGGAAATTGTCTTCACTGAAACTATTGAAAGGCAGTCTCACATCTGATGGAGACGATGACATTCTTGTGATAAGCATTTTGTCTTCAACATTGCTTCCATTCAAAATTTTAGCTTCTACAACAAATAGTTAAACAAATATTAATAAATTAAACAAATAATTACAACGTAAAGATTATGAGTTCATTTGAATTCTTAGAAAGAAAAAAACAATTTAATCCCTATTTCTTTGTTCAAGATTTGTTTGGTTTGTTCAAGATCTTTATTTTTTTGATTTATTTGCCTAATGTTTTAATTAATCTTGCTTAATAAAATTACCTAAAGTTTTTGAATATATATGGATCTCCTTGGTTCCCTGAACCATTTTTTTTTCTCATACCCCTTATTTGAATTTTTAGATCATAGGTCCCAATTTTGTTGTTGTTGATGAATACATATTTATTTGTTCAGTATTTGTTCAATTTCCTCATTTTTAATTTATTTTTTTATTACAGAAAGATAGAGCAAATTTCTTTACAAGTAAGTTTAATAATCTATAATTTTATCTTGTCTTGTAGTGTCGAATTTTAGTGAGTATACGGTGATTGATGTTGCTAATTTGATAAATATTGATCCTTAAATTACATTTAATCGAGCATGTCCAAACAATTTATCATTAAATCCCTCATAATCAGGTAAGTTTTCTTCTCTTTTGACAGTCTCTTAAAGTATCTTGGTTTAAATAGTTCTCCTTTGATTGATGTTATGCCAATGTTGGAATGTGAAAATATTGATTATAAAGTTTCATGCCCGTAAATAGTGATTGATTTAATTTCCTTTAGCCAGTGAGCTATTAGTCAATCATCCATAATCTTGCTCGTGTAGGCATAGTGGTAATTGTGGATCTTTAATCAAGTAAAAATTAAACCAATATAAATATAGTTGATTTCGAAAATGCCATTGCTTCTATGCAACATGAGAAACATATCAACATAATATATACTGTACTTGATTCCAAAAATTCTGTTGCTTTCAACCTAGATTTGGAAGCTCTGCTATTTGACCGGAGTCTCAGCTTTGTCACTGTAGGTAAACTACCAACAAATTGATGGAAGATTGTGCCTTCTACAATGTTGATGGTGACTTTCTAATGGTCATCGGGAAGGAAGTAAGTGATAGATGTTTTTTTTGATTTGCGAATTCTGCAATATGAATTCGTTTGTTGAAAAATGTATTATTCTAAAATAAAAATTCCTTCAAATGAATGTATAAAATAAATGCTGGCTAACCTTAATTTCATTGCCATTGCAGCTTTGCTGGGTTGATGTTCCTAAAAAATGGGGACATTTAATTTGCAGCATTTCATCTCATCAGATGCATCCTATTTGTACTGCTTGTAGACATCGAATTTAGTCGAGTTATGCAGCCCAAGGATTTTATGTTTATTTTTATTTTTTTTTGCCAAGGATTGTTATAGATGCCCAAGGCTTCTATTCAATTTACCATGCTGAAAAAATATATATATTTCATTGAATTAGATGCATGCAAGTATATGAAGAGTTTGTTCAAGAATTCTAAAATAGACAAATAGGAATTAACTATTAGAGATTTACATTTTCAATAGATAAATTAAGTTCTATTTTTAAAAGCTGATTGTGGTGCAAGTTCCAAGGATTTAACAAATTTGTTGTATATTATTTGACTAATACATTAATTGTTTATTATAAATAGGGGTTTCTATTTTTAGCAAGTTGATTTAGTGGAAAATTGCTATATGTCAGCTCTCTTATTTTGGTTAAGGACTGATCACGCAAATTTGGATATGTTGACCACGTCGGATCCACGTGTAGCTAATCTTCAAGTCAAGATACCTTGGCTTTCTAAAGGCTTTCTCGATTAGGACTTGATTCTTAGGCGTACAACTGTGTAACAAAGACAAGAACTGTTAGGGGTGTCGGGGGTTTGACCCGACTATTACCCTCCGGTGTGAGAATCAGTTTAGGGGTATTAAATGAGAAGGAAGCTAGTGGACAGCCCTCTTTAATTCTCAGGCAATATAATAAATGTGTGTGTTGTTGGTAAATAAGAGCAAGCTTTTAAGAACTTTGTCCTCTTGGGAGTAAATGTTACCTTTTCTATAAATGGAAATAGCTCCTGGTATTTATAGCCGGAGGTGGCGTGCGTAGGGATATAAGTTGAGCCACCTGCTTGCTGAGGGATGCATGTATATTGAGGGGGACCATGCTGCTGTCAGGATTAGGTTAACAAATAGAGGCTTCCTTTCTGGGAAAATGGGAAGTTAATGAACACTGACAGAGCTCCATGCTGAGGGAATGTCTTCTTCTGGTAAGGATGTCTTGATTTGATAGGTTAGGTATGGCAGACATCAGGCATTAAATGTTATGATATGGACCTGTGCCGAGGACAGGCATTGCTCGTTCAACGGTCGACCTCGCCCCAGGTGAAGGTCGTCTCGAGTGACATACCGAGGTCTGGTTTAACCGTCGACCTCGGCTGGGCGGTTTCTGCGGTTTGAGGACCCCGCGCAGGGTACTTTGCGAGGATCTTGAAAGGCGAGCTGTTACAATATCCGGGTTCCTTCAATCAACTGGGGTCTCATGGCCCACCAGAGGCTGATGTGGAGGGCACGTGTTTATATTATTCGGCTTGATTTGTGTTGGAGATCAGCATGTCAAGGTCGCGGCCCACCTCGCAGAAAGCATGTGGGCGACCTGGTCTTGAGTCTTTTATCAGTACTTGCTTGGGGAAACGAGGTTGCTCGAGGTCTTGTCAGGTGTTTATGAGTGGGAAAAATGAAACGTCTTGCATTAAATGCATGTCATTTCAAATTTCAGAAAATATGGCTGTACGCGCCATTATCCGCGCGTCGACATCACGATGTGAAGCTTCTAGAGGACGCTAAGCAGGGGTCCGCATATTTTTTACCCGAGTTGACCTGAGGATCCGGGTTATAAAAGGGGAGAATTCACTGTTTGGTTTTCACTTTTTACCTAAAACCCTAGAGAAATCCTACTCCGACGAACCCAAGCGATTTCCGGCCACTGTATTTGGACAACCTTGGCTCCTGTTCCTCCAAGCTGCTTTCGTACAGTTCTTCGTAGGTTAGTTCTTTCATTTTCTTTCTGGTCCTACCCTTGAAAACTTTGCTGGAAGCGTTTACACCTTGCCGGTGGCATTAATTCCGGTGTCCGTTCGTTTTCAGGCAAACAGCTCATTTTTTGCTTCCGTCTTTTTAACTTCTCAACACAGGTAACTTCCTTATCCCTTGACCTTTAAAAGCTTTCCAATTTTCTTTTAATGTTGTTTTTGGAGGGAGTTGAGTTTGTGTTTCCCCCTGTTGAGTCTCCAAGTTCGTCGTCTGTGCCGAGTTCGGGTTCGTCGAGCTCGTCACTCTCTTCGAGCTCGAAATCTGACACTCCCACTCCCAAAGTCTTTGCACGTTCCCCTTCGAGAAATAACATATATAGGTAGATTCAAGGTCGCTGGGTCTTCGTGCCCCCTTCCGCAGCGAGAGCATATTTGTTGAGTCAGGGTGTTGAGGTAGAGCCTTTCTTCGTAGTCACTGATGACCTCTATAATGTTTTCGACGTTTCGTCATCGACCCCCATGCGTTTAATCCCACCCCATGAGATTGTAGACGAGCTTCAGGATCACTACTTTACCGTTGAGATGGTAATAGCTCGTATCAAGGCCAACCGGGAGAAAAAGGCTCGTGAGGCCATTGAGGCTGAGAAAGCTCACTCTAGCCAGACGAAAACTCGCGAGGTCGCGAAGGCTGAGAGATCCCGTCCTGTCCAAAAGAGATATAAGTTGCTAGCTCGCGGTCTCTCATCGGCTCGAACTTTTAGGTCGATTAATCAATCTGCTTATGTGTAGATGGCGAGGACTAAGGGCGGAGCTTCAACCTCAGGGCGAGCTGATTTGGTTCAACCTGAAGTCAAAAACAGTAGAGCCCCCAAGGCTTGGGTTAACCAGATTAGTGCAAAAGATCTGACCATCTGGAACGACAACTGCAACCACCTCTCTACCAACTTCCGAGGGTCCTTCACGGCGGGAGACGACCTGGCCAAGTTGAGGGTTTTGAAAGGCCGTGTTGGCTTTTATCTCAGTTTTTTCGATGTTGGCCTCTGTCTGCCGCTCGACCCATTTTTCTGCTCGTTCCTCGACGAAATGTCTGCTCATCCTATGGACCTTTCCCTCAATACCGTAAGGATATTGACGAGCTTCTCGGCTGTTACCCGCTTGCACGGTTTTTAGCCTAGTGTCAACCTCTTCCGCCACTACTTCCTCGTCTGCCAAACACTAGATCATACACAGATCAATTGCAAATCCCAGAACTTTGGGGTTAAGTTGTTTACTGAAACTCCAAACAAGGTAAGTGGTTGGGCGGACAAGGTGGTCGTGGTGGAAAGCCGTCGAGGTTAGAATTTTCCTCATCCCACGAGGCAGTACGAGATCCCTCCTCGCCGGAAGGACGAGCTCACGGCCTATGAGCAGCAAGCCAATGCAGCTATTGAGGGTGAGCTCGGGTTCGAGGGGAAGGTCTCAACTCATTTGTATGACTGGAGAAAAATTCTTGATGATGAGAGGTTACTGCGGGCTGCCGGCATGTCGGGGAAAGAGTTGGACAACGTGACCCCGTTGTGCGTTATGCCCGAGTTGAAGAGCTTCCCTGATTGGTGCTTGCATCAAAATCTCTACTTCTACGAGCAGTGTCCAACTTGCCGGGGAGAATTGGAGAAGGGATACGACCCTTGTAATTAAAAACATTTAGCCTTTGCTCATACTTTAATTTTTAAATAGTCAATTTTCTAACTCAATTGTCTGACCTCTCTTTTTCTTGCAGCGATGTTTAACTTGGACAAATTTCTTGTCCCGAAGGGTGGTTTGGCCGAGGCTACGAAAGCTCGTGCCGAGGTGCTCCCTTCAAACCTGAGCGCTGCCCGAGATGCTAGGAGGGCCATGCAGATTCCCATTATGGCCGTGGGGCCCGTTGCCGACAAGGTCCAAGCTGCTGAGAGGCCTTCTCAAGTCAAGGCCGTAAAAACTAAGCCTTTGGCAGCTTCAAAGCCTCCTCCTCAGAAAAAGAGGATTTCGGTTGAACCGGGCTCATTGACGAGGAGGTCGCCGAGGAGGCCGTTGATCTGGAGCGACCATCTGTCGGGGTGAAAGGGATGGCCGAGCAGACTTCTTCTGCGCCTCCGACTTCCGAATCAGCAGGCGCCTCTAGCTCCGACGACACGCCTTTGTGGCTTAGGCCAGACTACAAGGTCCCCACCAGTCGGGAAGCCGGGGTTAAGTTAGTGAAGGCCATTGAAGACGTTCCCGTACTTTCCAATGTGATGTCCTCCCTTGATCACTCCTTGGATGGGGTTGTAGCCGGCCAGGGCCTCATCCTCCGATGCTTAGACGAACAACTCGTGGAGAAGATGAAGGACATGGGTCGGATACAGCTCCTCGGAACATCGGGTGTTGCCCTCGACGAGGTACCCTTTTATTGTTTTCACTCGTCTTGAGTTTCTTATTCCTTTTTCCTGACGAAGTTATTCTGTTTACGTAGTTGGCTACGGCTCTGCACACACTCGGCACCGAGCTCAGTGACTCCCGCTCTGAGGTCAAGAAGCTTATTGCTGATAAGATCCATCATAATAACGAGCATGGCTGGATGATCAGCGATCTCCGAGCTTCAAAAGAGGAGACCAAGCGCGCCCAAGCCCAGCTCGCCATTTCCGAGGACCTCAAGAAAAGGTTTGAGGCCGATCTTGAGAGGGTCGAGGGATCGGCGAAGAGACTGGCCGATGAGAGGGACGTCTTGTCGGAAGACAAGCAACAGCTTGAGCAGCGGGCTTCTGCCGCCGAGGACAAGGTTGCTCGCCTTGAGCGTGAGCTCGCTGTTGCCAGAAGTAACCCTCCTTGTGATCAGGTCTTGAAAGAGTTCCAAGAGTCCCCTGCCTTTAGCGAAGCTATCGTACCGTATTATATCCGAGGTAGGGAGAACATCTTGAGGATGGCCGCTGGCTCCGAGATCTGTCTCAGTCATTTGCTGGAGTGGGGCCAGACTGAGTTGTTTGGTGATCTGGCGAGGAGTGGGCACGAGCTGGTGCCTTATGAAGAAGATGAGTTGGTCACCTTGCATGCTGACGACACCGAGAAAGGCAAAGAGCTGTGGACTCCACCTACTCCTCTCAGTCATAATTTTAGGAGTGTGGTGAAGATCCTTCAAGAAAATCCGGCTGCCACTTTTGACGGTGATATCGGGCTCAAGGATTTTGAAGGCGAGAAGACCAATCAAGACCAGCATATCGAGGCCGTTAGGGATTCTAATAGGGCTTTATAATTTTTATCCTCGCCGTGTTGAGCTTTGATTTGGTTTTTGCCTTGTAATTTTTATATTTTTGATACTACTGGCCCTTTGTGCCGATGTACTACTGGCCTTTGTGCCGATGTAATGTGAAGCAGTTTATTTTTTAGTTTTCTTTTATATTGTTTTTATTCATTAAACTGGATTGTGAAGTAAATCTCCAACGTGGCCGCTTAGGCCGAATCGCTTTTGAATGAGTGTTCAGTTCTTGCGAGGTGACCTCCTCGTTTTAGTAAAGTTCCGCCTTTGTTTTTGGGCGAGGAGCTTTGACTGGAGCCTTGAGATTCCACCTTTTCTTTTGGCGAGGAATTTTAGCTCGTAAATAACTTTTGAGGTTTCACCTTATTTAGGCGAGAAACGTATTTAATTGAGTTCTTTGGCGAAGAACAAGCCATAGTTTTCGTCGAAATGATAGGAAATAAGAAGCAATGATTAGAAATAAAAAACTTGTAATTTCATTACTTAGGATATATATACAGCTTCTCAAAAAGTATACAGAAAACTTTTCCCTCTATTGATAATATCTTCGAAGGTAGTCGGCGTGCCATGGATTTTTCAATTCTTTCCCATCTTGATCGGCCAACCTATAGGTGCCCTCTCGGATCATGCATGTGACTTTGTAAGGTCCTTCCCAATTTGGTTAAAGTTTATTTCTGCTCGTGTTCCGTCCTGTGACCTCGATCTTTGGAAGTACCCAATCCCCCAAAGAGAAGGATCTCGACTTTATTTTTTTTGTCGTGGTAGCTCTTTGTGAGATGCTTGTAGTTTACCATCCTCATCCTCGCTTCAAGCCTCTTTTCTTTGAGCTGGTCCAGGTCGAGCATCCGAGCTTCCCTGTTCGTTTCTTCGTCGAAGTGAGTAACTCGGAGGGTTGGAAGGGCCATTTCTACGGGTGCCATAGGTTCTGAGCCGTAAGCCAAGGCAAATGGCGTTTCTCCCGTTGGTCCTCGGACCTAGGTGCGGATGCTCTATAACACGGCGGCGAGTTCATCGTACCATCTACCTTTCTTCTCGTCAAGGCTTCTTTTCAGGGCATGAAGGATCTGCTTGTTTCCTGTTTCAACCTGACCGTTTCCTTGGGGATGGGCTACCGAGGACATCCAGTGTTTGACATTCATACGCTCGCAGCTCGCCGTGAATTTAGTCGAGAATTGAGTTCCATGATCCGAGACGATCACCCGGGGTAACCCAAATCGACACCAGATGTGATCATGCACGAATCTGATGGCCTTGTCTTCGGCGATGCTAGCTAGCGGCTTTGCCTCCACCCATTTAGTAAAGTAATCGACCGCGACGATCACGAACTCGCAATTTCACTTAGCCTTGGGGAAAGGACCAATGAGATCTATTCCTCACATGTCGAATGGCCAAGCCACCATGATTGGAGTCTGGGGAACTACCGGTAGGCGAGGAATGTCAGCAAATCTTTGGCATTTATTACATTTTCTTACGTACGCCTCCACGTCCTTCCTTAGGCTCGACCAATAATATCCATGAAAAATGATCCGGTCTGCAAGCGTCCTCGCTTCAGGGTGTCCTCCGCATACGCCTTTATGCACCTCAGCGAGGAGATCTTCTATTATCTCTGGCCGCACGCATCGAAGCAGTGGCTTGGTGAAGGATTTCCTATACAGGGTGCCTCCGATCACCGTGTACTTTGCTGCTCGTTTCCTCAAAGCCTGGGCCATGATACTGTCATCGGGCTGTGTTCCTAGCTCGATGTACTCTTGGATCTTATCAATCGAACATTTGTCGGCGGGGACGATAGGTAGAACGACTTCTCTATTGATGGAGGGGATTTCCAAGAATTCCACCATTACTCCTCCAGGGAGGTCTTCAAGCTCGCCAGAAGCTATCTTTGACAAATAATCTGCTCGAGTGTTATTTTCCCGGTCGGTCTGTTCCAATTCCCAGTACTTGAGTCCAGCTAGCAACTTCCTCGCAAGCTCGCAGTATTTCAATAATGTGGGGTGAATAGCACCATACTCCCTAGAAATTTACTTTACGACGAGCTGTGAGTCGCTGATTATAACAAGATGCTCTACCCCGATCTCTTTAGCCAGTTCAATTCCGGTGATCAGGGCCTCATACTCGGACTGGTTATTCGACGCGGGGAATTTGAAGCGGATGGCTTTGCTGATCTCTTCTCCCTCTGGGGAGAACAAAGATAAACCCGCACGACAGCCCTTTTTGCTGGCCGAGCCGTTGACATGCACTGTCTAAAAGGTTTGCGGCCTGGACGCGTTGGACTTCGCTCTTCCTATGGGCGAGCTGGATGGTTTTCTTGAGGTGCTCGTTTCTTCGTGCTCACTTTGGGCCATTTCATCCTTTACAAACGACGTTTCCGCAATGAAATCGGCCAAGAACTGGGCTCTGATCGCTTTCTGCCGTTTGTAGGTGATGTCATATCCTGATAACTCAACTGCCCATTTCATCATCCTTCCCGCGACGTATGGCTTGTGGAGTATCTTTCTCAAGGGAAGGTCGGTATAGACTATCATGGCGTGGGCCTGAAAGTAGTATTTCAGTCTTTTGGCGGCTACGATCAGGGCTAAGACCACCTTCTCTATGTTCAAATACCTCGTCTCAACGTCGGATAGAACGTGTAAGACATAATACACCGGCCTTTGGGCATCCTTGTCTTGTCTGAGCAGAACTGCTGCCACGGTGAAGTCCGCTGCGGCGAGGTAGATGGAAAGGACCTCGGCAGGCACCGGGCTAAAGAGTAACAGTGGGCTACCGAGATACTCTTTTAGCTCGGCGAAGGCCTTGTAACACTCTTCGTTCCATGAAAAGCTCTTGTTTCCCCGCAACGCTCTTAAGAATGGCAGGCTTCTGTCCGCTGCTTTGGCAATGAATCGACTTAAGGCTATGATGCGCCCATTCAACTGCTGGATTCCTCGTATTGAAGTCAGTGCGCGCATGTCTACCAAAGCTTTAATCTTTTCTGGGTTGGCCTCGATACCTCTCGCATTCACCATATATCCTAAGAATTTTCCTGCCGTTACCCTAAAGGCATACTTTGTGGGGTTCAATTTCATTCCATTCTTCCTAAGATTGGCAAATGTTTCTTGCAAGTCGGCGATGTGGCCGGCGTCTTTGGTCTTGATGACCATGTCGTCGATGTACACCTCCACATTGCGGCCGTGCTGGTCCCCGAACACCTTGTTAACCATTCTTTGGTATGTGGCCCTTGCATTTTTTAGCCCAAAGGGCATCATAATGTAACAGTAGAGGGCCCTAGCAGCTCGAAAGGCAATCAATTTTTTGTCAGCCAGCCACATCCTAATTTGATGGTATCCTGAGTAGGCATCTATAAAGCTCAAAATTCGGTGGCCTGCTATTGCATCGACGAGCTGGTCTATTCGCGGGAGAGGGTACCAGTCTTTTGGGCAAGCCTTGTTGAGGTCAGTGAAGTCTACACACATGCGCCATTTCCCAATCATTTTCTTCACCATTACGACGTTGGCAATCCAGGTAGGGTATAGGATTTCCTCGATGATGCCAGCTCGCAGCAGTTTCTCTACCTCATCCTTGATTGTGGCCTATTTTTCTGGCGAAAAGACTCGAGGTCGTTGCTGTATAGGTGTGACAGTTTTATCCACGCTTAGCTTATGCACCGCGACCTCTTCGTCAATGCCCTGCATGTCTTCGACCCTCCATGCGAAGACGTCTTTGTTAGCTCGTAAGAACTTGATAATTTCTTCCCTTTCTTCCTGAGGAATCTCCATTCCTACCTTGACTTTCTGTTCTGGATAATCAAAATTTATGACTACCTCATCTATGTCCTTGTTAGGTAATATGTCAGGCTCATTTCGGTTATCCAGGCTTTCAACGACCACAACCTCATGTCGGGCGACCGGTCCAAGATCGACAAAGTCGAGCATTTTGGAGTCCGTGCCATCACCTTCTTGCGGGCTACTTCTCCTAGCCCGCCTTGATTACTATGCATCTGTTGGAGTCGGGCTGGGCTCCTTGGCTTGTTCTCTACTTTCACAAACTTTTTCAGCCGACCTCTCGGCTTCCGTGTTTTCTTCAATCCTTCCTTTCTTTGGAGATAGCTCCTCGGGACGACCCTCTGAGGTAGATGCCATCATCTTTCCCTTTTTCTTCTCCTCGTTCTTCTTACCAGCTTCAAGTAATTTAGGGTACTCTTTGGGTCATTCTTCATCATCCCAATCCCTTGTTTCGTTGGGAATTTGCTCCTCTGATGTGTTGGCGAGGAGATCATGTCAAATTTTATCTGGGCCGGTAATCCGAGGATGGCATTGTATGGGGATGCCAGATTGAGGACGAGGAAGGTAATGTCTTCAGTTCTTGTCCGCTCATGTTCTCCAAGGGTGACCTAGAGGGTTATCATACCCTTAGTTCTAACCTTGTGACCCGTGAATCCTTCGAGTTACACGCCGCTGGGGGTGAGATGGGATTCTTGAAATCCCAAGTCTCTGAAGCAGGAGTCGAACATGACATTTCTCCCTGCCCCAATGTCTATTAATACCTTTCTCACAAACCGGCGTCCGATCTGAACTCGGAGAGTCAAAGGTTGTTCCTTGGCAGTGGGATTGGTAGCCAACTAGCTGGGGTAAAATACGATTCCTTCTTTGTCCCTTTGGGCGAGCGGGCTGAATGTCTTGTTGAGATTGTGTATGGTGTTCTTGAGCTGTGTAATGCTCCTCGTGTCCTCAAGAATTGTATGGACATCTGCCTCTTCTTCGGCGGGGTTGTTTTCTCTTGGGGGGTCCCTCGGTCGAGCTTCCTGCTCACCATCTCTTCTTTCGAATCTCCTCAGTGTTCCTTGATCAATCAACCTTTGGATTGCTCTCTTCAACTGTTTGCATTCTTCTGCAGTGTGCTCGTTCTCGTTGTGGAAAGCACATTGCTTGTTTGGGTTTCGAGGACGCGTCGGCTCCTTCATCGGAAAGGGTCTCTGTATTTTGTTTTCTCAAAACAGCACGTTCATGATGTGTTCTCGGGTAGCATTGAGCGGGGTGAAGTGCTCGTCTTTCTTCTGGAACTTGCCCCCTTTCGCCTTCGACCCTGATTGGCCTTGCTTTGGTTCTTGGTTCCCGACCTCGATGGAGCTGCTAGCTCGGGGAGCGACTTCCTTCTTCTTTCTCTTCACTTCGATTATGGTCTCAGTTTCTCTAATCTTTTGTGCGGCTAAATACATTGCGGCACTAGTGGCCGATGGCTTGAGGTTGAACACATGTGTCATAATTCCGAGCTGGATTCCCGCTTCGAAACAAAGTATAATTGTTTTGTCAGGGACGTTCTGGAGTTCCTCGGCGACGGCCTTAAATCTTTTCAAGTATGCGTCAAGGGGCTCGTTTCACCTTGTTTAATTTTGGCGAGGTCAGACTAGCTTTTCGGGAGCTCGCTGGCTGACGAGAACTTATCCAAGAATTTTTTCTTAAACTCAAGTCAATCGGCGACTGAGCCTTTTTCCAATTCCTCAAACCATTTTAAGACCGCTCCTTCAAATGTGCTCAAGAATGCCTTACACCAGAAATCCAATTTGTTTGAACAGATTCCCATCTTAGCTTCGAAACTAGAGACATGCTCTTTGGCGTTTGTCTTTCCTTCATACGACTTGAGCGCGGGGAGTTTGAGACGAGAATCTGGTGACGTTTCCCTGATCCTTTTGCAAAATGGGGCGAATCGATCTTTGGGTTTGTCGGTTAGATTCCCCGTTTCCAAGGCATCCAACCTTTCCCGAAGTTGATCAAGTACGTTTCCTCCGGTCGTTTCCCTGTTTGTTTGTTTGGGCCGAGGAGGTTTGTCATCTCCTTTTCGTCGCTTATGTGAAGAAGAATTCGATCGAGTATCACTTCTTTCCGTGGTGGGAGATTGCGGGTGGTGACCTGATTTTGCTCTAGATTGAGATCTTCCTCGGGTAAGCTCCAACTCTCTGTGCGACTTCAAGGAATACGAGATCCTTGAGTGCACGCTTCCCCTTGGTCGAATTCTCTCGTCGTCTCGGGCTATCCTATCATGGACACTAACCCTTTGAGGTTCTCTGCTCGGTCCAGCTAACCTTACGTGGACACTCCATCTGGTTGCACTGGAGCCTGAAGTTCGCAAGTGAGATCGCCAATGTGAACCCCTGGTTTGCCCACCATGGTGAGTGCTCTCTCGGCGACCTTCACCTTGAGTGGTGTCGCGCTGGGGGGCGACTACACGATGAGTTAACTCCTTCTCGCGTCTTTCCAATTCCCTCTATTTCTCGAGGTATGCCTTCTCTTTGCGGATATGCTCTAGCTTGGCCAAGTCCCACTCTTTTTTAGTGAGTGGCCTTGGCTCTGCCCGAGCTGAGGATGTTCTTTCTGCGTGGGCAGCTGCTCTGGTAGCAACATTGCTTGCGAACGGGCTCTCTTTTTGTTGTCCGCTGTTCGTCTTTTTTTCCTTCCCAGTTTGTGGTTTCCTTTTGGCTATCCCCTGAACTGCTTTCAGGGTCCTCGCTATTTCGAGAGCTTTAGCCGGTGTTTTTAAGATAGGGTTAGAAGTTGGTTCTGGTACATGCTCAGAAGCTCACAGAGGGTGAACCTCTACCTGAGGAGCCACTGAAGTTATAGTGGGTGGTGGTGGTTTGGTGGGTGTTTGCTTGGATGTGGCCATTTACTCTTTTGTCGAGGTTTTTTTTTAAGAACAACTTTTGTCCCAGCAACGGAACCAAACTGATCACGCAAATTTGGATATGGTGACCATGTCGGATCCACGTGTAGCTAATCTTCAAGTCAACATACCTCGGCTCTCTAAAGGCTTTCTCGATTAGGACTTGATTCTTAGGCGTACAACTGTGTAACAAAGACAAGAACCGTTAAGGGTGTCGGGGGTTTGACCCGACTATTACCCTCCGGTATGAGAATCAGTTTAGGGGTATTAAATGAGAAGGAAGCTAGTGGACAGCCCTCTTTAATTCTCAAGCAGTATGATAAATGTATGTGTTATTGGTAAGTAAGATCAAGCTTTTAAGAACTTTGTCCTCTTGGGAGTAAATGTTACCTTTTCTATAAATGGAAATGGCTCTTGGTATTTATAGCCAGAGGTGGCGTGCGTAGGGATACAAGTTGAGCCACCTGCTTGCTGAGGGATGCATGTATATTGAGGGGGGCCATGCTGCTGTCAGGATTAGGTTAACAAATAGAGGCTTCCTTCCCGGGAAAATGGGAATTTAATGAACACTGACAGAGCTCTATGCCGAGGGAATGTCCTCTTCCAGTAAGGATGTCTTGATTTGATAGGTTAGGTATGGCAGACATCAGGCATTAAATGTTATGATATGGACCTGTGCCGAGGACAGGCATTTCTCGTCCAACGGTCGACCTCGCCCCAGGTGAAGGTCGTCTCAGGTGACATGCCGATGTCTAGTTTAACCATCGACCTCGGCTGGGCTGTTTCTGCGGTTTGAGAACCCCGCGCGGGGTACTTAGCGAGGATCTTGGAAGGCGAGTTGGTACAACATCCGGGTTCCTTCAATCAACTGGGGTCTTATGGCCCACCAGAGGCTAATGTGGAGGGCACGTGTTTATATTATTTGGGAGGATCACGTCAAGGACCTCTTTCAAGGTCAAGACTATTTCCTTGGAGGATCATCAGATTCTTTCTTCTTCTCAAATTGAGAATATCAAAAAGCTTAATATTTCTTTGCATCACAGTGATGACAAAGCCTGTTGGTCGCTGGATCCAAAGGGGAATTTTTCGATTAAATCTGCTTTAAATCTCATTCGTCCTCATCGTACGTGCAAGCCTTTTATCTTCCAAATTTGTTTGGCATAAGGCTCTCCCTAATCACATTTTTTTTTATGGCGTCTTCTTCTTCATAAACTGCCTCTTGTGGAAGTCCTTCAAAGAAAGGGAATTCATTTGGCTTCGAGGGGCGCAAATTGCAGCTCTTATTCTGAAGGTTTTGAGCATGTTTTCATCTCTTGCGATATCTCCTCAGGTGTTTGGAATCATTTTTATAATCTCTTTGGGCTTCCCATTCACTCTTACTCCATCAATCAGCACTGTTTAGAATGGTGGTTGGGCTCTAATTCCATCATCTATGCTTTGCTGTCGGCATTAATTCTTTGGCATATTTGGAAGAGTAGAAATGAAGCTATCTTTGAAAGTATCTCCTTGCCAGTTCGTTCCATTATCGCTGCTGTGTATGGGGATCTCCATAATTGTCTCTCAGCTGCTGGCTTATTTCGCTTGAATCTGCATAATGGCCAATTTCTATCCTATGCTTGAAAGAAAAATGTTAGAATTCGCGTCTGTTAGTTGGGAAAAGCCTTCTACTAGTTTTCTCAAACTTAACACAGATGGAGCCAGCCGTGGAAATCCGGGCTTGAGTGGTGGGGGTGGGGTTATCCATGATCACCACAGCAATCTTCTATATGGTTTCTCTTGTTTCTACGGTGAAACCACTAACATTATGGCTGAGATGCATGCTTAATTCCATGGAGTGAAATGGTTATATTCTAATGGGCACCGGAGAGCCATTATTGAGATGGACTCTCAATTTATTTGTGAATGTTTTACCAAAGGGCTCCCTCCTCCTTGGAAATGCATCTACCTGTTTTGCGCTATTTTAGCCATGCAACGTGAAAGTCAATTCATGTTTTGCCATTGTTTTCATGAGGCCAACTCGGTAGCGGATGGTCTTGCTAACTATGCATGTGGCTCCCTCTCCGATTCTGATTTTACCTCAGTGGTTGATCTTCCCTTTGATGTTTGAGGTCGTCTTCTACTGGATGTTCACGCTATTCCTCATGTTAGGATTTTTTAGTGCCTTTTCTTTTCTGTCTTAATGTATTTTGCTTTTGGGAGTTTGCTTCCTTTAATTCGTGTAAGCCCTTTGTTATTGCTCGTGTTAGGCTCCATTGTGCAACCAAGTTAAAGCTTGGTTGTCCCCCATTGTACTTTTTATTTTTATGGTTTTAATAAAATTTTGCAGGGTGCCGCCCCTATTTCTCTAAAAAAAAAAAAAAAAAAAGGTACTCATTTGTCATTATATATATATATATATATATATACATATATATATATATGAATGGAGGAAGTATGCTACCGTTCCAACTAGTTATTCCAAGATTTCTAATGGTATAAGTCTAATTTATCAATTATATATTGATTTGATTGTATTATTTTATTTTTATTTTTGGCTTTTGAACAAAATATAGAGAATTGCATTTGCCATGTTTGGCTTGTTCGCGTATAATTGATTAACTAAAAGCACATTACTAGTTCTTATATTTAGAGATGGAAGAGATGGCCTAATTATATGAAGGTAAATTTGACATTTTAAGAGGCTTCTGATGAAAGCTTGTATCTATAGATATTACTCCATCAGTTTCATTCAAATAGTTCATGTTTGAAAAGTTTAATAATTAAGAGATATATAAGTGTCATTAAAGTTGATAATAATCACAAAAATATGTGGACGGTCAAGTTAAAAAAGTTATAGAGATTGTATGCATAATATTTGAAAGTGGACTATTTAAATAAAACATCTCAAAATAAAATAGTTAATATTTTGCCTGGAACGGAAGGAGTATCTAAAGTTGTTTTATTTCTTTATTCTCGATATTACTCTAAATCGGTAGATTAGATTTGCGACTTATGATTTGCTATTATTTAGGATACAATCTTCATTTAATTTGTATATGTTATTTAGTACTCTTTTTCTTCCTAAATAATTATTTTATTTAACTGGGCACACAGATTAAGAAAAATTAATTGACTATATTTTAAATATTGATATTGTATATAATTTCCAAGCACATGTACATGTAGACCATTATTAAAGTAGGAAGAAAAAATAAGGGTAAAATGGTAAATATATTTTTCTAAAAAATAAAGTTTAGAAACAAGAAAATTGTTTTGGAACGGACAAAAAATGAAAGTAGGACAATTATATAGGAATGGAGGAAGTATATCTTTTAATTTTCTTCGGCCTCAAACAATGCTAGTTGTGAGAACCCTTATGAAACCAAATATCGTCGATGGAAAAACGACGAATTTCTAACTTAAACGCGTTGAATACGCTCGGGCTTTAAATGGACTCTCAATCAAATGATTAAAAAGAGTTGTCACCTCGATTTATGACGGAACGAAAGAAAACCTAGATTCTAGGGTGTCGGGGGCTAAGTTACGAATTGGAAAGATGTTAGGCGCCTAACTGATTCGCCCTTTTGGTCTCGAGGGTTACTAGCATGCTTGAATCTTAATGGTAAGTCTCTTGTTCTTAGTCTCAGTCCTCATGGCATCCAAAGGGAAACATCAAATATCATGGTTGATTTGCACATTACTTGAGTTACAAAGTGAAACCCTATTTGTTATGGAATTAAAAGAGGTGATGGGAGGTCAAACTAACACCCTAATTAAGCCTTTGATTGATGAAATAGGGTCAACTGAAGTTCAACCCTAAGAACTTAATCAAGATGACATTAAAAACATGTTTTAAACACATGAGAAAGGATGCGAGCATGATTACTTCCAATTAAGGCTTTCTTAGGATGAACATTTCATTGCATTTACTTTTTTCATTGGTTTATTTTAGTCTTCTTATACAAACACAAAAGGGGTAACTTAAACCTGTCATGGAATGTGGCAAAACAACCATTGATTTTATGTTAAGGATTTTATTCATGAAGGCTACACATCGAAATTCTCAAATGCCTAAACAAAAGTTCAAAAACCTCACAATCATCCCGTCAAAGACACAGGATAGCCTAGTTGGATAATTGAACCATTTGAGACGTAAGATATCATTTTCAAGATCACATTAATGGCAGGGATAAACAAAGATGAAAAATGGGAAAGGGGAGTCCATCAACCATAAATAAGAAGGCAAAGCCAATGAACCACAAATGGGAGGACAATACTATTGGATTTTAAGTCTCTTCCACAACCTCAAAAGAGGGGCTTTGAGACTTAAACCCTATTAGGGATTACATAGAAAGAAATGGGGGTCCAAAGTGAGCTTTACAATAGTATCTTAAGACACACAAGCATGTTCCCAAACATGGCCACCCTTTGGGAGAATTCCATGGAGGTTTAAGAAACCAAAAAGAAAGAGATGAAAAAAATAGATTACACTTGAAAATTGGAATGCTTACAACATTACATCTAAGAGGTCCTTTACACATGATGCAGTACTTAATCACTTCAATAGATATTTAATCTTTGATGAAAAGTTATTGACAACCGGAGTATTTTGTAAAGTGATTAAAAGAAAGGCAGTATATAGAAAATGTGTATGTAGGGAAGTATGTAAAGAGTTTGAATGTTAGAGAAATTGACACAAGAATTTAAGGTGGTTCGGATCTCCAATCCTACATCCGCCCCTCACAGCCCTCTAGTTCTTGTGATGCAATAATCCACTATAATTCTTCCAATTATACAGTGAACGGCCTCAGCCTTAATTTTTACACGTGGCAGACACCACGACATTAGACATACCAGGTGGACAACGCCGAGGTGACATAAGAAGCCAAGTGTCATTTGCCAGCTCAGATTCGACAACCTGGTAACCATGATCTACCAGGTCGCCTTCTTTATCAACGGACATACCTGCACAGGACGCTGATCTCGGGGACCCATAGTGCAACCTGGGTACATCCTAGGCCGACCATAGGAGCATCTCGCGACCTAGGCATATCCCAGGTCGACCTCGACACCACTTCTGGCCAGCTCGGCATATGCAGAGTCCTATATGGAAACTTGTCTAAATTGATTAGAATCCTACTACAATTCTACTTCTCAGTCCTAAGCAAACCCGTAATCAAATCCAAAAGTCATGGGATTTGACCATATCATAGCGAATCTGAAACTGATTAGGATTGAGAATTATCTTCTTATATATAGCAGCCTCAAAGGCCTCATACGGTACGTGAAAATTACATACTAAAGCTATACTCTGTTAGAGCATTATATTCTCTCTACAGTATTGTTGATTCTCACGCCAGAGGGTTATTGCTGGGAGAACCCAAGCCCCCTTTGCGGTGTTACCTGTTGATCATAGAGCCTTATATCTCCTTTCTTCAAGAGCGATCTCGACAACTTCAGTCGGAATCCTACTAGACTACACACGTGGATCAGACCTGGTCACCAACAACCTTTTTTGCGTGATCATACAAATTATTGGGTCAAAGGAATTCTCTCAATTCCTTCTTAACTAGTTGGCTCTCCAACTAGGTTCTTTACACAGGAAAGGCTCTGTTTTCCTCTACTAGTTGGCAATCCAACTAGGACACTTTACTAAGTTCACAAAAAGATGATTTTGCTTTCTAAGAAATGACTTTTAATTAGTCTAATGAAAGTTCTGTAGTAGATCTTTGATGCTAGAATTGTCAGTGTTGAAGTGGCTTTTGAATCTTGCAAGAAAACTCCTTGATATGATCATTCAATGTAGAAAGTGACAGCTCTTTTCTATACTTTGTTGTTGCTGCTCTCTTTTATTTCTCAACTATATTTTCTCTAAGAAGTGTTGTATTTTTATGTGTGAGAGCTACTTGAGAGTTGATGAAAAATTGCATTTTCTTCATGGAGAGAGAGCCTTTTTAAAGGCACTAAATGAAAGAAACTTGCAACTTGAAAATCCCACTAGTTTAGTCTGATGTTCAGTTGACAGCCTGTTGGGTTGCTTTGTTCCGTGTGTCTCACAAACCCACTTGTCTCTCACAGTGTTGGTGTTGCCCTAATTAGGGTTTTTCTCTGTAGCAACATCTTGAAATGACTTTATTATCCTCAATGAATTTTCAAGATAAATTTATTGTTGTTAATGCTCTTAACCTTAGTTGTTTTGTTTCTGAAGCTTAGCTGTTTTGCTGCTTCTCATTTCTTGAATGAAAAGATTGAAAACTCTTGTACATAAAAATCAAAATATTTTGGGGATAATTCTAACATAAATATCATCATCAAAACTAATCTATACAAAAGGTCCTAACAACATCCTTACAAGTAAATAAAGAGAGATGTAAAGGAGAGAAAGAACTAAATAAACATCATCTTAACATATTAGATACTATATTGTTAAAAGATGAGAAAGGGTTACAAGATAAAAGAGTTACAATTGGTCAATTACATTGGATTATACACCTCAACCTTACCTTCAATCAAAATAGGAATGGTATGGGCTTGGGGTAATGTTTGAGAACTCTTGGTTAGGATGGATGAACAAGGGCTTGAAAGAGAGAAATTTGCAGCCTAGTTCAAGCTCCAAATGTCTCTCAAACTAGTTAATACTCGTATGTACCTCACTCTCTCAATGTGTTCAACCTTGGTGGGTATTTATGGTTGGGGTTTGTTTTTGAGGGATGAAAGAGGGCTAGAATGGAAGTTAAAGGAGCAGTAAGTTTGCTGCAAATTTGGGGAGAAAAGGCCAAGCTAATTGAGTTTTTTTTTTTCTCTTGGTTACTCACCTTTGATCAATTGAGTTCGAACCTTGGCAAATGCGTATGAAGGGGGGTTCATAGGTGGGAAGGGAGTATTTTCATCCACAATACTCCCTCCTGTTAGGAAATTGACCAATATTACCTAAATCCTATTATGAGTAGGAAAAGATTACTTATCCCATATTGGTTAGGAGAAGGAATAGTAATCCCATATCGGTTAGAAAAGGGGAAAAGTGGGTGTGCCTCCCCTATATAAATAGGTTTCACTAGTTAGGGTTTTTAGAGAGAGAACTTGAGAGAGTTAGCATAGGTTTACAATTTAGAGAGAAAAATTGTACGCTTGTATGCGATTGGTGAGGATATTCAAGAGTGTTGAGAGAGAGGGTGTTTCCATTCTTGTAATATCAAGAAATATATAGAAGTTATATTTTGGGTGGAGTAGGCTTTTAGCCGAACCACGGAATATTGTGTGTTTTGCCTTTATTTCGTGTGTGTTGTTTGATTTCTCTTGTTGCGGATTTCTTGTATGGGTGAGCGATCCTAACACCTCCTAGTTTCTCACCAAGTAGGGCTCAAATGGGTGGACAACAGGAGGCCAACTAGGCTGGAAGGAAAACAAGTTGCACAAATTGCGGGGCGCGACGCTGTCCTGCAGGATTGGCATCCTCCATAAACTCAACACCAATGGTGTGGCGCCCAAATATAGGCGCGGCCGGCGGCACTAATGGCCTTGTTTCTTTTACTTTTTTGACTGCTCTCATGTTCCATTCTGAATTTGCATTTAGAAAAACATGAACTGGACAAGAAGGCAGAGCCAAGCTTTTTGACTATCATGACACTGAAAAAAATAGTAGAACGCCGTTGCCAAGAAAGCAGGGCCAAGCTTTTTGACTATCATGGCTTTGAAATAAAAGAAGAACGCCGTTGCCGGGGATCGAACCCGGGTCACCCGGGTGACAGGCGGGAATACTTATCACTATACTACAACGACATATTTGTTTACGTCGTTCACTAATACAAATACGTTCAATTGTTTTCTATTAAATACTCCCTCCGACCCCTAAATGAGTGCCCAATTATTATTATTTTTTTTTTCGTCCTTAAATGTGTGTCCAATTATGTATAAGTTTACTAATTTTACATTTGACAAATATCATGTTCTAGTGTAGACTTTCAATGTTATATGTAGACACTAAGGAGCCGTTTGGTAGTCAGGATTAATAAGTCGAATTGTTGGATGTTTGGTACGCAATAGGCGGTTGATACTATTAGCACAAGTTATTCGGATAAAGTTTTTATCCCCTCACTAATAATACCAATGAAGAGGGTGGTATTATCAGTGCTCTTACTAAAAAAAAAACTTGATTAACATTTTTAATTTTAAAATTACCACTTATATATAAGTAGGGATTAATAGCGAGGACGCTAATAACACCAGGATTAATAATAATACTTATCTCTGCCTAATTACCAAACAACTAGTAAGGGTATTAGTGTACACGAGCTATTAAAATGTTTTAAAAAACAACTTTCTCAATTTTAGTAAAAAATTAAAAATAAACACTCATTCATGGACGAAGGGGGTAGAATTTGTTTCTTCTTATTTTTTTTAGCTTTCATTTCTATGCATATTGAGGTGAACATTCACCTTTGGGCAAGGAAAAGTGTTGGACCCAGTTCAGGTTCTCAAAGTGGTACAGACTCTGTGAAAATGACAACGTGGAGGCTGGACTATTCTATCCTCCACACGTGAGTAACCCACTTACTCTAGTGTTGACTCTTCACAGTAGTGTGAATTACCTTAAAGAGAGTGGAAAAGCTATGCCTCATTTCAAGCCACATTCAAAGATAATATTAATTTTTCGTTATTTCAATTTTTGTATAATTTTTATTCATAATAATTACTCCATTTTGTTCCAATTTTCAATCTAGAAGAACAACCCAAAAGAAAATTGTTTGTGTATTTGTCTATAGTTTAATGCCAAAATAAGTCAGTATATCTCTAGTCTTGGTTCTCAAGCAATGGAAAATCTTTTTTACCCGCTTCTATAACAACTTGTCTTGAAAGCCAAAAGGAAAATATTATATAAATATATAAAATATATATATATATATATATGTTCTTATTTTTTCTTATTTATTTAAGGTATCAGTGTAAGGTTGATTTTAAATTATTATTCACGGTTGACGCTAGCATGACACTCTCCACTAGAATTTTCTATTTCACCAATTATAATTACAGAAGGAATTGTATTTGACTGTTGAATCTATCAAATATGATTGTAACAAAAAGATTAATTGTGATATTAACAAGCTTTTTTCTCTCCTTTTTTTTTTTTTTTTTTTTGTTTCTTTTGATGTATAAACAAAAAGATTATTGCTTTTGTTTATTCACATGCACATGTGGCGCACATCCAACGGTTGGAATAAGAGATGAAACACCATTTTGGAATAGAGGATCCGATCTGTGAAATGAGAGTTGTGGGCTGCTGCTTTGGCATATAGCATCCGCACAAAACAAGTTATACCATGAAATCAATCAAGCTCCCTTGGCACTGGAAGAAGAAGAAGAAAGAAAAAAAAAATGACGGCTAAACTATGAGAAGGAAAGAAGCAGAAAGATGAGACACAAACACCTAGTCAACAAACGTTAAGTCTATGAGATCGACTCCCAATAAATGAGTAAAAATTCATTTATCAACAAGCCTCCTAGCTGCCTTGTTCTCGGTTGGTTCTAGTGTACTGTTACTTCCAACATACAATTAACCACATGTTAACTCATCTCATACCGCCCGTTGATATTTGGAAATTGCCTGAAAAACAGTTTAGATCAAAGTCATTGAACCATATTCAAAAGCTATATATAAAACCAATTTTTCTTAAGTCTTAAACATGACATGTCTATATTAAAAGACTGAACACCAACCTGCAATAACAAGAGCACAGAAAGAAAGAAAGAAAGAAAGAAAAATAAACTAGAAATTAAGAATGAAAGGAAAAGAAAGAAAGGAGAAAGAGAGAACCTAATGGAAGAAGAGAATCCACTCACTGCTCTACTTCTATTGATCCCAACAAGCATATATATATATATACATCTAGGATATATGCATTCACCACATGCATCTCCACCTCGGATAATGTATACATCTCCCTACGTCAATGAATATAATCCATAATATACAATGAATATACTAGTCAATTATAAAATACAAATATATCATGTGGGCAATTGAACTTGTTGGTTATCACCACCCCACCCCCCACCCCCTCCCCGCGCAACCCAAGCGGAAACCATGTGTAGCTACAGCTTGGACATAAGATAATCCAACCGAGGTTTGGTTAGACCTTTTGTGAACACGTCGGCTAATTGATCACTGGTTGGGACGAAAGAAAGGTGAAGGAAGCCTCGTTGTTGGAGTTCGCAAACAAAATCGTATATATGCCGAGTTCGAGCATGAAAGACAGGGTTGCGAGACATATGTAATGCTGACATATTGTCATAAAATATCATCAGAGCAGCGAATGGCAACCCGAGCTCGCGGTAGAGAAAAGAGAACCATAAAAGCTTGACCAAAGTTGTCGCTAATGCACGATACTCGGCTTCGTTGCTGGAGCGAGAAACTGTTGATTGCTTCTTAGCGGTCCAAACAATTAAATTGGGCCCGATAAATACACAAGCACCCGTTGTTGAACGTCGATCATCCAGATCTCCTGCCCAATTTGCATCAGAGTAAGCTCGAAGCATAATATCCGTTGATTTGTTGAAAGAGAAACCCAAAGAAAGTGAGTCTTTGATGTACCGAAGGATGCGTTTCATAGCTTATAATTGAGATGTACGAGGTTGGTGCATGAACTGACAGACTTGGTTTACAGCAAATGCCAAATCCGAACGAGTGAGAGTCATATATTGAAAACCACCCACCATGCTTCGATATTTTGCAGCATCTGGTAATGGATCACCGGAGGAGGCTGATGTGAACGAACCAGGGGTGTTGGAGCAGGATTGCAAGTGTCCATTTAAAATTTGTGGAGAAGATCCGATGCATACCGGGATTGACTAAGAGTAAGAACATTTTCAGTACGAGTAGCCTCTATTCCCAGAAAATAGCCCAAAGGTCTCAATCGATGACTATCGAATGTCGCACAGATAGTGTCAACTACTTTAGTTACATCTGACTAAGACGAACCCGTCACAACAATGTCGTCTACATAAACCAGGATGACAATTATAGATGAAGAAGAATGCCGAATGAATAAAGAACTGTCTGATTTACTGTTAAAGAAACCAATGGATAAGAGAAAATCGTGAAGCCGTTGAAACCATGCCCTGGGGGACTGCTTGAGACCGTACAATGATCGATGTAATTTGCATACATGTTGGGGATGAGAAGGGTCGATGAAACCTGGTGGTTGAGCCATAAATACATCCTCATGCAAAATACCATTCAAGAATACATTGCGGACGTCTAATTGTTGAATTGGCCACGACCGAGAATGAATCAATGAAAGAAGGGCCCGAATGGTTGGGGGTTTAACGACAAGACTGAAAGTTTCGTCGTAATCAACCCCCTCCTGTTGAGTGTACCCTTGTGCTACTAAACAAGCTTTGTGTCGTTCAAGTGTACGTTTAACTTTTCATATCCATTTACGTCCAACAATGTTCATGTCATTAGTTTGAGGAACTAAGGACCATGTACATTTTTATAAAGAGCTTTTAATTCCTCATTCATCGCTTGCATCCAATGAGCATAAGAAATAGCTTGTTTGAAAGTTTTCGGCTCAAAGAACATAGAGTTCATAGATTCGGCTGCTAGAGCATGTGGCATTGGATGACGATACATGATATCGTTTATGCTTCTGCATCGCAAGGGAAGTGTACGTGGAGCCAATAGTATTGGTTGAATCCATGTTGGTGGCCATGTTATTGAGATTACATGGGATTCGACCGTTGTGAAAGCTGGGTCGTTGAGATACTGGACAGGGAGTACAAACTAGACTGTGTGAAGATCGACTGAGTAGTAACATTGGTGCCAATTGGAGTTTGGACCGTAGAGACTGCTGGGTGGAGGGGAGAGACAGCATAGTGCAAGGATAAAGAGCAATGATCCATGCTTATTTGGATAGGCATGAGAGGAGGTGGAGTCGATTGAGACAAGTGCTCGCTCGGATTAGTCAAGGAAGTAGGCTGGCTCGGGCTAAGGTGAACTGCAACTGGGCTATATAGGAGCAAAGTGGAAATGATTTTCATCAAATGGGATATGTTAAAAAATGGCCATGTCAAAGGTGTAGTTTTTTAGAATGGCCTTACTTACTAGAAAAGATGTTATATGGCCATTTTTGAGTTAAAATGTCTATTATACCCTTTCTTTTAATTCACAATGCCTCATGTCTGAAATGTCTAAAATGTCCCTCTAATCCAACAGCTTTGAATAGCCCTTTTTGAAGAAATTTGTCGTGTTTTATCAACATATTTCTCTCTCTAAAAGTCCAAGTCCTAAAATTCTTACAAATCGAGTTTCTCTCTCAAATTCCCACTACTTGTTTTTCCAGTTCGTGCATATAATTTATTTTTCGGATTCAGGTTGGTCTTTCGGCTCACCCTATTATGTAAAGTTTCATTTTCGGTGCAGCCTTTTCTGCATATTTACTGATAGTATGGTCGATTAAGCAACCATAAAAGGTCGATTAACCGACCTGTTGGCTTAACTAACTTAACGGACCTTAATTGACCTTCAAAGGTCGATTGGTCGACTTAAATTGTTTGTGGTCGCTTAATCAACCTTCAGGACCAATAAAAGGTCGATTAACCGACCTTTTGGCTTGACTAACTTAACCGACCTTAATTGACCTTCAAAGGTCGATCGGTCGACTTAAATTGTTCGTGGTCGCTTAATCGACCTTCAGGGCTAATAATTAAAAGGTCGATTAATCGACCTGTTGTAACTTAACCAATCTTAATTGACCTTCGTTGGTCGATTGATCGGTCTTAATCGACCTTAACTAACTTAACTGTCATTTAAAATTGCTCTTTTATAAACGAATTTAATTGACATTAATTGTTATTCTATAACTTAACTGGCCTTAATTGTTCTTTAATCGACCTCAAGTAACAATAAAAAGACGATTAAGCAGTTGTGATTGGCTTAATTAACTAACCGACCTTAATTGAACTTCACTGATCGCTTAATCGGCTTTAATCGACCCTGTCTAACTTAACTATAATTCAAAACTGCTCTTCTTTTTAACTTAACTGTAATTCAAAATTGCTATTCCTCTTCAAATTATGGTGGTTTTCTAATTTATATTCAATTCATTGCAGATATGACTTCACCTTTTTGGGCCACTGTTTGTTATTTTGGAAATTTTCTCGATGATGAAAATGGCTTATGTTCTTGGAAATTTAGTGGCAGCCGGAATGCAAAAGCACTTGCAATCAATAATGAAACCTCATGTGAAGAATTATATGCTAAAGTACAAAACATTTGCCAAGTTGATGACATAGAGATAGGATTTCAAACTCCAGCAATGGTGCAGAATTTACACGTTCCTATCCGGATTACTCCAAATGAAGATGTTCAATGATACCTGAATATCAATAAACAAGGCTATCCTACTCTTCTTTGTGTAATCATTGTGAGCCAAGAAAATTGCGACGGGCACCGGGAAGAAAATAATGGAGAAGAAGAAAACAATGAAGAAGAAGAAGAAAATAATGGATTTGGTGGTGATGACATACAGGAAGGGGGTGAAAATGCAAATCATTTTTTGGATAGGTTGAATGTAATTCAAGAATCTATATCCTAGTACTAGAATGATTTCTCTACACCGTCGATATTTGAGTTTAGTCAAGGCAACCGAGATCAAAGCAACAGATATCAAGGAAACCGAGAAGGAAATGACTTCACAAGTGAGCATTTAGTTTCTTCAGTTGGAAGTACATCGCGAGTGGTACCCGTAGATGTTGATTTGAAGGTTGACCAAGTATTCAATAACAAGAAAGAGCTTCAGGAAGCTGTGCACTTGATTGCATTGAACCACAACTTCCAGTTCAAAACAAAAAAATCGAACAAGAGTGTATACACAATAGTTTGTGTTGATAATAATTGTAAATGGCATTTGTTTGCAACAAAGTACTCAGAAAGTGATTACTTTCAGATTTGAAAATATTCAGCCGAACATACTTGCCCCCTAAATCAGTCCATGGCTGATCATAGACAAGCAACATCGCGTATCATTGGAATACATATCTCGCCAAGGTTCGAGGACCGCAACACTACATATAGACCTGTTGATGTCATGTCCGACGTTAGACGATCATTGGGCGTAGAACTAAGTTATCAAAAAGCGAGGAGGTGTAGAGAAGAGGCCTTAAGACACCTAAGGGGTTCAGCCGAGGATAGTTACACTAATTTGGCCGTATATGCCCATAACTTGAAATTGGCTAATCAGGAACAGTCTTCTCTTTAGAGTGTGATAATGAAAACTGATGCAAGTACTTCTTTTTGGCATATGGGGCTTGCATTCTTGGATTCCACTCTTCAATGCATCCAGTAGTCATTGTGGATGGGACATTCTTAACTTTCAAATATAAAGGTACGTTGATTATTGCTACTTGTCATGATGGAAATATGCAGATATATCCTCTTGCATGGGCTATTGTTGATTCTGAGAATGATGCATCGTGGAATTGGTTTTTTATTAAGTTGAAAGAAATAATAGTGACCATGAAGGACTTGTTGTGATATCCGACCGACATAAGAGTCTTATTAGTGCTGTCCAAGTTATTTTTCAAAATGCACATCATGCGCATTGTATCTATCATATAAAAGGCAACTTAAGGATTGTAACTCGTAAGGCTGACACTATCTCACTTTTTAAGAAAGCGGCGGAGGCATATACCAGAGAAGAATTTTGCAAACATATGTCCGAAATTGAGAAAACTGATGAGAATGGTTGGAAGTATCTTAGCGAAACAAATTTCGAAACTTAGGCCAGGTCACATTTCAAAGGAGACCGTTACAATATCATGACTTCAAATAATGCAGAGTCTCTCAACTCAGTTTTTAAGAGAGACCGACAAACTCCTATACCTTTTTCTGCTTGAAAGTATTGGTAGAAAGTTGCAGGCTTGGTTTTGTGAAAGGCGTGAGGCAGCACAAAGTTGTACAAGTTTCTTAACCCCAGCAATGGAATAAAAATTAAGCAAGTTGATTGAGAAGTCCAAGAAGTTTACGATTATTGAATCAATTGATCCAACCAAGTATGTGGTGAGGAGCGGTACCACGAATCACACTGTTAACTTTGATAGGAGTTTACGATTATTGAACCAATTGATCCAACCAAGTATGTGGTGAGGAGCGGTACCACGAATCACACCGTTAACTTTGATGGAAATACTTGCACTTGCCGAAAAATTTTAATTGGACCACATACCATGCGAGCATGCAATAGTAGCGGCGAATAAGAGAGGATTTTCAGTGTTCCCGATGTTCTCAGCATTCTATACAGCTCAGTGTTGGAGAGACTCCTATTCCCAAAACATCTTTCCAGTTCCCAATAAAGATGAATGGGACATTCCAGATAATATTAAGAATTTGACTATCTCCCCACCTTTAGTCCGACCACGAACTGGACGTCGTAGAACATCGAGAATTCCTTCAACCGGAGAGTTTCCCGGAAGACAAAAATATACTAGGTGTCGACAAGTAGGGCATAACCGACTTTCGTGTCGTGATCAAACACCGATAAGCGATAGGCAATCACAAATTTAGTTTATGTTGCATTAAGTTTTGTATTGTATTTAATTTCAGATTTCTATGTATTTCAGATTTCTATGTTTTGTATTGTATTATAACATTAATCTCAAATTTTTATGTATTGTATTGTAACGTTAATCTCAGATTTCTATATTTTGTATTGTTACGTTAATCTATGATATAACGTTACGTTACGTTATAATATGATATAACGTTACGTTACGTTATGATATGATATAACGTTACGTTACGTTATGATATAACTTTACGTTACGTTATGTAACACCCTGACCCAACTTCCTTCTTAGTTCACTCATAGTCAATTTATATCGACCTTGAAAGCCTCGGAACATTAGATATCATTCTTGTTAAGCGTGACATGTTACGTTATGACCCGTGTTTAGCACGTGATTAACCTATGTTAAGTTGTGGACTGTTTCTATATTAGTTCAAGACTATTCTCGACATTGATTAGCGTTCGTATACTCTGTATATTCCACACGTTTAAGTGACCTAGCCTTGGTTAATGATTTAATCTTTATAATCATTCGTAGTTGTAGTGCGTACACTTATAGCCTTGTTAATTACAAGCCATCTTGATTGAGTTTTGACTAAACTTTGGACTTGGCTTGAGGTTAGGATCAGCCAAGACCAACATATAATCAGCCAAGACCAACCTAAGATCAGCCAAGACTGATGATCCAAGACTGATGAGTCAAGACGGATCAGCCAAGATGGATAGGCCATGTCTTATCAGCCAAGACTGACTTTGGAACAGCCAAGACTGACCTAGAATCAGCCATGTCTGACATAGGATCAGCCAACCTTGATTTAGAACCTTTGGAAACCAATTTAGTTGAGTTTCAGCCTTGGAAAAACTTCAGTTCGCGTCATTCTGCCGGCCAGAATCAGTTGATAGTAAATTGATCACAACTTTGTGTAGAAAACTCGGAATCCGGATCCGTTTGATTCTGTGCAAACTAGACTTCAAGGGCTTTCCAACCACATCTTATTTGTAATTTTTAGACAAGTATATCATTCCAGACATGTCTTTAAAGTTGACCCAAAAATACAGAATTTCATTCTAACATTTAACCAATGTTTTAAGTTGTTGACCAATTGACACATTTCCTTGGTTGATGTTTGGCCACATCACTAGACTTGTGGATCAGACTTTTAAAGTCTCTTATACACCATTAGAGAGACTTAACATCTCTCATTTCAGTCCCAAATATTTCCAGACCTAGAGAGAGAGAGAGAGAGAAAGAAAGAGAGAGCTTAGAGCGAGAAAATTACGATATCTTGAGCGTTTGACGTCGGATCGACGATCCGTCTTCACCGTAGTGTAGAGGATAACGAAAGGATCATTTCTAACCAAACAACTTCCTAGATCTGTGGTGAAATCGTGAGTCACAATCTCCATCTTCACCCATTTTTTTTAGTAAGAGAAAAGGGATTTTCGGAGAGGAAGTTAGAATCGTAGATGGAACGAGCTTGGGGTTGACGATTGGGCTCTGTAGCAGTGTAGAAATTACGAAGGAGTACATTTCCACCCAAGCCAAACCTGATGTCGTAAAGGTTTTGCGATAGAAGGTAAGTAACTATAATGTTTTGTGAGTTTATGAGTTGAATTGGAAGAGTAAAGCATGTAGGTTGTGTTAATTGATATTCTTGGTGTTAATTTCTTAGAAATTATAGAATTTGCTGCTCCAAATGAGGTTATTTCATACTAAGTTGCTGATTTGAGTTGGGAAAATAATTGGTGAGATGTTGGTTGCAAGTTAGAAAGAAAAATACATGAGATTCAAGTTAATTTCAATCCTTGTTTTTGGTTAATTTCGGGAAAATTATGGTACAAATCTACTATTCAGAATTAGTTGAATTTTGGATATATTATTCCTATGTATGTTAAGTAGTTCTCTGTAAATTTTCATTACATTTCGAGGTCGGGAACCACCTCAATCGAGTCATGAACTGTCGCTGCGTTGAGTGGTCTGTTAATAGGGAAACTGGTTCGTAGTACTTACTTTATGTGACCGTAAGTTGATGAGTACAGGTCCAAATGAGGTAATTCAAAGTTGTAAGATATAGTTTAAGATGTCTAGTTTCTAAATATGAAATAATTGTAATATTTGAATTTTTTTAGAATATTTGGTGAATTTAATGGTACTGCTGCGCTGTGTTGGATAAATAATGTTGTGTTATTAGACTTTGAATGTTAGCAACTCATTGAGATTATTGTCGTTAGTTTACTCGTGATGAGTTTGTGAGGTTGTTATGGGTAGTGAATGAACCAAATAATGGTATTGAGGCTAAAATGGTTATTTAGGGATGATACTACGGTTCATCCCGATGTTTCGAATATTGGTAACGACCCTAACGGAGTTAATAGAATATAACGAAATATACCGAACTTTTATGTGAAATGAACACTAGTCATGACTGACTTTGGCGGAGTCGAATAGGGTGTGACTTTTAATAAGTCGTGATATACATAGTACACGACGAAAATGATACGTGATAGACTACGATATACATAAGATGGAGTGTATTGTGTGGTTATAGGATGCTGTAGAGATCCTAAGTTGAGCGTAATGGTTACGCGTTGGTTAATGGTTGTAAGTATGAGTAGACTTACGAATGAGAAGATTATGAGGTCTAGAATTAACGGACCTAGATGAATTGAAGAATATGTTACTTTATTTAGGATTTAGAACGAATAGCCTATTCTTGTGATGTATAGGTGTTCCACCTTGTGGGCACCATTTGATAGTTGGTTACACGGTAGGAATACCCTACTTACGATTGTGATATTTAGTGTGTCTAACCATTACAAACACTGTTCGATGGTTAAGTTGTACAATATGCCTACTTTGACTATTGTCTTGTTTATATGTTGAGTATTTACGGACATGGTGTGATTGTTCTAGAATGTGATAGGACAATCATCCTGCTTTGATGATTGATTATGTGTTTAATATTTACAAACACCACCTTGATTGATTTTGGTATGTGACTTAGTAGAACACTTCATGTGTTTGAAATCCTTGAGAAGGTCAGGACATTAGCGTATAGAATTGCATTACCACCTTCCTTGTCGAAAATTCATAATGTGTTTCACGTCTCTATGCTTCGAAAATACATGAAGGATGACTCGCATGTGTTAGAATATGAGGAGATCACTTTTGAACCCGATCTATCATATGTAGACCAACCGGTAAGGATTCTCAATACTAAGGAGCAAACTTTGCGAACCAAGCGTATTCCACTCATTAAAGTACTTTGGAGGAATCACGACATTGAGGAAGCTACTTGAGAAACAGAGGTTGACATGCGAGAGAAGTACCCTCATCTTTTCAATGAACTTGGTAAGGAATTTAGGGACTAAATTTTTTTAAGGAGGAGAGGATGTTGTTGGGTTTCGAGGGTCCATGCGCAGCGGAAGATTGCAAATAACTCGAAAAACCCGGAGCCCTAGGATCCGTTCTAGATGATTAATTAAGAAGAATGATTTAGAATTACTAACCTTGTGTGCTTTTGTCGTTGATAAACGCGTTCCAACTCCAGATTGAAGAACTAGCGAATCTTCGATGAACGATTCTTTAATCACGAACGAAAGATCTTGAATAGCGAAGATCCTCTATGTGTATCCACGCGTTGAACGAACCCTAGAACAATTCTAGGCGGATTGCTAGATCCTTGATTGAAACTCTTTTCAATCGATGAAGAAATATGGATTTGGATTGAGTTTTTGTTTTTCAATTCTCAATTGAAATCTCTCCTTTTGTGTTTCTCTAAACCCAAAGGCATGAGAGTGACGGCTAGGGCAACCAAGGGTTTGTATTTATACGTTATAAAAATATTCCCTTTGCGAAAACCCTAATTTAAGTCAATTTCGCGTCGGTCCAGCTGACGGGACGACTCGTCCCCGGGGGACGAGTCGTCCCTCGAGACTCTCTCACCGATTCGTCGTCCCGGCCAAGGGAATAGTTGGTTCTCCGGGGACGAGTCGTCCCCGAGAACAAAAACTCCATATTCTTCATTTTTGACAATTCGTTCGATGCGTGTGACCCCATAGGACTATATTATGTTGGCAATGAGTTCGATCACATCGATCCTCATAAGACATGAGCGGACTCTAGCAAGCCATCATGCCTACCCAAATAATATAATATCAAGTTCGATTTCCTACATAGAACATATCACAATCCCTTTGTCACACGATGTTATATTGAACATGAGTCATGGTCCAAGTCAACACATATTGTTCAATGCTTTCGTTACTAAGTAAATTGATTAATCGAATGATATTAATCACATTAATTCATTCGGGCATGGCCATGCACTACATCAATCTTACTTACGAGTGGCCTAGCAAACATCTCTCTTTACGAGGGACAAATTTCCATCTTGACTTATCATTCTTCCCAACAAGAATCATATCATGCCAATAATAGCCCTTATTGTTATCCGGTTAAAGACAACGTTAAACTATATCAAACATAATATTCATCGAGTGGAAGACGATGATAATCTCGTCAAAGGATATCAATGATATAACTATATGAGATTTATTTATGACATATGACCATGACATAAATCTCATAATGGGTCAAGTCCAAGACCTTGTTCTCTAACAAGTACTCATGAATCTAATGTGCATCTCTATGCATATAATCATCATATGATTATCCATTAGACTTCATACTAGTGCTTCATAAGTACTAGGGACACGATTATTAAAGCAAACATGGAAACATATATAATAATCAAAGAAACAATCTCTTATATAAATGAATAATGACATTACAAATAAGTCTATCTCTATAGGCCTAGGGCACTAACACCTACAGATCTCCCACTTGCACTAGGCCCAATCATTCATGCATCTTATACCCATGGACCTAACATGACCATCATGTTTAGCTTGTGGCAAAGGCTTGGTGAGAGGGTCCGAAATGTTGTCATCCGTTGGTACCTTGCATATCTTGACGTCCTCCCTTTCACGCATTTCTCGAATGAGGTGAAAACGTCTCAAAATGTGTTTGGATCGTTGATGTGACCTTGGTTCTTTTGCTTGGGCAATAGCACCATTATTGTCACAATAAAGCTCTATCGGGTTAGTGATACTCGAACGACTTCTAAGTCACTAACGAACTTCTTGATCCAAACCGCCTCCTTAGCCGCATCCGATGCTATGTATTCGGCTTCGGTTGTAGAATCAGCAATGCTTTGCTTGGAACTCTTCCAACAAACAGCACCTCCATTTAGCATAAACACAAACCCGCCGCGATCTATAGTCATCTTTGTCGGTTTGGAAGCTTGCATCTGTGTAACCCTTTACAACCGGATCATCTTTCATTCCTCCAAATACCAAGAATACATCCTTAGTTCTTCTCAAGTACTTAAGGATATTCTTGATCGCTATCCAATGATTCTCACCAGATCGATCGGTATCTACTCGTTGCGCTTAGAGCATACGAGACATCGGGTCTAGTACATAACATGGCATACATGATAGACCCAATTGCCGAAGCATATGGAATATCACTCATCCTCTTTCGCTCATCATTTGTCTTAGGACAATGAGTCTTGCTAAGAGTAATGCCATGTCCCATTGGCAAGTTCCTCTTTTAGAATTTTCCATACGGAATCTTCTAAGGACCTTGTCAATATATGTACTTTGACTCAAACCAATCATCCTTCTTGATCTATCTCTATAGATCTTGATACCAAGGATATAAGCCGCTTCACCCATATCTTTCATTGAAAAACATTTTCCTAACCAAGACTTAACAGCCTCAAGTGCGGAACATTGTTTCCAATGAGCAAGATGTCATCGACATACAACACCGTAAAAGTACTATGCTTCCACTTATTTTCTTGTATACACAAGGCTCATCTTCGTTTTTGATGAAGCCAAACTCTTTGACCGATTCATCAAAACGTAGATTCCAACTCTGGAAGCTTGCTTCAATCCATAAATGGATCTCTGCAACTTACATACTTTATTAGAATTCTTTGGATCGACAAACCCTTCAGCCGTATCATGTATACATCCTCAAGTAGGTTTCCGTTAAGAAACGCTGTTTTGACGTCCATTTGCCATATCTTATAGTCGTAATATGCGGCTATGGCAATTAAGATTCTAATAGACTTAAGCATTGCTACGGGCGAAAAGGTTTCATCATAGTCAACGCCATGAGTCTGCCTATACCCCTTAGCAACAAGCCTAGCTTTATAAGTATGTACCTTCCCATCCACGTCGGTTTCTTTTGAAAACCCATTTGCACCCTATGGTTTTTACACCTTCGGTGGATCAATCAAGTTCCAAACTTGATTATCGTACATGGATTTGATCTCGGATTCCATGGCTCCTAGCCACTTGTCCGAATCAGGATTGGACATCGCCTCTTGATAGGAAGTAGGTTCATCATTCTCAATGATTTCTACTTCGTTACTTTCCGTCATGAGAAATCCATATCTCTCAGGTTCGGATCGTATCCTATCCAATCTGCGAAGAACTTGTGTATCTTGAACCGGTTCCACAACAGCTTGTGAATTTGGTTTCGTCTCTACTATTGGCTCTATGTCATTTTCGGGTTCTTGAATTTCTTCAAGATCAATTTTACTCCCACTAGTTTCTTTAGAGAGAAACTCTTTCTCTAGAAAGACACCATGTCGAGCAACAAACACTTTGTTCTCGGATCGGTTGTAAAATTGATATCCCTTCGTTTCCTTAGGATAACCAACGAAAATGCATTTATCGGATCGGGTGCAAGCTTATTTTCGAAACCAATTTCTTTACATAAGCTTCACATCCCCAAATCTTCATGAAAGATAAACTAGGTTTTCTTCCATGCCACATCTCATGTGGGGTCTTAGGAGCCGATTTAGTATGGACCTTATTAAGTGTGAAAGCAAATGTTTCATGCATGTCCCCAAAAGAAATAGGAAGGTTAACTTGACTCATCATCGATCGAACCATATCTAATAGAGTTCGATTTCTCCTCTCGGACACACCATTCCATTGTGGTGTTCGGGTGGAGTAAGTTCAAAACAATTCCACAACTTTTAAGATGATCGTCAAATTCTTGGCTTAAATATTCACCACCTCGATCGGATCGAAGTGTTTTAATAGTTTTGCCAAGTTGATTTTGTACTTCATTTTGAAATATTCTAAATATCTCAAATGCTTCACTTTTGTACTTCATCGATAGACATAGCCATATCCGGATAAGTCATCGATGAATGTTATGAAGTACCGAAATCCTCCCCTAGCAATGCTATTCATTGGTCCACATACATCGCATGTATGAGAGCCAACAAATCACTAGCCCTTTCACTACTCTTAGTAAAAGGTGCTTTAGTCATCTTGCCCAATAAACAAGATTCGCAAACATCATATGATTCATAATCATATGAGTCTAAATATCCATCTTTATGGAGTTTAGAGACGCGTTTCTCATTTATGTGACCAAGACGGCAATGCCATTTAAATGTGTTGTTCACATTGTTTGGTTTAGATTTCTTACTAACATGATAGACATTCTCAACATTATTTTCAACATCCAAGACATAAAGGCCATTAAAAGAATGAGCAATACAAGAAAGCACATCATTCATATAAATGGAAAATTTCTTATTCGCAATAAGAAAACTGTAACCCTCATTGTCTAAACAAGAAATTGAAATAATGTTTCGCTCAAATCCGAACATAATAGCAGCTTATTCAAAACTAATATTAATCCGCTAGGTAAAGTAACTTCGTAAGTCCCTACGGCCAATGCAAAGAACTCTTGCTCCATTTCCAACCCGCAGTCTACTTCACCTTCCTTGAGCAACCTTCTATTCTTTAGTCCCTGCACATTTAGGCAAATGTGAGATCCACATCCGGTATCTAATACCCAAGAACTAGAAATAGAAAGTAAAATATCTATCACATAGATACCTGAAGTCATGGCAATCTCATTGCCCTTCTTCTTCAGTCCTTCCAGATAAGCTTTGCAGTTACGCCTCCAATGCCCAGTTTCCTTGCAATGGTAGCAAACCGCATCCTTTTGGGATTTGGGTTGAGGCTTCTCAACAACGGCAACCTTTGCCTCCGGTTTAGCAACTCTTGCTTTAACCTTGGGTTTCTTGAACCCCTTTCCTTTATTCACCATCAACACTTGATTGGTTTTCTTGGCAATATTGTTCTCTGCATTCTTAAGCATCCCATGTAATTCGAGACAGAGATTTATTCATCCCATTCATGTTATAATTCATAACGAACTGATTATAACTTTCAGGGAGTGAATGCAATATCATATCCGTAGCCAGCTCCAACTGGATAGGATATCCAAGCCTCTCAAGATGTTCGAGGTGACCCTTCATTTTCAACACATGAGGCCCAACAGGTTGTCCTTCAATCATCTTGCATGAATGAAGAGCCTTCATAGTGTCAAACCTTTCCTGACGTGCTTGCAACTGGAACATTTCCTTCAAATGATTTCCCAAATCATAAGCTTCCATGTGTACAAGGTCCTTCTGAAGGGCCTTACACATGGAAGCAAGCATCAAGCAACCAACATCAATAGAATCATCCACATGTTTCTTATGTTGATCCTTTTCGCTTTAGTTGCATTAGCGGCAGGCTCGGGTGGAACGGGTCCATCGAGAATGTACAACTTCCTTTCCGTTTGAGAACAATTCCCAAACCGCGGATCCAATCCACGTAGTTGTTGCCATTCTCTTCTAACTTGTCCTTCTCAAGGACCGATCGCGATGTGATTTTGATTAGTGTTAATGACCATTGATCTACAAAGATATGCAACAAATATGAACACATATAAGTACTAATTTCAATTTAAGAGATTAATTAACGTATTTCTCAAATACTCCCACTAAATTATATAACCTTCTTATACAAACATGCATAATATAATTTAGTAGGCTAAGACCCAACTTTAATTTAATTTCAAGTCGGCTATGGCACGATCGCTCAAAATTAAACTAAAAAGGTAAATAACATTTATCAATCATATCAATATATGACTCTTAGATCCTTTATGAGATTATAGACATCATATGTCACATGTTTCAATCCCATCTTATGCCTTAGGCCCAAAACTGTTTTGATAGCCTAATTGAGTTCAACCATTTTAAACGTATAACAATCACCGTTTGCTCATCTTGATCATACAAAGATAGAATCAATGTACCTCGCGTGGCGTAGCCTACATGAAACTATCCGTGTACTCACAAGTGTTTAAACATGGGTGGCATAGACAAACTCAAATTTCAATGAAGGTTCAATTTTCATGTTTATCAATTAACATGGCAAGGTTGATTCATGAAAATTATATGAGCATAATTATGAACATGGAATGATGCATCACAAATCACATTTGATGTTTACATCATAATTTCTAATCAATTAGGGTTCAATGACTCATGTAAAATCTCATTTAATATGAACATAATCCCTATAACAAACACTTTGTTCAAGATCTAGAAATTCATCAATTACTAGTACGTGGCATTGTAATCCAAGGTTATCCCACACTTCCATCGAAGTGCCGTGGGGAAGTTTTTGGTGTCCAGCCCATATACTAAGTAATATTCAAGACCCATATTCTAGATTAATCACATTAATCAAATAATTCAATTCACAATCATGGTATATCAAAATATACAATTACTTCCATAAGCAATTCTCATATAAAATCATGTTCTAAATCATATTCATCATGAAAATTAACATAATCACATTATATAATTATCATGATAATCTAATATAAACATCATGAACGGTGCTTTGATACCACTGTTGGGTTTCGAGGGTCCATGCGCAGCGGAAGATTGCAAATAACTCGAAAACCCGGAGCCCTAGGATCCGTTCTAGATGATTAATTAAGAAGAATGATTTAGAATTACTAACCTTGTGTGCTTTTGTCGTTGATAAACGCGTTCCAACTCCAGATTGAAGAACTAGCGAATCTTCGATGAACGATTCTTTAATCACGAACGAAAGATCTTGAATAGCGAAGATCCTCTATGTGTATCCACGCGTTGAACGAACCCTAGAACAATTCTAGGCGGATTGCTAGATCCTTGATTGAAACTCTTTTCAATCGATGAAGAAATATGGATTTGGATTGAGTTTTTGTTTTCAATTCTCAATTGAAATCTCTCCTTTTTGTGTTTCTCTAAACCCAAAGGCATGAGAGTGACGGCTAGGGCAACCAAGGGTTTGTATTTATACGTTATAAAAATATTCCCTTTGCGAAAACCCTAATTTAAGTCAATTTCGCGTCAGTCCAGCGCTGACGGGACGACTCGTCCCCCAGGGGACGAGTCGTCCCTCAGGACTCTCTCACTGATTCTGTCGTCCCAGGCCAAGGGAATAGTTGGTTCTCCTGGGAACGAGTCGTCCCCTTGAGAACAAAAACTCCATATTCTTCATTTTTGACAATTCGTTCGATGCGTGTGACCCCATAGGACTATATTATGTTGGCAATGAGTTCGATCACATCGATCCTCATAAGACATGAGCGGACTCTAGCAAGCCATCATGCCTACCCAAATAATATAATATCAAGTTCGATTTCCTACATAGAACATATCACAATCCCTTTGTCACACGATGTTATATTGAACATGAGTCATGGTCCAAGTCAACTCATATTGTTCAATGCTTTCTCGTTACTAAGTAAATTGATTAATCGAATGATATTAATCACATTAATTCATTCGGGCATGGCCATGCACTACATCAATCTTACTTACGAGTGGCCTAGCAAACATCTCTCTTTACGAGGGACAAATTTCCATCTTGACTTATCATTCTTCCCAACAAGAATCATATCATGCCAATAATAGCCCTTATTGTTATCCGGTTAAAGACAACGTTAAACTATATCAAACATAATATTCATCGAGTGGAAGACGATGATAATCTCAGGTCAAATGATATCAATGATATAACTATATGAGATTTATTTATGACATATGACCATGACATAAATCTCATAATGGGTCAAGTCCAGTACCTTGTTCTCTAACAAGTACTCATGAATCTAATGTGCATCTCTATGCATATAATCATCATATGATTATCCATTAGACTTCATACTAGTGCTTCATAAGTACTAGGGACACGATTATTAAAGCAAACATGCAAACATATATAATAATCAAAGAAACAATCTCTTATATAAATGAATAATGACATTACAAATAAGTCTATCTCTATAGGCCTAGGGCACTAACACCTACAGATGTAACACCCTGGATCCTCCTACGTATGATTTGTTTATCTTATTGTATGATTGACATGTTAAACATACTTATTATACTTGTTTAAGTAGCATGTTAATTGATTCGTGTTCTAATTAGTTATTTCATTTCATGTCTACGAGAATTGTTGTGTTTACTATATTGTTGGGTTTGTTTCGGACTTAGTTTAAGGTTTGGATCATCTTAGGATGGTTTGGGAGTGTTTGGAATCATCTTTGGACAGCCTAGAAACATGTTAGACTGAATCTGGGAGTTATGCGGCCGCATAGTGCTAGCGCGCATAACCCCTCAACTCTCTGGAATCTATGCGGCCGCGCTATGCGCCCGCATAGAATCCATGCGACCGCTCTATGTGCCCGCATAGAAGCCATACGGCCGCCCTATGCGTCCGCATAAAAGACTGGAAGCTTATTTTTTGACTTCATTTTGAGTGAAGATTTGGACAATTTGTGTGGCTCTCCTTGAACCACGTCATCACCACCCCCAAATTTGATTTTTGGCCACTTAAACAAGTAGAGAAGACTCCATTTCTCCCCCAATTTCCTCTATTAGTGTTCTTGAATGTGTGTGAGAGCTTTGGTGAGATTAGTGTGTGTGTTTGAGTTCCCGAAGATCAAATCATCCGATTGACGATCCGAGACCGTCATTGTGTTGATGTTGAGTAAGGGAGCAACTATAGAGCCTTCGATCGTGATTTTGTTGGCTTGATATTCGGTTCTAGGTAAGTTACTAAACCCCCTTTTGTATGCTTTAAGATTCAATGTGTGTTAGATCATCAATAACCATGTATGACTTGCTATGGATGTTGTTTGCATGTACAAATTTCTAGGTTGAGATGAGTACATTATACTTGTGATATGTTTATGGATTAAATGATGTTGGATGAACTAAGGTTTGAACATTAACCTTAGGATTTGAATAAATAGAGAACTTGAGACTTGAAATTGGGTAATCTTGCATATAGTATTTAAACCCTAAATTTACAAACTTTAGCAATGACTCCGAGAAGTTGATTTTAGGGAAGATTATGGTCCCTCGAACAACATGTTAAATTACTACGAGGTTTAGAGTTCGATTGATCGAGATTCTAGTCCTCCGTGTTTTGTTACTGTTAAAGTAGAGACTTGTAAATGGCTCTAATGTGTTGATTATAATTCTTGCAAATATGTGTAGAATAGAATAATCTATTTGTCATTGTCAAGTTCACTACTTTTGAACTTGATGGTTATTTGCAATAGATGATTAAGAACATATATTTGTGCATTGTATAAGTCCAGCTGGCGTCGTTGGTCGAGTAAGGTGGGACGACCTATAGTCTTCACAAATCAATGTTTGTGATCGCTATAAGTCGCCGTACCAGAGTTTCACACACCCCTCTTCTGTTGGCCACAGTCGAGAAGTAGCCCCACTGTTGTAGCAATACGCGTGGCTTTGGTTTGCTAGATTGAACTCGATGGTATTAATCGGGGACGTCGATACTACACACACGAGTATCGAGGCACATTTGGTTATTTGTGTATTGCAGGAGCAACGCAAAGATGGACAAAGAGAAATGATATCCTTTATAATGTGGTTTATTACGAGTACTTATGTGAATATCAAAGTGCTACGTATGATTTATGTGATTTATGTATCAATGATGATGTTACATATTCATATGTGATATACACAAATGTATTACCATGTTATAATTACCAGTTGAGCATTATGCCATGACATATAGTTGCATTTAGTAACTTATTAAGTTTCGACTTACCCCGTTTGTTGTTTATATATTTTTAGATCCAAGCCAGCCAGGAAGTTTGCGGTGAGGTCAGATAGTATTCGTTTAGCTCGCAGGTGATCTTTTGCTTTGTAACCCTTGGAGCTCTTTTGTTATCAGTAATAGACATTCTTTTGGTGAGGACGATTGGTTAAGTTATGTAGACTTTACTTTGGGTAGTGTTGACACATTGTTGTACTTACTATTCTTTTAGTAACCGACACGTGTATGTCGAGCTTGTACATTTGGTGATATCTTTAATTCAGTTATTTTCTCAAGCATGTTGTAGCTTGTGGTTTATGTACAATTTTTTCCGGCATGTTGTGGCCGAGGTAGTTGTTGGTATAAATGGTTTTATTCAAAATCTTATACTTGTGTTTTATTAGTTGGGTTCCGGCTGTAACGTCGCCGATGATTGAATTTATTTTATCAAAGTTCATATTATTATAGTTTGTTGTAAGCACGGGTTGTTACGCCACGTGTTTTTACTATTTGCTTTTGTTGTTTAATTGTTGTTTTGACGCGTCAGCCAGCCAAAGCATCAATCAGCTTAAAGCATCAGCAAACTTAAACAACCAGCCAAAGCATCAGTCAGCTTAAAGCATCAGCCAGCTTAAACAGCCAACCAAAGCTTCAGTCAGCTTAAGCATCAGTAAGCTTAAGTAGCCAACCAAAGCATACGTCCTTGTGTTTCATTAGTAAAGTTAATCCAGTAACTATTTAAATTATGCATTTAAATTGTATTTTCAATTCTGTAATTGTATTATTTTTCATATTGTATTTCTAACAGACTACTTGTTCATAGACAGTAGTTGTCCAAGGTATAGGAAATAAAGATTTACTTGCCAACATAGTTAAAATTGATGGGGGCTCTCGTAAATTTTGCTGACATGCTCGAGGAAACAAAGTAGGTTATGGTTCCATTGTCTTAGTCCAAAAGTTTATTTTGTCAGTAAGCTCGGATATAACCTACTGAGTATATCATAATTTTGTGATAAAGGTCGTAATTATTGACACAGAAGTGTCTTACGAAAATGAATCCGCATAATGGCAATGTTATGGTCAAGGAATGGGGTTAAAAGTAGTTGTTGTCCAGAATATGCAGAACTTTATAACCCCCCCTCCCCCCAATATGTGAAGGGAAAATGCAAATTTTGAGTGTAATTGAGTAATTGAAAATTTATAGAACGATTTCTTTTTTTTCTTACTCATTACCTTGGTGGATATTAATGTGTAGTTGAGTGTTTATTCCTCTCATAGTTTCACTTGTGTTTCCTCCTTATTTCTCCCTTTTCCGGTGTCAATTATCTGTTCACTTCAAGCCAATATTTTTTAAAAGAGAGTAAGATTTGTTCCAATGTACATAATGAATTTCGAAAGCGTAAACTTTATATTTTCAATTTAAATTTGACTCGAATGTTACTAATGTTTGCCTTATTGAAAAGAACATTTTTTTTAAATAGTTGGTTGTTGCACAAGCGACTTAGCCATTGACCTTCAAGTATCTTTTAGAGCTTTTGAAAGATAAAATTTTAAGAGTTCTACACACGTCTCTATTGATCGTGGTAAAAAGTACAGAGCTTGTCAATAGGATAACACGCCAAAGCATATATCTTTCAAAAGTAAACCTTGCTTATCTACTTCAAAGCCACTTCAACTTAGCACATAGACTAATTTCGACGATTACAAGTATTGATGGTATTAAAATTCTAGTAATGGTTGATGATGATGAGTAATCAATATACATTTGGATCAAAATGATGTACTCTAAAAGGATGAAACCTTTTGCATTGCCATAACCCTATTTAGATATATAGCTCCAAACACACACACACACACACAAAATTGTCATCATTGAAGTTCTCGTTCAAATAATGGTATCGAATTCAATTACAACTGTGAAGCTAAGTATTATCATAACTTTTCTGCCTCAAGAACACCACATCATTTTGGTATTTCATGAAGGAAGATAGGGCCTTGATTGATGCACGGAAGAAAATGCTTGCCGAAGCAAATTTACCAGATTTTTTTTTGGCTGAAGTAGTGAATGCAACATGCTTTAGCTAAAATATATCCCTCAACAAGTTCCATAGTAAGACTTCATATGAATTATGGAGGCAAACCACCAAATATCAGCTTCTTCAAACTTTATGCCTGCGAAAGCTATGTGGTTTACAATCTTAAGGACGTACAGGCAAGTTTGACACCGAAGTGGACGAAGGTACATACTTTTGAGTTATGCCAAGTTTTGAAGGCTATTAGAGTTTTCAATAAAAACATTGAATTTTTGCACGTTACTTCTGATGAGTTTGACCTTCTAGAGCCACATTTGACTCTAATTTTATTAATGATTTTGAGAATGTTGATAAGACATGCTATAGTTAATAAAACCTTTCATTATTGGGAAGTTACAATGTGGCCCCTTCATTATTGAGAAGTTAAAACGTGACCCATATACTATGGGCAATCACAGCATGGCCCATTTATTGTTTAGTTGTTACAGCTTGACCCCTTTAATGTATAACAATAACAATTGAGCACCTTTACTATTTATCAAACTCGTTAAGTTCTGTTAGAATTCGTAAATGAGGCATGCTAAACTTCAAGGTCAAATTCAAAAGAACATTGACGGCCAAGATCAAACGAACCTCGCAGGTCGAGGTAAAAGTTTAAACAAACCTCGTAGGTTGAGATCAAAGTTGAAACGAACCTCGCATGTTGGTGTCAAAGCTCAAACGAACCTCGCAAGTCGAGGTCAAAGCTCAAACAAACCTCGTAGGTCAGGGTCAAAGCTCAAACGAACCTTACAGGCCAGGGTCAAAGCTTGGATGAATCTCACAGGTCAAGGTCAAAGTTCAAAAGAACCTCACAGGTCGAGGTCGAAGCTCAAACGAACCTCGTAGGTCGAGGTCAAAGCTCAAACAAACCTCGCAGGTCAAGGTCAAAGATCAAACGAGCCTCGCAGGTCGATGTCAAAGTTCAAACGAGCCCTTTGCAGGCCAAGGTCAAAATTTCGGACTTGGCACGCTCGAGCACTAATACGAACCCCACCCATCGAAACTTCGACAGGTCCGAGGTAAACACAAGCAAATAGTACTCCTCACCCTCGAGATGAATCTCAAGGAATAAGGAGCGGGGGGCTTCTGATGTGCATATTTTGGACCTGGTTTAATGTGTATGGGCCTCATCCAAACAAGTGAGCCCGAAATGAATAGAGATATGGTCCATGCAAGTAAATATATACCCCCTCTTGTGCCAATCCAAGGGGAGCCATTCTTTACATAGAGAAAATACAGTGCTTGTCGTTTCTAATGGTCGGTATACTAATAAACACGCCAGAGGGTTTTGGCGGGGAACCCTCCCCACCCCTCTCACGGTTGTTTCTTTTACCGATTCATAAGCCAGATATCGGATATACACAATGCGGCAACGAGATCAGCACACCCGGTGCGCCTGATTTTTCGTGCGACATCAACAACTCAATCTAAACTCAAACATTAGAGGTCAATTTTCCAATTCAATACGAACCTCAAACACACGGAACAACAATAGACCTTAACCACGATGATTTAGGAAATATCAAAATTTTAACATTATTATAAAAAAAAGAGCAAATTCTAAAACCCAATCATATTTTAATCCAGTGTACTTCATTTATTACAAAGGTAAGGAAAAAAGAAAAAAAAAACACCAAATAAAACACGGCTAGTACTTCCCTCTTTTTAGTTCTTAATAATAATTCTATCCAAAATTAGAAAAAAAAAATGAAAGAAAAGAATCATAATAGAAGTTGAGCTTGAGTGGAATGAAATTTATTGCTAAAACAAACCATAAGGAGTTTCACCGTTTAGTTAATTTTTCAGAAAAATAAAACAACATTGATTGAGAAAAAATATTTACACTCCTCAGCCATTAACTTTAGTACAGTACAACCCAGGCCAAAACCTGTGATATTCCCTCCAAGCCTCAAAAGAAGTAACCTCCGTTACTGCTAGTTCCGTTTATCGACGATTCATGAATGAATTCATTTTGTAGAGAAACATTCTCCATAACAAAGTCATCCAAACTACTTTGAATATTAGTAGGATCACTAATGCTACTACCTTGTGAGAACGTCCCTTGTGCTCGTTGTGGGAGAGTTGGAGGAGTGATCTGTTGTTGATTATAGTTACCGTACCTCGAAGAAGTCGTTTCAGTACTCAACTGATTATCGTTCCTCTCGAAGTTCAAGTTGACCGGTCCTTTTTGCCGCCCAAACTGGGTGGCGGCGGCTGCCGTTGCGTGAGGGCAGCCGGTGAATTGTTGTACCAGGGCCCGGAAATTAGTGGCGCTCGCGTTGAGGAGCGTGACGGGTGTCCTCTTGGAAGCTCTAGATCGCCTTCTAATCGGCTTTAGTGGGCTCCCTAGAGGGGAAGTGCTCGAGTTACCCCCACCCGGGCTTATTATTGTGCTAGAAGTACTTGAATTCCCTAGGCTTGACGCGTTGTCAAGGGGAAAACCAGTCTTCATGGTGGCACCGTCTTTGAGTCCACCGGAAACCGCCGCCGGACTGGCGGCAGTTTCTTGATAGTAGTGAATCCATTGATTAGTAGAGATTGGATTGGTGTCACTCATAGTTGTGTGTGCTACTATCTAGGTAGCTTCCTAGTTATGGCCAGTGACCAATAGTCTCTATATAATTCTCTCTCCTAGCAGCTTGTCCATGAAGGAAATACCAAACTTTTATATAGTAAAACTGTTGGTCAAAATTGAATACATGGTCAATGTTGAAGGTAGAGAGATGCTGCTTCCTGGAAACAACATGGTTGTGTCAATGAGACTAACGTATCGAAGAGATTAGATTACATCAGCCCGCAAGACTCATTTTATGATATTTTGGAGCTTTCTGATGCCAGTCTACGCTACTTTGGTCAGAATATCTCAAAATTAACACATGATTAAAGATACCTATTTTTTAATCACTATTTAATATATATTAGTTTTTTTTTTAAGCACTAAAAGTATTTCGTGTGTTTGATTTTACAAGCAAGTGGCTTAACTAGTAATTCACTTGTGCGATGCACAAAATCTATGTTAATAACCATAGTAAAGTTAGGTTGACTAACATATTTTCCACTTTTTTTTTCTTTTTTTATGTTGGTTGAACAATTCTTACTCGAGAGCAAAAACCTATTGCTCACTTCAGTTTTAGAGGATCTTTTTTTTTTTATCAGTAAAATAAATTATATTCATTAATATAATTTTACACGCATACACCAAATACCCAATTTCAAATTTTCAAAATACTCCTCATACACCCCAATACATACTCCAAAAAACACTCCTAATTAGACCAAATCACCCATCTAAAAACCACAAACCCCTAATTCCATGAAGCCCATACCCATAATGGCAAGGCCGTTCCTGACATTTTGAAAGCCCTGTGCTAAATTTAAAATTAAACCCTAAAATTCATAAAAGATAATTACAAAAAATTAAAGATAGGGTACATATTTTATAATATTATCATGTTTATAAATTATTTTCTAGAAATGAAGTACTAATATCCCTAAAACTCCAAACTAGCAACAAACTTTTCTTTGAAAAATATCGCGTTCTAAATTTCTTGAAGCAGAATCTTCAATTAGGTCTTCATGATCGATTTTTTCCAGAAAAAATAAATAATGCTAGGCTACAAATTTTCATGAAATTAGGCACCCTTAAATTTGGGACACACAAATTTAAGAGAAATATATAGTAGTATAAGGAATGGTTGATGTTTTGAGTGAAAATGTCAAATAATAATTTTTATGGAAATGTCAGGAATTGATCTCCATATATTCATGCCAAACAAAAGAGATTTTTAATAATTATAGTACAAATCTTGGGAAAAAAATATTGTATAATTTAATAACAAGGGTCAGCATGCAGGATTCGAATCAACAACCTAAAGATGAATAAAAATACTTACCAACAATAAGTATCCAATCTACCAAGTGAACTAATTTTTGTTTTGTCCAAAAAATAAATAAATAAAAAGCCTATATATAATAGGGCAAAATTCTGGCCGGTCCCCTTTATACAATTTTCAATCGCTAAAGTCCACTATAATTGTTTTCAATCAAAAAAGGACATTTTTACAAAATGTCATCTATACCCTTTAAAAACACGAAACATTGTACGCTATGCATCGCAAAAACAAAAAAGAATGCATCGCAACACAACAGATGCACATAAAGACACGGAAGCCCATCACAAAACAAAAACGATGCACAAATTACCCTTTTCATTTACAATGCACCAAAAATTGTGCATCGCACTAGAAAAACCAACAAACCCCTCTTCACTTCAAAACACAGAGCAAAAAAACCCTCTTCACTTTAAAACAGAGCGAAAATTGATAATTAATTTCATATTGTGTTTTAATACTAATTGATAATTAATTTCATACGCAGTTTTATGGATGTGTGTTGATTACATTGCGCAATATCCTTTTTTTTAACATTACACTTAGGATGCACAACAAATTGTGCATCGTGATGCACAAAAATAATTCAACAAAAAGTGTTGTTTGTTGCATCGCGATGCATGATTTTTTTTATTTTCGATCCAAAATAATAGACAATAATGAACTTCAAAAATTACAACATAACAACAATCAACCTTGTATAGCCTCTCTACATGACCTAGAGTTGTAGTTACAAAGTTTGTGACATATGTTACATATCCTTTTCTTTTTTTTTTCTTGTTGATTCATCATTTGATGGGATCCTTGTCTTCTTGGGACATCCGGGTAAACTCTTTATTATTGTTGGTAAAATGGTCTCACCCTCGTAAGAATTCTGAAGCTCGTACATTTTCGTAATTGCAATTGGCATCAAGCTTTCCTCGTAACACTTCATATAATTGCTTGTTAAGAAGTAATTATCAATCATATCACTGATATTTTTCCCCGATCTCACAACACAATGATTGTGTGGCAACACGGGAATCCATGAATTTTCCACTGATAGCATGAACATGTCCGCTTCCCCAAGTCAACCTCAAAATTGGCCCGGCTCAATGGGCTGGCCCAGCCAACCCGACATTAGGACAGGCTGTGCTCTAGTTTTTAGGCCCGATGTAACTTTGGGCTGGGTGGCCCGGCCCGGACCAATTTTAAGGCTCAACCCGATGGGCTTACGTATGGGCTGACAAAAATGTCAACATTAGTGCAAATTGGCCCGAAATAATGCGTCGGCCCGCTGGCTGGCCCAGTCCAACCCGCTATTTAGAGAGACTGTGCTTTAGTTTTAAAGGCCCGATATAAATTTGGGCCGGCCCGGCCTGGCCCGATTTCAAGGCTTGGCCCGATGGGCTGGGGTTAGGCTAACCCAGCCCAACCCATTGCCAGCTCTATCAACCTGGACTCTTAGATCAGATAAAACCTTGTATATTGAGTTGGCTGTCATGAGAATCTGCCACGTGATCCCAATATTAAGGTACTCCTTCCACTTTTTATCCATCTTCGCACATAATAATTTTTTCTATCTCTTTTCATTCACAAGTCTCTCCTTAAACCATTTCATTATTTTCGGTCTTATACAATCCACCATGTGAGTGAAGGGAAGACCGCGAGCCTTTAAAATCCAATTGTTGAACGATTCAGCGGCATTTGAGGTCATTTCGGCATACCTATTCTCGTGCCAATGTCTATAGCCCACTTACCGTATGAAATGGTGGCCAAGAAATCAGAGGCAACCTGTCCTCATTCTTTTATGAATATCTCAATTTTTTCATTAAACAATCTAGTATAGGGGGCACACGCACAGTCTTTGAGTTTTGAACACAAACTATTGCGGAACATATATATTTGAATAACATTTTTTGGCAAACATTTCTTTCAAGTTCCGATAAAGATGCAACAAGCAAAAGAAATGCTTGGAACTCCCAAACACGTCGCGTATTGCTTCCATTAAACCAACATTACGATCGAATACAAACAGCATTTCACGATCGATGGCTCATTTTATCTTAGACAAAAACCAAGCCCAATTATCCATATTATCAGAACTTATAACAGAAAATGCAAACGAGAACAGACCTGCAACATATGAACAATATTTAATCAAAAGTATGCATTGCGATACATATACTTATACTGGGAAATACTATTATCATGCATCGCGATGCACAAAATTTATATTCGATAATACATATTATTCTACTTAATTAACAACATCGGATTGGATTTGTGATGCATACCATTGTACATCGTGATGCACCAATTTTATTTTCGATGCACAATAATGTACTGAATGTATTCTCTTATTAAGTACAAGTACAAACAGGGGCATAAAAACATGATTATCTTATGATATTAATCAAAATAATATTGAAACAAAAGGAAAAAATATAGAACAAATGGATGTACCTTGATTTCCATCCTTGGTTGTGGCAGACAAAAGGGTGCCCTTGAATTGAGATTTTCTAAATGTGTCATCTATGAACAATATAGGACGGCAGTAGTTGAAACCATCTACGCATGCCCAAAATGAAATGAACAACCTACTAAACTGATTCGTAGCGTCGTTTGATTCCAAGAAAGTAATGGTACCAGGATTAGTCTTATGCAAGGCTTTTACGTACCACTGCAGCTCCTAGAAAGATTCTTCGTAACAACCAAATAGCTTCTTTCGAGCCTTCTATACGCTCCTAGCCTTGCTGTATGTTATCTCAATGCCATAATTAGTCTTCATAGGATCAATTAAATCAATCAGTGAATAGCTTGGTCGACTGCGAACATGGTCAAGAATCAAATGCCCAATGATACCACAACCCATCATTTTCAAGTTATTATCGTCAACCATGGTCAAATGACAAATGTGTGAAAGGTTACACTTGTATATGGATACTGATTCATCAACCGTTGAAGATGCCTTGATGAACCAATTAACTGCAATCATCATTATTGTATTTCTTTCCACATGCAACGCTAATCCTATTTTTGTTGTTCTTAATGTAAATGAATTCAAAATCAATCTTGAATGATTACTTTATAGGTTGTGTGCGAAAATCTTTCACTCCACCTTTAAATATTTTACCAATACTAGTAAAAAGATTTGCCCAAGTAAAATTCAAGAGTTTCTTTCTTGTTTGAGCAGGACATATGTCATAACAAGGGACACTTTCAACATCGCTTTCAGAACTTGAAGATTTGGTACAATTACTATTATTGTCCTCCTCGTTACATTGTTGTGTATCACCAAATAGATGTGGTGCATCATGATGCAAAGCTTTTCCTTACCTTTGTCAAGGTTTTGTGCATCACGATACAGTGCATCGTCGTCTTCATAAGTAGTTGCATCGTCTTTTGCAATCTTATCTCCATAATTCTCTTCTTTATTAATCACGTAACTCAAACCATTATCAGTTTCAAACACATCAACCAATGATAATAGAAACTGATAAAATTTTGGCCAATGTCACCATGTTTTTGAAATCTTCTTCGTTGGTTAAACAACAATTGTTATGTGATCATACAGTGTATTTCAAAGTATAATTATCCGATTAAAAATTAGAATATTTACCTCTGATGCATTCGATCAACTCAGAAAAACCAAAATTCTCTGAAATTGTCGAAACAATAATATCTCCTCAGAATTTCAGCAACAACATGAAAGCAGTTTAGTTTGTTGAATCCATTGATTTCGATTTCAAAATGAATTCGATACTGAACTGTTTTGGTATTTGTTTTTTAAGTTTCTTCAAGTTGATATGAATGAGAATATTAGTAAGAAATTGCAATGGAGATAAATACGGGATTGAAAGGAGTAAATCAAGAAAATCGCACAACTAAAAATACGTGATAGGTTGTTATAGGGGCAGTTTGAAAACAAATCATAAATTTATCTTTTTCTGAAATTACACTTGCGATGCACAAAAATTTTGAGTATCACAAGTGTAATTTACAGTTACTGTATTACATTTGACGATGCATAAAATAACCCTTTTCACGATGCACAAATTATAATGAAATAGTACTGTTATAATTGACGATGCACAAAATTATACTGAAAACAGTACTGTTATACTTGACGATACATAACATTATACTTGACGATTCACATTTCTTAACACAAAAATCACAAATTACATTGACGATGCACATTTTATACTTGATGATGCACACGATACACATTTCTTAACAAAAAATCACAAATTACTTTAACGATGCACATTTCACACACATGACGATACACAAAATACACTTAAAAACGTCATATGTTGATTCGGGGGCAGTTTTGGAACAAATAGCCAATTTATCACTTAAAAGGGACTTAAGCGATTGTAAACAAATATTGTGGGCTTAAGCGGTTGAATATTCCACAAAAGGTACCAGCCTACAATGTTTCCTATATAATACATATATATAAGAATTGGGCCCTTCAAATTTTGGGTTCCTATTTAGTAGAACACCTTGCACCTCTCCAGAACTAAGCATGCATACAAACATACATGACCAAAACCTAATAAGACACAAAGAAAGAAACCCTAAAAATTATGAATAATTGCTGATCGGGTCCTCTTTCACAGATTTTCAACCGCTTTAGGCCTTCATTTTTGTTTCCAATTGCATTAGTCAATTTTAAGCGATACATTAGTCAATTGTTCCATAATTGCCCCCGTAACAATCTAAACAACGTTTTAAGCATTGTCTTCCTTTAATTTTCTCCTGAAATTCTCCCTTCCATTCCAATCCTTGTTTACTTTGCTACAGCCTTCATCTCTCTCTCTCTATCTCTCTCTCTCTCTCTCTCTCTCTCTCTCTCTGCCCAGTTCATCATTCAAAAATAAGACCAGAATAATTTTTAAAATTATTTTAATTATTTATGTCTTTGCAGTATCAATATTGTTCATCAATCGCTGAATGCACCCCTCATGGGGGTTCAGGGGCAACGCCCCCGAAAAGGGAAACGAATTTCAGCCCCATCCCAATATGAAAATTCAAAAGAAAGTGACCACCTTTTTAGAAGTGTCTTGGAGAGTTCATTCAATCTTTAATTGCCTAATATTCACAACATATTGTGCATCAAAAATAAAAGTTGTCCATCGCAATGTATGAAAACAGTGCTTTTTTAATACAATTTTATGAATCACGATACACGTTTTTGATGCATCACAAGTTTAATGTTGTGCATCGTGATGCACAAAAATAGTACTTTTTAGTACAATTTTGTGCATCACGATGCACACTTTGATACATTGCGATTTGTGAGCGCCCCGAATCCGTCCTTCGGAGAAGGGCCGATCCTTTCGGGCCTTTTCGCTCTTGTCTTATGGTCTTCCTCTATTTTGTTTTATGGTTTGATAAACATGAAAAACATATTTATCTTTAAAAATAGAGTCGCCACTCTCGTTTATAAAGTAAACGAGAGAAAAACTTTAGATTATAGATTCGGGGGCCAAGTTACGATTTGGGAAGGTTTTACGCCCCCAATTCGCCCTTTCGGTCTCTACATGTTTGCATGCTCGTATTTAATTATCACAAGTTTGTTTATTAAAGAATATATACTTTACATATATTGAAAATGTATTGAAATAATTACATACATTTATTACATCTATTTACATATCTAAACATACTAACGAACTGAAGGGATTACCTTCTATCGTTTTACAGAAAATTGGGCCACGTTCTAGGCCGTTGTATTGTACTGGATCAAGCTAGCTCGTAGCCTGACCGTTGTGCTTCCACTGCTACCAATCGAGGAAAGGAAGACTTACGTTTTGTGTGTGTTGAGATAGAGTCAATACTCTTTTCTCTTTCTTTCTCTCTTTTCTTTCTCAAAAAGAGGCTTGATAGAGAGAGAGTTGTGTGTGTGTGTGTGTGTGTGAGTTCTTTGAGGGAGAGTTGATGATGATTGTGTTGTGTCTTTTAAGGAGAGAGCTAATCATCTCCTTATATAGGGGAAGCCTGGGAGATGAAACTCTCGCAGCCAAGAAAGGAGGAAGCTTCCTCAGTGCCTTCAAAGTCTTCAGCAGCCGGCAGCTAAACTTCTAAGGCAAAGCTTGGTTTGGTGTGCGGCGCACCTGGCATGATGTCAGCACACCCAACCCTGTTTTGGTGTATTGGCACACCAAAAATGTCTTCAGCGCACCAAATCCTGTTTTTGGCTTTTTCAGCTTTGTGTCTTGCACTTTGGCCTTTCTAAGCTGCGTATCTTCAGTATAGACCCTTGATGTTGATCTAACGAAAGGATGTTTATGTGTTAGACGTCGTTAATCCTGTTGTATCTTCGAGTTTGACCCTTGATGTCGATCTAACCAAAGTTTGTTGTATTTGTTGGACGTTGTTGGTCCGTTGTGTATGTTGTTTCCTGAAATAATCATATAAACATGTGTTAGTCCATTTGTAAATAAACAGTTGTTTATTGGACAATTCGTATAATGTAGGTGTACGAATTCTGGGTGTCTACACAAGTGTAATGTTGTGCATTAGTATTATTTTATGCATCGCTATGCACTTTTAATGCATCACAGGTGTAATATTGTGCATCGCAATTCTCAAAAATAATATTTAAAGGAGGAAGCTTCCTCAGTGCCTTTAAAGTCTTCAGTAGCCGGCGGCTAAACTTCTAAGGCAAAGCTTGGTTTGGTGCGCGGCGCACCTGGTATGGCGTCCGCGCACCAAACCCTGTTTGGGTGTATTGGCGCACCAGAAATGTCTTCAGCTCACCAAACCCTGTTTTTGGCTTTTTCAGGCTTTGTGTCTTGCACTTTGGCCCTTCTAAGCTGCGTATCTTCAGTATAGACCCTTGATGTTGATCTAACGGAAGGATGTTTGTGTGTTGGACATCGTTAGTCCTGTTGTATCTTCGAGTTTGACTCTTGATGTTGATGTAACCGAAGTTTGTTGTATTTGTTGGACGTTGTTGGTCCGTTGTGTATGTTGTTTCCTGAAATAATCATATAAACATGTGTTAGTCCATTTGTAAATAAACAGTTGTTTATTGGACAATTCGTATAATGTAGGTGTACGAATTCTGGGTGTCTACACAAGTGTAATGTTGTGCATTAGTATTATTTTATGCATCGCTATGCACTTTTAATGCATCACAGGTGTAATATTGTGCATCGCAATTCTCAAAAATAATATTTTTTATACATCGCGATGCATCAATTTTGAAACGGGCGTTAAAGCTAAAATTATTGGCGTGACGCCCAAAATTATGGGCGTAGGGGCCAAAATTATGGGTGTGGCACCCATTTTGAAATCTTAAGAAAATTTCATGCATCACAATGCAACAAAAGTTTTAGTACAATTTTGTGCATCATGATGCACACTTCGAACTACGATGCATCAATTTTGTTTTGCGATGTATAGCTTGCATGTTCTGTGTTTTTTAAGGGCATAAACGATATTTTAAAACAAAAGTGTCTTTTTTCGGTTGAAAACAAGTATAGGGGACTAAAGCGGTTGAAAATTCATCAAATGGGACCGGCCCGAAGTTTGCCCTAAAAATTAAACCAAATTACCTAAGCTCACCATCATAGTCTGCCCTTGCACCCCTTGACCAGCTTCACGTTCTTGTAGTTATCAAACTAGATATCCAATCTCCTCACGGAATCCACCCGTGTACAATTAACCCAGCCACGGTCTAAAATTCCTACACCATCAGTTTGGTTTCGTTGTTGAGAAATACTCTTGTTACTATATATACCTAATACTTGTTATAAATGCCTAATGCCAATTGTAACCCTAGACTTAACATTCCTGAGGGCACGCAATATCCTTAAACCGTCACACACAAAATGTGAGGAATATCTCCAAGATATTAACAAAGAGCAGAGCAACCAGCCTTAACGCTGCCCGCCTCCACATTCTGTTAGAAATATAGTATGGAAATAATACAACTACGGAATTAAAAACACAAAGTAAATTCGTTATTGCTTAAAACTTGGCTGATGAACGAGACTTTGCTGATGATAGCAAAGCTACTGATAGCTTGTAACTTTGATGATGGAGCTTTGCTGATAGAAGATGGTTGATAGGACGTTTGTTAATAGAAGGCTACTGGTAGCTGAAGATTGGCTGATGCCTTGGCTGATACTCTGGCTGAAGCCTTGGCTGATGTCTTGGCTGATGTAACCGAGGTCTGTGCTAGGCACAGTTTCCTTGAAACAAATTTGCCTTCCACTCCGTTAGTGCTTGGAGGTTTGCTCGTGAGCAACTGTCTCCCATGATACAATGAAACAACTGGACTAACCTCGTACTTAGGATTCCGGCGAATTGAAGTGTGCTTGGACAGTATCACCAACGAACGATCAGGAGGTCAAAAGAAGATGATCACAGAATGCAAATGCACAGAGTATGGAAATTGTTGAAACTCTTTCGTGTGTATTGAGATTAGGGAACTGATCTCAATTTATAAGCCAAAACCAAAACGTTTTGATTTGCACATTAATCAAAATCGTTTTAATTTAACTCATTTACTCATAGCATTAAGGCTGAATTGATTCAGGAGTTACACTCTGTGAAATCAATGACTGACAGTTACGAATTCAAAATAAAAATTAACAAAACGTTGGCTAGCTAAGTCTTTGTTAATTTTTCAATGTGGGACAAACTCACTTCCAACTCCATACTCTAAGCCTTAATATATTATTTATCCAAGCTTCAATTTGGACAAATAAATATATCATTTCGATATTCTCACAGAGTCGAACATATTTCCACAATCATCTTTGTCATTCGACCAACAAATAATTAAAAAAATCATGCCACAAATTGCATAATTTCCTTCATATTTATACACTTTTTCCAGCACATTCCACCGCACACAACCTAGCTCAACCACCACTGCACTGTGACAACCACCATATATACCCCAAAATGGAATGAATGTACACGACTTTAATTGATCTTGTTCTTCCTTTGTTTAAGTCAACTACTAGCATATTCCTTGAAGATTGTTACATCAGAGAATGACACACCTGGACCATGTATATACTGGACTTAGGATTGGGACCTGTTGAAGTTACGCGTGCGTGGACACTTAGAACACCACCCACCCCTCCCAACCCCAAAATATTAGATATTTATTACATTAATATGAAGTGTATTTATATAGGGAAATAATATACTCCATCCATTCCAGGCAAAGAGTCAACTATATTATTTTAAAATATTTCACTCAAAAAGTCTACTTTAAAAAATTTATGTGTACAATCTTCATAATTATTCATCTTTACCCACCACTTGTGTTGTAATCATCTTGGTTGTGCTTAAGTATTTTTGTAATTATGACAAAATTTAATAACACTAATATATCTCTTAATAATTAGATTTTTCAAACATGGACTTTTTGGGTGAAACGAAGGGAGTAACATGTAACTTTAAAAAATAATAATAATAAATGTTACCTGATTTCCATCTAATATGTTTGAAATTTGGATTCAGATACTATGGTAAATGTAGTTTGTGCCTTTGTAGCCTGTAGACATGGTGAGAAAATATTATTTTTATTATTTACCAAAAATTATCACTTTGAAATTATATTTTGTTGAACTTACATATATAATCTGCTCTTACTTACATTGATTATAACTATTCGAACCTTATCAAATTCATAGAACTTGCCAAATTCTCTATTTTCTTATTAGAATTGACAACATTAAAACTTGGTAAATTTATAGATAATGACTTCGTCAAAAATTACAATATCTAAAAACTAAATTCATCGTAGAAAAAAATTACTTAAAATTTTGGGTCAACACAAATTTTTATTTTGGAGTTTGTTAAATAAACTCCTCTTTGTTATCATTAATCAGTCTTAAGTAATTGTTATACTACGTTATGCTACTATTTAACTGAGGAGCCGTTTTGTCTTCACGATTAAGTCTGAATAGGATTTATAAATTGAATTGTCCGATGTTTGGTAAGCAAAAGCGGTCGGAATTAATAGCTCAAGCTATCCGAATAAAGTTTTTATCACCTTTCTAATTATACCAAAAAAGAGGGTGCTACTATTAGGACGCTCACTAAAAAATCCGAGACTAATATTTTTAATATCAAAATTACCACAAAAATATCAGTGATGATTAATTGTAAAATCAGTTATAGTTCCGAGATTAATATTACTGTTAATCCTGCCCGACTACCATATAAGGCCCAAGTTATGTATGATTGCCCCTAACTCCTTTCTAATCTTTTCTTTTTAAAATTTTTTTTTAATAGTTTACCTTTGATAAACGCTTTAATTGATGGGCCCCACATTTACATGGTTGGAAAACACAAATTATCGTACTTAAGTTGAATAAAAAAAATTTTTAATTTGTGTGCTGGATCAAAAGAACATTCCTTTACAAAAGAGAGAATATAATATCGTCAAAGAGACGAAGAAAAAGAGGATGGGCCCTGGCCCGTGGGCCTTTGATCTGGAATTGAACGACGACTTTAAATAGTTTTAGGTCCAGAAAATTGCTGGCCGATCTATTTTCTGAAAAAAAATTTCTCTCCAGTCCTTCTTTTTTTTTTAATCGCTAAAAGGCACTTTGAGAATTTTTTTTCTAAAATGCCCTCAATAACATCATTGCTTCATATTTGAAATTTGAATTGATATATAAATGATTTCATGTTAATATAATCTTTTCTCATGTTTGGGTATCAATTTCCATGCATAAAACACGAATTTGATCAAATTCAAATTTTTTGAATTCATCCAGTTTTTCTTTGTTCTTGGGCTATTTTGGTCACTTTAATCTCAGTTTTAAGTTTCGAATTTGTTTAAAATCAATCTCATATTGTTATCCTCACTTAGTACTACATTTGTACACAATTTTTCTACAAAAAAAATACTATTTTCGAGATTAAAATCGAGCTTGACAGTGTGTTGTCCGAAAATAGAGGGAGATGTTCTTGGACTGATTTTGGGACTTTAATCAATGATTTGAGTTTAAATTTTGTATAATATCAATACCATACTGTTATAGGAAGTCAATACCATGTTTATATGTAAATTTTCCAACGAAAAACAACCATTTTAATCAATTTTGATATTATATTAAATTGGGCATCGGGATGCCTTAAATTGGGCATCGAGATGCCTTTAATTCACCAATGGTATTATGCTGGGCAACGCCCCTGAAAGGTAAACGAAAATCAAGTTCCAACCAGCGGTTGAAATTCAAACGTTGCCTTAGTTGCTCATCGCGATACCTTGGTAGCTTATCACGATGTCTTGGTTACTCATCGCGATGCCTTTGTTGATCATCGCGATGCCTTGGTTACTCATCGTGATGCCTTGGTTAGTCATCGCGATGCCTTTGTTGCTCATCGCGATGCCTTAGTTGCTCATCACGATGATTAACCCACGCGATGCCTTAGATTACTCATCGCGATGCCTTGGATTACTGATGCGCGCATATTTTTTTTTCACTAATGACATAATCATTTTTTGTTCCAAAATTTTCTTTTTCTAATTTAAAAAAATAAATAACTAAACTGAAACAATTATAAATATTTAAAAAAGAAACGATCCGTAATACACCCATTTATGTTTTAAGTCAACTACCTCATCGTTTTTTCTTGCCGTGGCGTAGAGACCAAGGATAAAAAGTCCCATTGATCCTTAAATACTTAAATAGGACGTGTCCAAATTTGTGTGTCCATTGATCCTTAAATACTTATATAGGACGTGTCCAAATTCGTGGACTTTACAGGGTTACACTTGAAAATCTGAAACCTATTTAACCAGAGTTTAGTGTAATTAATTTACGATTTATGTGAAATCAATGTATTAATGATAAAAAAATATTACAGTCCCACTATAGGTCGAAAATGTATTTACAAAAGCAAAAAAGCTAAAACATATTTACTGAAACAAAAGACACATTCGTTAAAGAAAAAATTCGATGGTTCCACAGAAAATGTATTTATAAAGAGCCCGTTTGGTCGTGTGTTTTAACCAAAATGCAGGGATAAAATGCAGCTTATTTGTAAAAATTGTGTTTCAATACTGTGGCAGAAAAAGCTGCATTTTCAAAACGTAGTTGTGTTTTAAAACGTTAGAATTCTCAGCTTTTTGAAAACGCAGCTACGTTTTAAAACATTATAATTCTCAGTTTTTTTTCAAAACGCAGATTTTAAAACGTTGATAGGAAAAAAAAAAAAAAAACTCCGTTTTAAAGCGATATCTCAAACGCATTTATAAGAAAAAAAATTGCGTTTTAAAAGCGCTGTGTTTTTAAAACACTACGTTTTAAAAATACTACATCAAACAGGCTCTAAAAAGGTATGTCCCGAATCGAAGGTCTAAGATTAATTTTCAATGTACTGTTGAGCACTAGAAACGAAAACCTCTTCTAAGAAAGTTTCTTTGCATACATAAGAGTTCGAGCTTAACTTATTTTTAAATTATAATCAAAGCCCCATTCCATTCACGCCAACCCCATTGATATAAAGTCTTTCCTTTTGTACCCAAATAAAAATTGAACAAATCGAAACATTACAGATAAATTGAGTATAATTTTCGAAATATGTTTTCTCATTTTTGGAGATACCAATGTAAAGTACTAAACCTTTGACGAAATTAGTGTTTTGTTCCTCTCATTTTGCTATTTAAACAAATCACGATTCAATTAATGAAATTTAACCTCGACGTAACAGCTCTTACATCACAGTCGTTGTTTTTTTTTTTTTAATAAAAATGTACATACTTTTGTTCCAAAAACACATGTTTCTTCAGAAAATATCTCTGTTGTTAGAAAAATATATTTAATTGTTCGAAACCAACTAGTGCAAACAAATGGTTAAAAAAAATAATTTAGGAACAATAATTTTGTTCCTCTCATTTTATTATTTAAACAAATAGTCAAACAGAACAATAATTTAGAAACGAATGTATTAATATATATTACGAATGAGGTTGGTCCAAGTAATACGCAAAAGATCTCGATATCGGCCTCTTGTGTTTAGAGAAAACTTCTTTGCTCTAATTACTTAAACAAAAGGTGTTGTTGGCCTCTTGTGTTTAAAGAAAACTTGTTTGAAAGTAGTTCATGTTTCTAGCAAAGAGTAATGTTATGTGTACTTAAAATGTGCACTAAATATGCATCAAAATTATATTTGACTTCTTCTGATTGGTCAGAGATTTTTAAATGGTAGGACTCACAAATCTTTTAACCAATTAAAAAATGTCGAGTGTAATTTTGGTACAAATTTAATATACATTTTAAGTACACATAACATTACTCTTCTAGCAATAGTACCTCTAAAATTATTCATAGTCAAAGCGAAGAATTGGAGAAAGCTGAACTATAATTTTATAGTTCTGTCTATTGAAGACCAACTTATTTTCCTTTTTCTTGAATTCGTACAATCCGTAACATCGTACAAGTGAAGTCTTTCAATATTGTGGACCGTATATCTCTTTGGTTCCATAGGTATTCTATGAATCTTGTTTATTTTTATTGGGTTAATTACACCATTAGTTCATTGACTAATAACCTTTTTACGATTAGTTCCTTAATAAAAAAATTTCAAATTTCATTCCCTAGAGTATCAAAAAGTCACGCGGCTAGTCCTTTTAATGGATGTCGTTAGTGATTTATCGTTGAGTTGCCCATGTGCCTCCCACGTGCATTTGACTAAGTGTAAAAATGGAATTTCCCTTCTTCTTCACATCAATGAGAATACCTTCTCTCTCTCACACACACATAGCAACCAGATCGAACCCAATGCAGCACATCAGAGCCAACGATTTCGACGGTGGGACGCCGACGATGGGTGATCTTCACCGGAAAGCCATGAATCCGCGTCTCCGCCATAACCTTCGCTGCTGATAAATTTAAAGCCATCTTTTCCACCTTCTTCCCTAAATTATCTCCACCTTTTTATAAGTCAACTTCGCTACTGCCATTGTTGATCAGTAAGCCCTCTTCTTTCAATTTCTTTTCCGAGCTCATCAACTGGCCCACTATTGCTGTTAAGAAACCAAGTAAACCCAAATCGATTTTGATTTTGAAATTTCAAAGCTCCCAAACCCAAACCAAGTTAATCGATTTCGAGAATTGTCTGATTCTTAACATTTGATGATCTGTGTATATATTGCAGACCCGGAGTATTTGAGGATTTGGTGGTTGTAGAGTTCAGAATTTGGCCATCGGAGGTGGTGGGGGATGGACTGTAGGGTGTGTGCTGCCACAGAGGACTTGTGGCTGAGAATGGCTGGTGGTGGTGGCGGTGGTGGTGTGGTGAGGCAAATGGGGAATGTGTTTAGTCATGAGAGCAAGCGTGACTTGGCTGTTATGGTGAGTGATTTTCTGGAGAATGGAAGTGGTGGGGCCAACTCAAGGTATAGTAGTAGTGATAGCGATTCTGGGTTCTGTGATCTTACTCACCTCGCCGACAAGATTTCTGGGTTCAGTGAAGCTGAGTTGAGTAATTTGGGTGGTTAATATCGTGGGTTGATGTCTGATTTTCATGGTCCTTTTTCATTTTTAAGGAATTTTGTTTTCTTTTCCTTTTGATGTCTAATTTTCACCATCGCCGGCGTTGAAATGGGTAACCGGAAACGGTGGTTGCAGTTTGGAGTCGGAGAAGATGAGGACTGTTGTTGGTTGTTGTTGTTGGTGCTGGGTTGCCGACTGTTGTTGCTATTGCGTTGATGTCTGAATTAGGGCAATTTTTTTTAAGTCTTGCACATGAAAGTCTATAAATACCCTTAACCAAAGTCACGTGTTGGGCATATGGCAGACTTAACAAAAAAAATCCTAACAGCATCCAACAAAAGGACTAAGCGTGTCTAGTTTGGTACTCTAGGGGCTGAAATTTAAAAAAAAATTGTTAAGGGACTAATGGTGAAAAGTTCATAGTCAAGGGACTAATGGTGTCATTAATCCATTTTTATTTTATTTTATTTTTGTTGGTAAGATTTATTGGGAGAAGATACATCCGAGCCACCAAACTTTTCGCAAAATTGCAGTCCCGCCACTGAAACTTTAAAACTATACTTTGGGCCACTGTAACTGTGGATAGTTGGGTGGCCCAAATATGGATTTTCTGAGCACGGATGCATCATAACTCGAGTACAGTGTCCCAAAGTGTAGTTGTAAAGTTTCAGTGGCCGGACTGCAATTTGGTGAAAAGTTCAGTGGTCCAGATATACCTTCTCCCATATTTATTAGAGCTAACCTATATGCATCTTAACTTAATCTAAGAGCCCGTTTGGTTGTGCGTTTTGGCCAATACTCAGGGATAAAACGCAACTTATTTCTAAAAATTGCATTTTCATGTTGCAACAAAAAAAGATGCATTTGAAATTCCAAGCTTTTTTCCAAAACGTAAAAAAAAAAAAAAAAAAATTGCGTTTTGAAACGATATCCCAAACGCATTTATAACAAAAAAATTGAGTTTCGGCGTTTCAAAAAATCTGCATTTTTAAAACTCTCCGCTTTGAAAATATTGCACCAAACGGGCTCTAACTCTCTAACGACCTATATCGTGTTTATTCCTTTCTCATTATCTAGCGTTTTTTTCTTTTCCTTAGCAACTTCTCTTCCTTTTATATCTCTATATCTCTTTTAACATTACACAAAAGTATACCTTTTCTTTTATTTCATGTAAAAGAACTAGTATGTCATCAAAAAAGAAAGAAAAAAAATTGTAAAATTAGTGAGTTTTATAGCTTAAATTTTAAAAATGAGACTTTTTACTAAGAAAAAACTAAAAAATAAAGCATGACAATATTTTGATGATGGAGGGATTATTTTTTGATTTCATATTTATAAGTTTTCTAAAATTTAATACTCCGTCGATTCATAGAAAAATTAGTCCTATTTTAAAAGTCAAACTTTTTTTATTATCGTAATTTTACCCCTCCATTTTCTTTAAATTGTATTCCTATTAAGGTTATACATTTTCTATATGTCATGCTATGCAAAACATCATATTTTTCAGTTTAAAAATGAAAGAAAAAAAAATATTTCGTATAACTTAAAATTTAGAAATTAACTATCATTTTTGTGACTGACAAAAAAAGTAAAATATTTTTTTGGAAACAAAAAGAATAGCATGTCTTGTCCTTAAGGGGTGGCTCAGTAATAAAATTGAGACTTTACAAAGTGTGAGGTTAGATGTTCGATCCCTTTTTACGCCCATTACGACATAAAAACAAAAAAACAAAAAAACAAAAAAAGCATGTCTAGTTGTATGTATTTGTTATCGTATTTACAAGTCCAAAGAAAAATACGGAGCACGTGTTAGAGTCTTTCTTTATCCATTAATTTTGTCTACTTTAAACAAAGAATGAAAGCGACAAGCATCAAAGAGTTTGACTACACTAATTTAAGTGTACAGGTTAAGAATCTATAATTTAGTAAATTTAAAATTGATAATTATTAAGTATGCCTTTCGAGTTATATTTTTTTATTTTTGACTAGTAATTAATATAAAATTTTCAAATTATCCTTTTTAAAACTAACGTACTAGACCTCACACGACGCAGTCAGTCTCTCTCACGCCTTCTCTCTTTCTCTCTCCTGCTCCTTCCTCCGGTCATTGAAGCACTGATTTTAAGCATTGGTAAGTCATCCTCTCTCTCTCTCTCTCTCTCTCTCTCTCTCTCTCTCTCTCACATTTTTACACACTACATCCATTGTTTATTCTTTCGGAGTTTATTTACGAATTGTTCGACCTTCGTCGAAGGACCCTAGGTTCATTCGAACGACTAGTGAACGGCTCTAAGGTTGTTCGAATGAACCACCCATGAACACCCTAGGGTCGTTCAAACAACTACCTACTTATGAATCGTTAAAAACAAAAACAAAAAAAGATTTCATGGGGTTTTTACGAAAAAAGTGTGATTGCGTTGAATATTAATTGAATTTGACCCCATGAAATTAGTATCAAGAAAAGGAATTTTAACAACCATGATAGAAACTACGATAATCCAGTTGTAACGAATTATCTAATGTCGATACTTAAACGAAAGTGGTCTCAAGAATCATTAATAGATGAACCTAAAGTAGACATAATTATTGAAACACAAATACTTTTAATAAAAAATGAGTCATTTTATTTTATAAAATAAATACTCCATATACATGTGAATCAAAATTAATTTTTGGGGTTGATATGGGTTTTTAGTGTCGTTGTTGCAGGGATTACGGAGGCAATTCTGTAAAATGAAGGCGATTCGGGCTGAATTGGAAGATTTGAATGGTCGTTATGGATAACTACATTCACGCATGTGAATGTGAGATTAAATTATAACCGTTAAAATTTAGAAGATGATAAAATCTCAGCAAGTAATTAACTTTAGTCAATTTCGCGTGCGAACTAAGCTGTATTGTAATATAGATAGATACTTAACATTTAAAAATACATGTATGCATAACTATCCTAATTAATGATCCTTAACATATGTTCTTAATGCACAAATTAACAAAATTCTTATTAATAATAGGATTATCGATAAAATAACCCATTCTACTTTGTTTTAGCTCCAATTTTACACTTTCTACTTTTTTTAATCATTTTACTATTATAGTCAAAATAGGATCCTCACTAAGTATTAATGAAAATCCTAACTACATCCAAGAATACTAATGAAATTGTTCATGAACTACTAATGTGAACAAGAATGTTGACATTGAAAAATAATTAAATAAAATAATTACAAAAGTGCTCATATGGCCTCCAAACCTCAATCCGGAACTTAGAAAAGAAAACGAAAAGAATAAATTGACCACTAACATCAACAACAGTTACGACCCGAATGGCTTTCGATTCGCCACCACAACCTCAAATACCCATAAATTTCACTTTTCACAACCTCAAAAACCAAAATCTTTGCCAAATTATATTGTTCGTCGACGGCAATGAAGTAAATTTGTAAACTTTCTTTATTATATTTTTTTTTCTTAAGATTCAAATCGAGTTTGGAAACAGTGTGAGTATTTTTGTCAACCAATTTCCAACGTCAGCATTCACACTGACATTAATAGTCCACTTAAAATTTTTGTTAGTATTCTTTAATCGAATTAAGACTTTCGTTAGTATTTTAAACGGAGTTAGAATTCAGGACTTAGTAAGAATATATAAAATATAATAAAACTTGAGTTACTACAATATTTGAGCTGAATTTTAAATTAATTTCATTCAATATTAATAATTTTTGAAATGCTTGTGTTTTTTTTTTTTTAAACTTACATTGTGTCAAAAATAACCTCAGTTTAATCGTACTAATAATGCTGGTGCGAAAAGGGAACATCTATATAGTCTATGATTAATATTAAATGAGAAAGAAGAGAAGATGGACTTTGGTCAAAGAAGAACCATTCTAAGATCAAAGTCTTCGCTGCTATTAAGAAAACAGAAAAATTGACAAGACTTTTCAAAGGGTGGCTGAATAAGACCGCCCTACCAACCACCTTCAATTCGTTGCTTTTTGACTCGTCCATGAACATCTCTCATTACTCATCCGGGTTAATTACACTTCTTTTTTTTAATAATTTTCATCAGATTTTACTCTTTTATTTTTCTTTTTTGAGAGTCCCGTACCACGTTGAGTCTAAAACTAATATTTGATCGAGATATTGTACCTATAAGCGAATAATATCTACTTTATATATTTGTATTTAATTATGATTATATTTGGTATATTCTTATTATTAGTTTGGTCTCCTAGTTATTATTGTATTGTAACTTTCTCCTAGTCGTTATTGTATTAGGTTAACTTGTAACTAAAGTATTGTAAACCTACAAATATGCACTCTTATCAATGAAAAGATCATGCCATTATTCACAAGAATTATTATTTTCTACATGGTATCATAGCAAAGACTCCACAAACCCTAAAATCACTATTTCTACAACCCTAAACACCATCGGCCTTCCCCACCGCACTGTCGCCACCCCCTTTCTCCTTCCTCCCAAAAGTGGTCGTCTCTCTCTCCTTGGCATCCATGGCTTCCAGCACAATCACCATCCAAGATCCCACATACGCCACCAAAACATATCAACTCATTAACATCAAAAACTATAACATCACCAAACTCACCCCCACTAGCTACCTCGCCTGGAAACTCTAGATTGAATCCACGTTTATTGGCTATGATCTCTACAAGTTTGTAGATGGCACCTCAGTCTACAAGTCAACCACAATCACAGTCAATAATGCCCAAGCACCCAACCCAGCCTATCACCCATGGATCCGATAAGACAAACTTTTGTTTGACGCCCTTGTCGGCTTCCTCCACAACCCTAGTTCCTCTAATTCAACAAGCGGTTATAGCTCAGAAGGCCTGGGTCATACTGGCCAACATATATGCTCACCCTACCCGCGGACATATCAAGCAAATCAAGGACCAGCTCAAGCGAGCTACCAAAGGCTCCCAGTCGATCTCCGAGTACATGCAGTTCATCAAGAGCAAATTTGATGAGCTCGCTGCCCTTGGCGTTACCCTCGACCATGAGGACCTCATAGAAATAGTGCTCAGTGGCATGGATGATGACTATCGACATGTCGTTGATGCAGTTGACGGACGGGACACTCCTATCCTTTTTAATAAACTTCATGAGAAGCTCATCAACCGCGAACTAGTGCTGAAGCAATTTAACTCCGTCTCCTCTCCCCACCCCGCCACGGCCAATACCGTGATGACTAGGTAACATGGGTCACCTCAACCTCAGTATCCTCGCCACCAGCAGCCCACACAGCCTCCTCGGCATCCTCAGTTGGGCAACCCTGGTCCTCGCCAACAGCAACCTTACCTCGACAAATGTTAAGGCTGCCGTCAATAAGGTCTCACAGTCGCTCAATGCCCCAACTTTCAGCTAGTTCCAGCCTCATCATCGACCTCGCCTCGCTCGTCGCATGCTGGCAACAGCTGGCAACCACGAGCACATATTGCAACAACATCAGGCATTCCAACACCGAGTTGGCTCCTCGACAGTGGTGCTTCCCACCATGTCACCATTGACCTCGACAATCTTTCACTACACACTCCGTACCGGGTCATGAAGACATGGTTATTGGTGATGGCACTGGGTTACACATTGCCAATACTGGTTCTACCTCTCTCCACACATCTTCTCACACCTTCCAATTACATAATATTCTGTTTGTACCTAGCATGCAAAGAAACTTCATTTCTATCTCTCAATTTTACACATCAAATAATGCATCTATTGAATTCTTACCCACTTCTTTTCGTGTGAAGGATCTATAGACAGGGACCTTGCTGCTGGAAGGGCAATCTAAGGATGGTGTGTATGTGTGAGCACCCCGATCCGCAGATCCTTCCTGGGCCTTTTTGCTCTGGACTCCCGAAATAATAGGTGTGATAAATGTGCACAACACATTTATTGAAAACAGAGTCGCCACCCTCATTTATATAGGAAATAAGAGAAAAACTGAGATTGTGGGTTCGGAGGTTAAGTTACGAGTTGGGAAGGTTTTACGCATCCAACTCGCCCTTTCGGTCTCTTATGATTGCATGCTCGAGTTTATATGCTACGAGTTTATTAAACTATGTGACGGAAGAGAACGGATCACGAAGATTTATATCTCAGTTTACGTTATAAAATGTATACATGCTTTATTTATTACAAAAGAAACAAAATAAATATAATATATATTTATATTTAATGAAAATAACTAAAATGAATATTTTAGTTTAAAGTATCTATATATATATATATATATATATATATTACATATTTATATATATAGATATACATATAATATCAACTATATAAATAAAAACGGACATTTCGATAGTTGAATTTAATGAATATGATACATGTATTTACATATCAAATATACCGAAATAAATATATAGACATTTACAATTCAAATATATTTATTTACATATTAAAATGGGTACATAAAATAACGAATGGAAGGATTTTACCTTCTGTCGTTTTACAGAATTCGGGCCAAGTTCTAGGCCGTTGTGTTATATTGGATCAATCTAGCTCGTAACCTGATGTTTGTGCTTCCACTGCTACCGATACGAGGAAAGGAAGACTTACGTTTTGATATTGGGTGTGTTCAAAGAACACTGTGTTTGTGTGTGTATGTGTGTGAAATTTGCCCAGGGAGAGAACGATTTATTTTCTCGGACTGAAGGAGAGCAAGAGAGAGAGCATATAGCTTTTCTTTCTTTTCTTTTTCTTTTCTTTCTTTCTACCGTGAGAGAGAGAGGAAGAGAGAGTTGAGTTGAGTGTTGAGTGTTGTTGGTGTGTTCTTTTTTGAAGGAGGAGTGTATTTATAGGTGATAGTTTGAGAGATATTTATGTTACTCTCCAGCCTAAGCAAGAAGGAAGGTTCGTTTGTACCTTCAAAGTCTTCAGCAGCCGGCGGCTTGACTTGTGAGGCAAAATGCTAATTTGGTGCGCAACGCACCAAGAAAGGAGACGACGCACCAAAGCTTTACAGCTTTTAGTGCGCGGCGCACAAGGTGAGGAAGTGGCGCACCAAACTTTGATTTGAATGTTACACTTAGAATCTTCATCTTTCATTCTTTATGCTTCAGGTCCCCTGTCAATTTTATTTAATCTTTATGCCTTGAAGTTGTTCCTTTGGCTTTTCAACCTTGAAATCATCTTCTTTTATGTTTTGCACCCTGTAAGCTTTGTTTCTTCAGATTTGACCCTTGATGTTGACGTAACTGAAGTTGTTAATGTTTGTTGGACGTCGTTAGTCCTGTTGGATATTTTGTTCCCTGAAATAATCATAGAAATAAGTGTTAGTCCATTTATAAATAAACAATTATTTATAGGACAATTCGTATAATTTGGGGCTACGAATTCTGGGTGTCTACAGTATGAATGGCCGAGCTCGATCCCACCTTGTCACCCCCACAGCCTTTACGAGTTTAAGAGTGTCCGCTCCTGACTGGCATCATCGACTTGGTCATCCTACTGCCCAAGTCCAAAGTCATATTGAGTCTATATTTTCTCTCGAGCACTCTCGAGCTAATTCATCTTTTTATGCGTGCTTATGCAATAAAAGTCACAAACTTCCTTTTACTTTATCTACTATTGTGTCCACCCACCCCCTTCAAATTATTTACTCTGATGTATAGACCTTGCCCATTCATTCCTTTGATGGGTTCAAATACTATATTATCTTCGTTAATCACTACACGCATTACATTTAGCTCTACCATCTCAAAAGAAAATCTGATGTTGGATCCATCTTTCCTCGCTTCCAACCCCTAGTCGAAAACCACTTCAAACACAAAATAGTCACCCTCTACTCAGACAATGGTGGCGAATATACTGGCCTCACCAAAACTACCGGCCTCGCCACCTACCTCCCACTAATGGCATCTCGCACCTTACTTCGCCCCCTCACACACCCGAGCACAATGCTTTCTCCGAACGCCGTCATCGACACATTGTTGAAACCGGTCTGTCTCTACTATCCAAGGCTTCTCTCCCACTCACCTACTGGTTGTAGGTCTTCCTTACAGCTACTTATCTTATCAAATCGACTTCCCACTCCCTTTCCAGATGCTCTCTCCCTATCACAAATTCTTCGGGTCTGCTCCCAACTACTTAAAACTTTGAGCTTTTAGATGTCTATGCTATCCTGGATGCGACCATACTCAAATCACAAACTCGATCCTCACTCGACTCCCTGTGTCTTTCTTGGGTATTCCCCCACCCAAAGTGCCTATATCTGTTATGACACGACCAGCACAAAGCTCTTCGTCTCCCGCCATGTTCAGTTTATCAAGTCTGAGTTTCACATGTCTAAGGTCGAGCTGGGTTTCGTTGTAAGCTCACAAGGTAGACAGGTTGATGAGGAAAAGATCCAAGCCATTCGAGGATGGCCTAGCCCTACAAATGTGGGAGAGGTAAAGAGTTTTCATGAACTTGTTAGTTTCTACTGCAGCTTTGTGAAGGACTTATCGGATCACCACTCACTGAAGTAATCTAGGAAAGTGTGGGTTTTAAATGGGGTGAAAGAACAAGAAAAAGCGTTTCAACTTCTTAAACAAAAGTTGACTAATGCTCCATTATTAGTTTTGCCTAACTTTGATAAAACCTTTGAGATTGAATGTGACGCTTCAGGTATTGGCATAGGAGCGGTACTCATGCAAGAAGGGCGACCAATTGCATACTTCAGCGAAAAGTTAAAAGGGGCAAGTTTAAATTACCCTACCTATGACAAGGAATTATATGCATTAGTTAGGGCATTGGAGACCTGGCAACATTACCTTGACTATGAACTTGTCCATGATTAGTCCCTTAACAAAAATTTGCATCGTTTTTGTTGTCACGCTGGCAGTCCTTTTGATGGATGCCGTTAAATAATTTCCGTTAACTCAATCATGTGTGTTGCACATGCTATTTTTCAAAGGTATTATGGAAAATTTCTAGTGGGATTTAATTATAACAAATTTATATCTTTTTTTATTTGAATAAATAAATTTTTATCTTAATCTAATTAAAAATATTAGTCATTTATCTCAATGTAATTATAATATTAAATATTAACGTTAATTTAATTAGGGCTAGTAATAGTGTTCAAACAAAATTAGGATTAGTAATTACTACACTAATTGGTCAAATAAAAAAAAAAAACTTAAGCAACCAAACCATCACCCATCACTTTCCTTCCCGTCTCTCGTCTCTGACTCCCCGCCCCCCACCCCCAGCTCCGGCATCGCCAATTCTGCCACCGCCGACTTCGAAGGCTTCAACATCGACGACGACCTCGACGACTCTCTCCACCCTCTCTCCGATCTCCCTCTCCGATCCCATCCACCTCCCACCACTCTATCCATCCCCTCCGATCCCGAATCTCACCATGGCCCACCTCCCCCCAACGGCGAGTGTGAAAACGAAGAGAACCGAACTGGAGAAGTCGAGGAAGAGCAACAAAGCTTCTTCATAACCGAAGGAGACGCTAAAGTCGACGACGTCAGAAGGTCTTCGAAGAAAGATCTCTTTCCGCACACAATCGCAGACATTGTTCAATCAATCATCGTTCCAAAACTCTCAGTTTAGATCAATTCAACTCCCCCTTCCTTCAAGATTTCTTGCATTTAAGAAATCAAGAATACGGAATTTGAGATTGAGATTGAGTAGTCAACAAGAGATTTATCGATTGGGTCTAGTTAGGGTTTTGTAAAAGCGAGTCGAAGCTGGGAGGCATATAAGCAACTTACGGCATCCATCAAAAGGACTGCCGGCATGACAAATTGAAGTGTTAGGGACAAAAACGATCCAAATTTTTGTTAAAGGACTAATTGTGAATAAGTCCATAATCAAAAGACAAATGGTGTCATTAACCCTATTCATTAATTAGAAACAAAATAAACTTAACAAGACGATTTTTGTTAAGGAAGCATGTTTAATAAACAATTTTTTCTACAATAATAAATATAATAGGGGTCAAAATTCCCTATAGTGTAAATATTTTCACAAAGAAAGGGGATCAAATAATTTATAAATTACAAAAATAGTATATTAGTTTGAAAATTTTACAAATTTGTAGTAGTTAAATGTTAATCCTTCAAAATTAAAAGGGATCAAATACCCCCTTTATCTCAAAAAACTATGTCGAAAAAATAGGTGTGTCTATTATGCACCTTTCTAAGAAAAAAAATTTTACAGGATCAATGACTTGAACTAGTGGAGCATTAGGCTAAGTCCAGCTGCCAGTCATGAAGATGAGAAACGATCTTAGGAAATTATATGTATAATAAATCTAAAACAAAGAGAGAAAAAAAAAACGTTACAAAGGCCTCATTTCCTTAACTACTAGCCTGGCAAGAACTAAACTTGTCCCCGGCAATTCAAGCACACGATCTACTCGAGGAATTACAGCAGGAACAAACACGGGTAGCTGGCTCCCGTCGAGAGAAACATTTTATAGAGGTTGACTAAAATATATGATACAACAGACCACATTTACATTGAACGGGGTGGTACAGCACAACCTGTAAGTATACATACATACATACATACATACAGATTATACCAGATCAAAGGAAACCTATTACGCATACACAAAACTTAGAGACCAGCTATCACTCACCAATTGTATCCATCCTGGATTTTTTTCATCTATGAAGCTGATACCCAATTCTTTTTCCTTTTTGACATTTTTTCTTTTCCCTCTCCCCCCCAATTTTAGGTTCTACTCTACAGTTATTTCTAATATAGTGGTAAGTCTGGGCTTTTTATATCTCCTAAGAAGCAACGAAGAACATACAACACTTACTGACGAGAGAGCCATGCACGCACCAGCTGCCCATGGCGGCAATCTGATCTTTAACCAAGGAAAGAAAACTCCGGCAGCAATAGGTATTGCAATCACATTGTAGGCCATGGCAAAAATGTAATTCAACCGAATACGAGAGAAGGTCTTTCTTGAGAGATCAATGGCTGTTATCACATCTTCTAAGTTGTTCCTCATCAGAACATAGTCAGCCGCCTCTATTGCAATATCTGTTCCAGCCCCAATTGCCATTCCAACATCCGCGGCAGCTAAGGCAGGAGAGTCATTGATACCATCACCCACCATAGCAACAGTGCTACCGTCTTTCTGAAATGAAAGGATGACATCAGCTTTTCCGGCTGGCATCACTTCTGCCCTAATGTCTTCAATGCCAACCTGCAGAGCAATGTAAACATTTACTTACTCTCATAGGAATTTGTAAATATAGTGCCATCAAAATAATGAAGATGCTGACAATGAAGTTATTGCGTGCATACGAGAAAATAAATACTCCCTCCGTCCCAAAGTGAGTGTCACTTTCTAGTTTTTTTTGTAAAAGTTAAGGAATTTGACATGCCTTTTTAGTCGTACATACATATGAATGCCCTAGTGCTCACACTAAAGTATTGCGAGTGCACGTTGGAACATGATAAATACTCTCTCCGTTCCATCCAAAAAGTTCACGTTTGAAAAGTCTAACAATTATTAGTGTCATTGAAGTTGGTCATAATTACAAAAATACTTAAGCACAAGCAAGATGTTTACAACACAAGTGGAGGGTAAAGATGAAAGGTTATGGAAATTGTAAGCATAATTTTTGAAAGCGGACTCTTTCAGTGATGCATCCAAATATAGTATAGTGGACTCTTTGACTGGAACGACGGGAGTAGCAAAGATGAATGCAGTAACTTTATAGAAAACGAATGCTCGTTTTGGGAACCGGGGAGGGATTAAAAGATATGGCCATACTCAAAAGCCTGTTATTTTGTGTTTTCCCTCTTAGAAGCTTCTAAATATCTGTGGCATGAAAGACTATAGAGATAATTACAGACCTCCTTAGCAACAGCCCGAGCAGTCCTCCAGTTATCCCCAGTAACCATGATAGGTACAACACCCATTTTTTTAAGGCCTTCTACTACTACAGCGGCTTCTCTCTTTAGTGGATCAGCCACTCCCACCACACCAATAAGCTCAGAATCATATGCTACTAGTATGCCAGTCTTTGCATTTTCTTCGAGATTGACCACAAAACTTTCAGCATCCGTTGGGATTGTGATCCCTTTCTCCATCAACAAATTTCTGTTACCGACCTGTAAAGTACAATTTCACATAAGAAACAGCATAAATCCATGCTTTCTCTTTCAAATTATTGTACTCAAATAAGCAACATAAATGAGTAGGTTAAAAACTCACCAAAACCTGCTTCCCATAGATAAAGCACTGGACACCTCTTCCAGGAAGTGCACAGAATTCTGATGCATCAAGTAGCCATCCAGAGGATGTCTGCTCCTCCCTATGGTGTTGAGCATCCTTGGTTGCAGAAGGCTCCTCAAAGAAATGGAAATGGCGGGCATGTTCCACTATGGCTTTTGCCAAAGGATGTTCACTGCTAGCCTAAGGCAAAGAGAACACACAGATTCTTTGATTTTAAAAAACTAGACTACAAAAAAATAACATTTGTATTTCTCTTTCATTTCCATTTTAAATGTAGTATAACACTGTAGAAGCACACTGATATCCTCCAACTGGAGGGAAGAACGCGGGGTGTGCGCAGAATCCAAAGATCAGGAAACTCACTTGGGGGTATATGCAGATTGTTTCATTGCCTCAAGCATGACACAAAATGAGAACCATAAAAAGAATGACTAAAACCAGACAAGAAAGGGAAAATTACCTCTGCTGAAGCTACTAATGTAAGGAAGTCCCCGCGACCCATTTCTGTGAAAACTTTTATAGTCGTAACTGTGGCTTTTCCCTGGGTTAGGGTCCCAGTTTTGTCAAATATCACATACTTAACCATCTGAGCCCTCTCCAATGCTTCTCCTCCTTTGATTAGAACACCATTATTTGCTCCAACCCCTGTTGCAACCATTACAGCCGTTGGGGTGGCCAAGCCAAGTGCACATGGACATGCAATCACAACTACTGATATTGAAAACATGAGGGCAAAAACAAAGTAATTGCCATTTTCAGGTAACCAGTCTTCTGGATAAGCTTTAAGAGCTCCACCAATATACCTACAGATTAAAAAATGAAAAAGGATATTCAACCCAAAACTTCAGTTTTGACAAAGTAAAACTACATCGTAGTGAACTTACCACCCCAATAACGTGATTAATGACAAAAAGACAACTGTAGGCACAAAAATGCTTGCAACCTGCAAGTGAAGGATACCAAGAATAAGGATAGTACTCGTATAACATATACGTGTAGATACTAGATGCCAGAAAAGGAAAATGACCCATTTGATGCAAACAGCCCAACGCAGTATAGAACTTCAGAGCGTAAATTAGCTAGCGATAAGTAACCTCTGGTTACTGTTGAAAACATAAGCGTCAAATTGATATAATATTAGAATTTGATGTCTCGTTCACAGAAGACACATCTAATCTTCAAGAAAGAACATCCATCTATTTCAAAGTGGCATGTTTTTATACTAAGCATGGATAAGTTTCCTATCTGTAGGATGGTAGGTGAGAGCCGACCTCTACGTATGGACTGGGATCTCAGTTGATTGACACGATGGATCCTGTAGGATAAGCGTTTGTTCGACTTTCACTAGATCTTTTAGTCTTCAACAGCAGTGAGTTTTCTCATTGGTTCAGTTGGCCTAAGCAAGTACCAAGTCCCACAATCTACCAGCTTTCATTTTGCCACTTGATGTCATTGTTTTCTTCAGGCCTATTTCAGCGGAGCTGAATCTCCGAAAGTTGGCCAAAGAGCTTTATCATTTCTGCTAACATTACTCCCAGTTTCGTCTACTATTCTTCTATCGGATTCTATGATGCAAAAAAATTTATTGCAGTTATTTTAAATGAATAAATGTTTAACCATTTCAGGATTGATCCGCGATAATTCAATCAAGTTTTAGAAGAGGAGATTAAACAATGCAGCTGTTTCATTCGTATTAAGTAATTTAGCAACATTAGTCCATCTTACTATAGTTATAGCAAATTAATAATGATTCCTTACAACTTTTAATTCAGTGCATTGGATATTTACCTGTTTAGTTATGATCTACGTGCATCTTTCAATTCTTTTATCTATATTCACTCCGTCCCAAAATGAGAGTACATTTTTGTTCATGAAAAACCCAGGATTCATCAAGAGCACCATTTTCTCATGATCATATCAAAGGATCCAAGGGTAAAATGGTAAAAGTAAAGATTAGAAAATAGATTTTTTTTTTTTGGAATGGCCTAAAAAGGAATAATGGACTCTTTTTAGGAATGCAGGGAGTATTATATATATATATATATAGGCATTGATGACGGTTGCCAAACTCATTTGTGCCTCCAGTCCAGCTTCTGAATGAACAAGTGAAGTTGGACTCATCCCGACTGCTCAGAAGTTCCAATTTTTGTGGTAACCGTCCAGCTACTACTGGGCAACTTGGCTGTCTTCAGCAGAGAAACATGTCTTCTTATTCCATCTTTTCTAGAAGGGTTCATAGGCATTCGCTACTTCTGCTCCAAAGTTTGTTTAATGAAGAAATATTTCTTTCCAACCAGCCGGTAGGACGGAGGTAGTACTTAATTTCAATTGAGGCACTGAAAATTCTTGCCTTTCCTTAAGGCAGAACTACTTTTAAACCATTTCAAATTGGATCGCAGCTAATTCAAATATAATGTCTTAGAAGGAGATTAAAGGCTGTGACGGCTGCAGTTGTAATAAAACATTAAAACGAGACGCCTTTAGCCATATTTATTATATTAATCAATTTTAACAATGATCATTCATGTAAAGGTACCGGAGATCTTACAAATTACCTAAAAATATTAATTTAAAAGTAACTACAACTCGTAATTACCATTGATCCATATTAGAGACTGATAAACATTAAGAATATTAACACTCGGATAATGGGTACTACAATCATTGAAAATTGCTGGGCAACTCATGGAGTGAGGACTGAGGACAAAGACAATGCAAAGCAAGTTTTTGAAATTTTACTTTTTCAGTTCCTCATGCCAACAGAATCATTTAATTAACATGCTCACTGCAGAACTAGTTCAGTCTTCATTCATGTATCATCTAGTGTTTACCATATCTCACATAATAAATCTTAAACTAACGCATAAGATAATTAACAAGGAACATAAGAACAGAACTCTAATAAATTAAATCCACTTATCAACAAAAAAAATTTAATCCAACTCATACATGCTAAAATAACAACGGAATATGATATCACCATGCTCAACTATGACACTAACAGCACATAAAATACACTCGGCAGAAAAAATCTGAGGTGACTGGTTGAGCAGTGTCACTGCAGTATATGCATCTAAAAGGTGAAGCCTATAATTAAAACCATACATACAGGGCAAGTCTATGTTCAAAAAGAGGAAATCAAAGAAGTTTCTGCAGAGCAAGAGTGGAATAAGCAGCTGTTTAGATATCTGTATTCAAGGAGCGACAACTTTAAGAACCAATAAGCAAAGAACCTAATCACCATCTGGAAAGAAAGAAACTAAAATTTAACACAACACAATGAGGTTAAACTTAAAAAATATGCTTACGTAATCAGCAAACTTCTGAATTGGAGCTTTAGACATTTGTGCCATCTCAACCAGAGAAATTATCTGACTCAAAACAGTGTCAGACCCTACTTTGGTAGCTTGAACATGGAGGGAACCATGTAAATTTATTGTACCTCCAATAACAGACGAATCAACCTCCTTCAAAACAGGCGCAGCTTCACCAGTAACCATACTCTCATTAACATAACTTGAACCCCAGAAGACAGAACCATCAACAGGAACCTTTGTACCAGGAAGAACTTTCAATACATCACCAGGCTGAATCAGCAATGCGTCGATTTCCCTTTCTACAACAATTTTTCCGCCTGGGAAATTAAGATAACTTAAATTACAATTTAAACTAAAAACTTCAATGACCAGCATCAATCTAGTTACTGTTCAAGTTCAAAGAAAGCTATAAAAAATTTATTTTCTGTCTCATTGATACTTGTCGGAGAAAGAAGGATACCAGAAGAAAAAAGTTAGAACCTCAATATGGTTTTAAAAAGAAAAAAAAAAAAAAGTTGTTGTAACCTCAATATAGTAGAACTGGTTCCCTAAACCTTCTACAGAAACTGCAGTAAAGGAGATACCTTTATCTTTGATAAGAAGCAAGGCTGTTGCTGGGGCGAGTTCCACCAACTTCTTTATAGCATCCGATGTTTTCCCCTTTGCAAGAATTTCCAAGTACTTCCCCAGTAGTACAAATGTTATTAGCATTGCACTTGTTTCAAAGTAAGTTGGAGACCAAAACCCAGTGATTGCACCGTATAGAAGAGCACAAACAGAGTAAAAGTAAGAAGCTGACGTTCCCAGTGCCACCAAGACATCCATGTTTGTTGAACCATTCCGTAGTGCTCTGCCAGCTGCAACATAGAAACGCTTCCCAATACCAAATTGAATAACACTAACCAGAGCCCACTTCAACCAATCACCCATTTGGAAAGGACCACATCGCCAAAGCAATAAAGAATACACCAGAGGTATGCTCGGGCAGACAAATCGCATGAAAAATATAGGGATCTGGCACCAATTTATGGGAGTCAAGAAGTATTTTGGGAGAAAAAAGGGGGGGAGAGAGAGAGAGAGAGAGGAGGCAGGAAATGCAAGAAGCTTTATATTTGTTAGTATAAAGGAATAAACAGTATATCCAGTAAGTTAAGTTTTGCAAACGAAACGTGTCAGCATAAAACTTGGTTTTCTTAAAGTCACCAGCATGTGCTTCCAGGAACCGAGCATTGAAACCAAGCAAAAGTAAACTCATAAAGGATAAATCGTCCAATTTTACAGGCCAACAGCGAAACATTATGTTCCTAGAAAAGGTCATAAAGGATTAACAAATTACTGAAATTATTAGTAGATAAAGATGATTTACTCACACTAAGAAATAGACTGGCAGTAAAGAGACGAAACATTCTCGAGGATTCTTCTAGATCTTGAGAAACCATCCTCGTATATGGGTTCTTGACATGTAAAGTAAACTTTCCGGAGCTTTCTCCATTAATCGCATCAACTAATGACCTAGCACCAAGAACCTCAGGATCAAAGACAACGTCTAATTCTCTTGTTGTCCTGTTGAAACAAAATTGTCTAACTCCTTTCAAGCTGCAAAGTATTCCTTCTAAAAGATGTACATCCAAATCAGTGTATATCCCAGTAACTTCTAATATGATTTTATCCTGCTCACTACTCTGTACAAGCGAAGCTTCAAAACCAGCATCTTCAATTGCATTAACAACGTCGTCCTTGCTGATTATTGTAGGATCATACTCGACCTCCCCTAACGAAGTAGCCAGAGAAACTACAGCTCTTTTGACACCAGGAAGCTTTCTTAAGATACCTTCAACAGAGTTTACACAAGCCGCACAAGTCATACCTCCTATTGTGAATTGCCCTATTAACGTCCCATGTGGCTTCGTTCGAGAGGTACTCGGTTCATTTAGAATCTCTGCCTCAAACCCTGCATCTTCTATTGCATTCTTGACATCTTCATCCTAAAACAAGAAAGTAATGAAAGGTGTAAATATGGAAATAAAGACATTATCATCAATCGCTTAGCATGTCACATTTAGAATACTGATATCAGAAGGATAACCTCGATAAATGTCTAAAGTGTTTAGGGCCCAACTGCACAACGATGATATGAGGGCATCACTATGTAAAGAACATCGAAGATACCTCTAAATATTGGGATCATACGTGATCTTATTATCTTTATCTTTCTTCCAGCCCAAAAGGAAAAAAATCCTTCCTTATGGAAGAATCATCATTGTTACTTAAGCTGCTGTATTGTATTTTAAAGCAGCATAAACGGAATTTGGCAAAATCTAGCTAAAGTATGCTTTCAGGAACTAACTCAGATAAGTTTAATCAACAGGAAACAGAATTGACTCAAACATTGATGCGCAAAAGTTCATACCTAAAAAAATTATAGGAAACAAAAGAAACAAGTGATTGAACTCAGTGCTGGATGTTGCTCAGTTCTAGTTTTTAGAATATATAAACTTCTTAGTGCATCTAAAAGTGACCAAGTTATTTCCAAACATAGTGTCAACAAGACCACTGATTTCAAACAAATGGATTAGGCACGCTAAACTTTAATGCACATCCATTACTATAGTCGAATCATATAACATTTATTTTTAAGGATCATACTTGTCAAATGTGGTTAAAATGTTTATTACCTGAACTACCTTTACTTTACAATCCCCTTCTCTTTTATGAAGCCTGGAACGGATTCAATGAAAGACAGAGACACCATACTTTGTGGGCACAGCAACTAAAACAAACACGTTATCCAAATCCCGTGTCATGATTTTATTTAAAAAAAAACTTGAATTCCGAAGAATATAGGCTCATTTGGTGAGATACTCAATAATTATCAGCCAAGAAATCCAGCTCCATCATTGCATACAATTCAAAAGCTCGATAAATTCATCAGAAAAGTAACTTTAAACTAATCACAAATCAACAACATCAATATTCAAAAATGAATTCATTCATATATGTGATCATTACTAGATAAGTTAAATGGAGCTCAAAACCTCCATTATTTTATTATTTATAAATAAAAAACCAAAAAAAAAAAAAAAAGTTCCGCAGAAATTAGTTTGAAACTATTTAAAATTTAAATCAAATTATTACTTAGTTAACGAAAAATGAAAGAAGAGAGAGAAGACTAACCTTGACCAAATTGGGATCGAAAACAACGTCGGCCTTATTCTGTAACAAAGCGACGGTAGCCCGAACAATGCCGTTGAGGCTCATGAGAGCACTTTCCACGGAATTCGAGCAGGCGGCACAGGTCATTCCGGTGACACGAACCTGAATTCTCTTCATACCTTCCTCTAAGCTCTCTAGTTTCGCCGTATTATCGTCGTCCTCGTAGGAATCGAGCAGCCTGACGTCCTCTAGATCGCCGGCGGAGGCGATCAACGTCGAATTCCGGCCGCCTGAGCCGGTCGTAGTCAGCTGAAGGTCTCTAAAAGTCGGCGCCATTGATAAAATCGAGAACAATTTACCAGACAAAATCTCTCCCTCTCCCTTTCTCTCTCTAAAAATATATGAACGTGTTCTTTGTTTATAAGGTAGGAGAGAGAAAGAGGAGGGTGGGGTTTAGCGAGGGAGGTGGTAAAGACAGCGAAATTGTAACTAAAATCAGAATAAGTTACAGATAATCCCCCTAAACTATGGATTAAGTTCGAATTTCCACCCATCTACCAATTGAAGCAATGTTATCCTCTTCAGTTATAATATTTTCTTTAATCGCACCTTCTATTTAAGTTATGTCGTTTGAGTTGACGAAAAATGTCCAACTGAGACTCACACGACCATCTTTAGATTGTTTTTTTTTTTTACCATAATATTATTTTTTTGATGTTTCAATTGACTATCTCGTACATAGGGACTACAAAGAAGATTTTAGGGCAACAAGGATAAGATTGTCACTTGAAACATCAAAAGGATATTAGGGTAAAATAATTACGTAATATTGATCATGTGACTATCAAGTGTGCATTTTCCGTCAATTCAAACAGTAGTATCTAAACAGAAAATACGATTAAAAAAATATTATAGTTAAGGGAGGCATATTGTTGTAATTGGTAGTCAAGGGGGGTTATCTGTAATTTACACCTAATATTAAAAGTTAGCTTGATGGTGGGTTAGAGCAGGTAGACCAAGGAATATTATTTTAATTTCCGGTTTTGACCTTGTGGTTTACATTATATTCGTAATGTGTCCATCGTACTGCTCCAATTACTTTTGCTGATTGTTGTACTACACACTAATTAAGTGGTCTACGTCATATGCGTTATGGCTGAGCGGGAATGGATTGATTAAATTATAAAAGTTACATATGGCCTCCTGAAGTATGTCAGTTTATTTATGTGGCCCCTTAAATTATTTTATCCGACAAAGAAACCCTCTTATATGTGTGTGTCCATGTGTGTGTCATTGTGCTTATATAGCTACAATTGTAGAGAGGGATAGAGGTGGTGATGATGGGAGGTTCTTGATTGAGCTTAAGATTTTCTTACTAGTTTATGTTCTTATTATTTGGTCCTGCGCTTATATAATGGGTCTTTTAGAGAGGAAGATTGTGTCAGTCACTTGAGATGACCTAAGGAGCTGAGTCGGGAGACTAATAGGGTAGTTTGGTGAGTATATTTTATTCAATAGTCACATGTGTGTACTTACGACCCAAATTAGTATTTTAGTGTTATTTACTTACACTTTGCACCTTTATACTTTCTTTTGTGTCCGTTTTTATTTAAATTTGGATTGGATTAGGTCAGATCCAAGTGAAGTGTCAATTATTCAAAGTTTAAGAGGGTTTGTTGTTGCATAAATAAGTTTAAGGGGGCAACACAAAAATCCCAAAAGTTAAAAGGGGGGTTTATGTAATTTTCTCATTATTTTATTAGTTAGGATTAGGATAAGGATTGTTTTTGGAGAAAATGTTATTTTTCTCCACTATTTTTTCTGTTTTATGTCTTAAAAGAGAAAGTGTAGTAATTAAGGTTAGTTGGAGTAAATTCTCAACAAAAACAAAAGGTTTGTTGGGAGACTTTGGAGTAGATTCATCAAATTTTAATGTTTTTGTCTTTTTTTTTGTTGCTTTTCAGGTGAAGTGGGATTCTTTCTTCTTTTGATCTTCATAATAATAGTAAGAAAATGCTAATAAGTGTATTAGAGCATTTTATAAGATTATTAAATTAGAAAGATTATCTTAAAATTCTCTTTAATGACTTTATCATAAATTTTAAGATAGACTTTTCTAACACTTAAAAATACTTCGAAAGTACTTTAAAAAAACTTACTAAATAAGCTATAATGTTTCTTCCGTCTCAAACAAAAAGTCATACTTTTTATTTTTGGTTGCTTCAAGAATAGTCTCGTTGTTTTTTTTTTTTTTTTGATATCCTAAATCTAACCTAAACCCCCAAAGACTCCCCAACGTGATTCGACCTTGGGACCAACAACAGGGGGAGTGAGACTCTAACCAGTAGAGCAATCACTGAATCACAGAATAGTCTCGTTTTTTAAGTTTAAAATTTTAGACTTTCATATTTTTCATTGTGTTATACAAATATATATATATATATAGCTTTTAGTATAATAATAATAAGATATAAAAACTAAATATTTAGTTTTAAAAAATTAATTTATCAAAATAATCTTTTTGGGACTTAGGAAGTAACATAAACCATAGTTGATCAGAGACTCGTGGAGGATGATAGAGAACTCCACACCAAAATAAAAAGAAAAAGATGAAAAAGTGGATTGTAAAATTTGGCAGTACCCGGTCCCACAGTAAATGAAAGAACAAACAAATTGCAATCCACGTGTCCACTCTCCATTATGCAATTAACATGTCCAATTCCATGTTACAGAAATATTCTATCTGTAGAAGTGAAAAAAAATATATTTATTTTTTGGTTGAAAATGAGTATTTATTTTTTATGTTTTTATAAAAATTAAGAAAATTAATTTTTAAATTATTTTAATAACACATATCCATTAGTCATGTAACTTGACTATCCTTAGTATATAGGTTATATTATTGCATGTGAACAGTAGAACATATAGTTACTCTCGGTCCCTAAATAAATAAATGTTTATTTAAAAAATTGTCCTTAAATAATTATCTAATTTTGTATGAAGTATTAGATTTTATTATTTGTTGTAGACTTGTAGTGCTTTAATAAGAAAAATTGTCGGTGTTATAAGGATCAAAAAATTGAAAGGATTTTAGCCCCACAGACGAAATATGTGCATGAGTGGATCAATAAAAATCGTATCAAAGTATTAATTCTCGTGCATCTTGATTTAGTTCTGATTCTAAATTTTATTAAAATTTGAAGTATTAATTTGGTTCAATTTATCTTCTTTTTAAATAAAAAATAGACGGACCAAACCGTGATCACCGTTGTTTCTATTATACCTATTGAAACTTGGAGTTGAGTTAGTTGACCGGGTAATAAGTCAATTACTTTGCCATCAGATTTACGAAAATAACCTTGTCGTCTAGAAACTTGAGAGTTGAGACAGGCATTTTTCAGCCAATGCAAAGTAAGAAAAGCAAAAGAAGAAACGAAAAAAACGTTGAAAATTTTGGCTACGGAAACTGAGAAGGACAACTCCACAAGTCTCTAAGCCAATATTAAACTTTGACATTGCGTCTACAGTCAGTCAATGGGGGCATGTTTGGCTTTAACCATACGTAAAATCAACTTTTATAAGATTTTCATAAATCAAATAATTTTGCAGAAATTATTGTTGTAATGAATTTTTGAATGTTCTGATTAGCATCTCTAGTCCGTTGGACATATAATCGCTAAAAGTAGTAAAAAGGTTACTCGAATTTTGACCAATTTTACATGTAGTTACCTACTTCCTTCGTCCCTAAATTATTGTCTTACTCTTTTTTTTTGTCCGTTTCTAAATAATTATCTTGTTTGAAACTTTCTTTTTAAAACATTATTTTTATTATTTTATCCTTACTTTTTCTTCTTATTTTAATTATAAGCCACATGCACATGGCATTAAAAGAAACAACACACTATATTAATATTAATAATCAAGTCAATTAATTTTTCTTAATCCGTGTGCCGAGTCAAACAAGACAATAATTTAGGAACGGAGGGAGTATTAAAAAGAAAATTGATTTTGATCATTGAATTCGTTAACATTTTAAAATATGCTCACAACATGGACAGAAATGTTAAAAATTGTTTTTGTCGAAAGTTAGTCTGGTTAGGTCACGTGACTAACGGGAGTAATCTTCTGCTCAATCGTTGCTGAAGTGAGATGATGAGTCACCTTGGCCGTTGAAAACTCACATATGTGTTAATAACATAATTTTTACCGCTTAAAGTAACCAATCCTTTTACGTCAGTAATGACTAACTAAAAGGTAACTTTTGTGTTAGTCAGGTGACCTCGCACGACCAATTTCCAATAAAAGAATAACATTTCAATTCATGTTGTGAAGAAATTTCGAAATGCTAACCACATTGATGACCAAATTAAAATTTTTTTTTTAATTGGTGTGGCTACATTTGAAATTGACTAAAACTTGAGTTACCTTTTTATTATTTTGGCCAAATATAATTAATCCACACGCAGATTAATTATAATCAGGCTGTCATAATCATGCATACCAAATAGTACAGCATTGATGGGAAAAGCCAAACTATAATCAAGTAGGTACTGTATTGGAAAAAAATTTTGAACGGACGGCTAGAAAAATTTATTAGATTGAGTCGTCTAATAATAGACTTGACATAGAAAAATTATTGCCCTTTATTCACATATCCTCTATTCTAAAAATGTGTTTCATCTCCTATTTTAATCGTTGAATTTTCATTACATGTACATCAAAAATCACGGGACAATTAATGCTGTTTATTCTTACGCACATGTGGCAAAAATCTAACAATTAAAATACGAGATAAAATATATTTTTGGAATAGAGGATCCTGTCTGCTCACGCATTCGTGAGACTTCATGTCAAATTTCTCATGGATAAACGATCTCAAAACACCTGGCATAAAACAATTAGATGTTGAATTTCAAACTTTTATTTTGTTATATTTACGTTTTTTTAATAGTAAATATTTAAATTTTCCAACGGTAGGGCTACACTTAAAAAAAGTTTATTTTTAGTTACGGTCAGTTGTATGTTGTTTTGTTCAGAGTTACCAGTATTATAATATTTATCAGTAATATTTTTTTCTTAATTTAATACACTATATTAAAATCTACTTTTTTTTATATTTACGTTTTAATTATTTGTTTAATTTTTATACTGCACTCACTATATATATATATATATATATATATATATTTGTATATGTTTGTATTTCAAAGATATCCATGTAAGATTGTGGCCATCAAATTAAGTGTAAAATTGTAAAATTTGCTATCAAAAAAGGAAATATTATAAAGTAAACATTGTTCAACGACCAGTGTTGTATTTAAAGAAGTATTTCAAAGTTTATAATAATTTTTTTTACTTAATTTATGTGATTCTTATTATTAATTTTACTTTTTCTTAATCTTTATCTTTTAATTATTTGTTCCCTTTTATTATATTGAACTCATAATTTGCACATTATAATTATTAGCTTACAATTATATCTATAAAGTTACTATATAATTTAATTTTAACGATACAGTCTGTGTATCGCACGGGTGCATTTCGTGTCATTAAAAAAAGAGTAAGAAAGCGATAAAGAGGAGCTAATGGCGGGGCAGAAAGAAAATTTAAAACCAAAAACTAAAGTCCCTAAATTTTGCATTTGAAGAAAAACGTTTTTCTAAGTTGAAATCCTACTTGTGTTCTATAATAACACAAGAAAAACCTAATGGATTAGCGTTGGCAACAGTTGAAAATGATCTTATAAAGACCTAATTGAAATTTTTGTTTCAAAACATTGTTAGAAAGATGACACATTTCAAGTGAAAGTTGGACGTTAGCTTGGAGTTCTCGGCTGGGGACGGCCCTATTACTTGTGTTAAGTCTTTGATAGTTACTGTCAGCTTTTATGTTGGGGTCTGAATGTGTAGTAAAGGTGTGGATAGAGATATAAGTGGGGAAAAAAGCAAACACATTACCAAGTCCAAGAGGACATAGCCACCTCATGGAAAGATGACTTTGTTTCCACATAGTCGTGCGTGGAATTGCATTTTTATGATCCTTTTATCCCAATCAGGTCTGCAAATTTACATCAACAAAAGGAAAGAGCAATAGAGGGGATCGGGAATCCGGAATCGGGATAGCTCAATAGTCAATACACACACCACACGTATGCCATCGCTTGTGGTTTGAAAACGTTCGAATTCAACCCGGCCCGTTATCTTTTTATGGGATCTGGAACCTTTGTGGTGGTAGTTTTTGGATCTTTATAGTAAAACAAAACAAAACAAATTTGATTTAGTGAATACGTTACAACTCATAGTAAATATATATATATATATATATATATATTGAATCCTTTAGTGAACAATAGATGATGAAATTAACGGTATAATGGACCTGTTACATAAATGAGCAATCTAACAGTCAAACTATTTTATTTTTAAATTTGAAGTTATAAGATGTTCACTAAGGGCATGTTTGTTAACTTAATTAAGAGATTAATTAGAAAAAAAATTAGTGAGATTATAAAATAAGATTGATAATGCAATATTATATTAGTTAATAAATTAATTATCCCTTAAAAGTAGCCAAAATTTTAAGTCAAAAGAGAATGTCTTAACATTTCAGCTCTACTTTTTCATATATCAATTTTCAGAGCTTAATTTTCAAATTTAACAAACAGACCCTACAAAATCTTGTTTATTATAAAGAACCATAAACATTTCAAAGAAATGTTCGACTTTTCCGAATCCCTCTCTAAACAAACAAAATGTATCCGTTGGTATTTAAAAGTTGTAGTCAAGTTGGAGTGAAAAATTATTTAGTGAGAAGGTCACATCACGTTATCTTGTTGATGTAGCGTGACGTTTTACTTTCCTTTCAATATGTCATCTAATTAAAACAACGCTCTGTTCTTTATGACAGTTATAGAACACCTCATATTCTCTATCCCAAGTCTTAGTATCCAAAATTCCTCCCTTCATTGTCCCCTATTGAATTTACATTGATTTTTAAAATTTGATTAATTTTATACTTCCTTTGTTTCGGATAAATATTCTTAGTTGATAAAGTATAGGAATGAAGAAACATAATTAATGATTTATTGTAAAATGTGTTCTAACAATAATACTCATGAACATTAATTGAGTTCAACTATTCTAAATAATTGGATTTCTTTAAAATATGTTATATTAAATGAAACTTTAAGGGTATATTAGGAAGAATGGTAGAGAATAGGTAGATTAAAAATCTTTAGGAATATTAGTTGGATATCTCAAAATAAAAAGTACAAACATTTATCCAAAACGGAGGGAGTATAATTTTTCTTTAGTGATCTTAAAGTACTCGTAGTGGTATTAAATCAATAGGTTTCATTTTTCTTTCTTCTCACAATTAATAAGGGCATTACAGGCTATTTATTTAAAAAAAATCTTTCTAAAATTAGAATGACAACACAGCACTTATTTTGGAATGCCCAAAATGAAATAGTAAATATTTATTTTGGAACGGATAGAATATTATATTTGTATTCTCCTACCTATTTTGAACCATTATACTCACAATGTTTCAGACAAAGAGTCAAATATTCTATTTTGAGATTTTACTCAGAATCAATTTTTAAAAATTGGGAGAGTTTATTTCCATTACAATATTTGTTTATTCACTACATTTATTAAAATTTAATTAAGTTAAACAATGTTTTGACACAATTGTCATTCAAACTCACCTTATTTAAAAATCTTGTTTCCCTTTCTAATTTTTTTCCTTTATTTTTCCTTGCAAATAATATTATATTCAGTCATGCTTAGAGAAATAAATAATTTTATATGCAAAAGAATTAAAAAAATTTAAATGAAACATCTAAAAGAAAAATAATACATATGTCTAATTTTTTTTCTCTTACTAATAAGAAAAAAATATAATAACAAAGTGGCATGACTTATATAATAGTATTAGATTACACGGTACAAGTTATACATTTTAAAGAAATAACTTGACTAAAAAATTAATTAATGAATAAATATTTAGCTATCACTTAAAAATATTTTACAATAATTTAAAAGTTATATAACATCATTAAGTTATTTTGACATAAATTTAAATTATTTGAAGAAATTAAATAAAAAATGATGGATATATTTGATTTTCTTAGTGTTAACAAATATGCATAATTTATTTGAAAAAATTAGAAAAGTAACAATTTAATTTAAACTATAGAGAAAAATTAAAAAAATTAATCAAATTTAGGAAGTACTTCATCATTAAACAAGGTAAGCATTTGAAGGGAAATTGTGTCACGACAATAACTAATTTACTTGACCACTAATAAATATAGTGGATAAGCAAAATTTATAGTCAAAATAGATTTTTTATTAAAAATTATGCCTATAATCTCCATAAGTATTTTTAATTTACCCTCCATATATGTTATAAATATTTTAACTATATTTAAATATTTTTATAATTATTACTAACTCTAATGCTATAAAATTACCTTTTGAAAGGAATAAACTTTTTTTTTTTTTCTCTTTAAGGAAGGTGGGAACAGTTGACCTAAACGGACCCAACAAAAGTAGTTGGTGCTACGTCAACAATCTACATAGGCCAAATTAGATTTGTAACCAAATAAAGATAACACAAAAGGGTCGTTGCTGGACCGGGATGGGAAGAGCATAAAAGGGTCGTTGAACGAACGGGCCACCAACCATCGCCAATATATCGGTTCGCTTTGTCCTTAAAAAAAAAAAAGGTGAATTACATGCCGGTTTTTTTTTAAACATTTATAATCGCTTCATTTCACTCATCTTTTTTAAAAATCAGAAAAAAATATTTTTGGGGCAAAAAGATAATTATGTCATTAGTGAAAGAAAAATACGCGCGCTTCAGTAACCCAATACATCGCGATGCACTACTTTGGCATCGCGATGTACCACTTTGGCATCGCAATGCACCAATTGTTGCATCGCGATGCACCACTTTTGGCATCGCGATGCAACAATTGGTGCATCGCGATCATTGCAGCGCGTTTTAGGGAACCAAAGCATCGCGATGCAACAATTGGTGTATCGCGATGCAACAATTAATGTATCGCGATGCAACAATTGGTGCATCGCGATCATCGCAGCGCGCTTTAGGGAACAAAAGCATCGCGATGCACTACTTTGGCATCGCGATGCACCACTTTTTTGCATCGTGATGCATCATTTTTGCAAATTGGGGAATCGCGATGTAACAATTGGGGAATCGCGATGCAACAATTGGTGCATCGCGATCATCGCAGCGCTCTTTAGGGAACTTGATTTTCGTTTACCTTTCGGGGGCGTTGCCCCCGAACCCCCACGAGGGACGTTGTCCTCTCGATCCCTGCGACCTGACCGGGCAGATCGAACCCCGTTGCGTTGCCCAGCATACTGCGATTGGAGAATTAAATCAGTCCAAGAACATCTTCCTCTATTTTCGGACAGCACACTGTCAAGCTTGATCTGAAGCTCAAAAATAGTATTTTTTGGTAGAAAAATTGTGCACAAATATAGTACTAAGTTAGGATAATAATATGAGATTGATTTTAAACAAATTCGAATGTGTGCTTTGTTGTGTTTTCAAATACTTCATCTTTGACGTATTTACCGTTGAGAAGCGAAGCCCCCGACGAACCAAAGTTGATCTGTATTGCATTCGTGAACGGGGACCATTATATTCAGGTATAAAACTCACATTTTGTCTTCACATTGTCTGTCACTTGTCCAATATAATTGTTAAATTACTGATATAATTTTTGAATTTGTATAGGTCTTCTTGCGCGACGATTCCCCGTTACCACCAATCGCAAGCGGATGGACTGATTATAAACAAGCCATGGCTAAAGGGTGGAATACAATTTATAGTGAACGATGGGCTAAGTACAGTGAAAGTGTAGGAAATAGTCGTGTTAGCAACAAGTGTACACATATTGTATTAGAATAGTAAAGTTTAACTTAAATGTTACGTATGTTTAAGTGAATTTTTATATATGAGCTTCGTTTTCGTTATGAAATGTGTTGTTGTTTATATATGTTTATGTTAGATTTATTTTGTTAGGAAATGTATATGTTTAATCATTGAATAAGAAATTGAATTTGATATGAAAAACTTAGAAAAAAGGCTAAGTCTGGAGGAGATATGTGCAACAGACTGTTTGTACATAACATATACATACACTTTTTAGAATAATAAAGATGTTCATACATAAAATTGTTTGTACATAAACAACCTATCTCATCTAATCACTGTCGTGCATGCCTACGACGACGACTTGAAGGACCCACCCGATCTGAAGGACTCACATCCCCGATATTAGGAGCCAATATAGCGTACGCTTGGTCAAGGGCTGACCCAAACTCTTCGTACGAGATACTCCTGTCGTCTGATCTATATCCTAATGTCGGCTCTCGTATTGCATCAACCACAGACCTAAACATGGTGGGATAATCCAATGGACAATGTACATCTGCGCCAGAAATAAACGTAGATTGGCTAGCTGGATTTTGCATCTTCGGATGTGAATATACTGCGTACCACTGTAAATAGTCATCCGAGCATGCACTCGATGGGATGGCTTCTTGACCGAGGCTATTATCATATAAAATATGGTTCTGCCATTGACGATAATATGACACTTGCTGCATTAGCCTGGCAATGTTCTTATTGTCTCGTAAACCAAGACCAATAGCAATCGGAGGGAAGGGAATCGTCTGGACATAACCGAATTGCCTAAGAACTCGATCTGAATTATATGGCTCCACAACACCCGACGCGGATAAGCAACCATGGTAATAAGCGATCCGGTGAAATGGATAGGACTCGCGTACCAAAACAGAATACGGAGTCCAATTAACCTACATACATTAAACACAGAAAAAGTTATTACCATTAACACAGTTAAATTAATATAACATTACTAGGTAGATAGATTAATATGAAAGTTATAATAGTGCAATTAAACTCACTTCATCGGCTGTTAGGACATCAAGTCTCTCTCGGTACACCTGCAGTGTGTTATCTCCGGTGCCTCTGAATAATGGTTGCCACTTTCGAGCCAGTGGCTGAGTGACGTCGTACTCAATGTTATGTGGAGGTTGAAAATATGGAAATTCCTCATATATCCAAGCCTGCAACAAAATAATACAGTACATTATTATATAACCGGCCCCCTCATAACAATTAAAAATATATATCTCATTATAAGTATGAATCAAATAAATTTGTTACCTCCAATAGCGTTGTATATCCCGTCATCTGCCGACACGACTGACGAGATGCCATGCCTAACTGTCGATATAAATAGGCAAGGGTTGCAGCTCCCCATGCATACTTCGGTATCTTATCGACATTGTCCAGAAATTTCATATAGGCACCAGGAACTCGATTCCCACTCTTGTCACCAAAAATGGTACAGCCGAACATGTACAATAAATATGCCTTAGTAGCACTAGTCTGCATAGCATCATTATCACTCGTAACTTCTTCTTGGAACCTACGACGAAGCCACTCTAGCTTGAAAGCGCAACCTCTCCTACCATGAGTGCCCTCAAGCACCTCAGGATTTTGCAAATGCAACATCCGTCCAACCTCCTCAGTATTATATCCCAAAGTCTGTGTATAAACAACAGGCCTCCCCTTTGTTGGAAGACCGGTAAGACAAAACACGTCATCCAAGGTGATTGTCATCTCACCAAAAGGTAAATGGAAGGTGTTCGTCTCCAGATGTCATCGTTCAACAAAAGTAGCAACCAATACTTTCGATAACTCCTTATAAGAACACCTAGTCAGCGTAAATAGTCCAGACCTAAGCACAATATCCCACCACCTACTCTCTAGCTGTTGCTCATCTGTAAGCGGAACCGACCAACTCAACAACTTATTAGTGTGATTTTGCATCTTCAGAATTGGTCGTTTTATCCCATTCCAAACATACCTAGCTACGTGCGTGTTGTATGTAACTAGTAGTGAACCATCAACCGACCCACCTGAAAATGGGGCTTCTTCTTCAAGCAATGTGTCATCACTAGCTCCTTGATCACCGGCCCCTTCATTATCACCATCTTCTTCATCTTCATTATAACCGGCCCCCGAATAACCAGCCTCCTCATTACCGGCCCCCTCAGACATTACCAACCCCTGTATCCGTTCTGCTTCATCGAGTGGGTTGAGATTTTGTGCCCTCCTAGCGGAAGCCGTAACTCTCCGCATATATGTCCTTCCTGCATTCATTCAAACCAAAGTAATGTAAGAACAAGGAAATATTAATGAAAGGATAGCTACAATGTGAGAGAAAAGGCAAGACATGCAGTATAAGTTGTAAGCTTGCATACATTCATCAAACAATTGATGTGCAAGTTGATTGCAGTAGTACTTAAAAAAAAAAAAATGGGTGGCACCCTCTGGCCGCACGATTTAAGGACTGTGCGGTACCCCTAGCCGCACGTCCTAAGGTATGTGTGGCACTCCCTAGCCGCACGCCCTAAGGTATGTGCGGCACCCCCTTACTGCACGCCCTAAGGTATGTGCGGCACCCCCTGACCGCACGCCCTAAGGTATGTGCGACGGACCAGTGCCGCACATTCCTTAGGGCGTGTGGTAAGGGGGTGCCGCACACTCCATTAGCAGTTTCCTCCAAAAAAAATTTAAAAAATCATCAAAAAATGCAACCAAAATGCGTGTTTCAAGCCTAAGTAGAAGCTTGAGAAGAAAACTTAAAAAAAAAAAAAAACCAAACTTTAAATGAAACACTTACCGAATGGTTCCATTTTTTAACTTTGAAATCTTGGAGCTTGTAGTGGCTTGAATTTGTGCAATTAAGAAGCTAAGAAGTAGATGAAGCTTCAAAGCAAATGGAGAGAAGTGGAGAGGATATAGAGCAAATGACAGAGTGAGAAAATGAGCGATAAAAATTTTGGGAGGGAGATGGGTTGGGTAGATGGTGTTTTAGGTGAGTGAGAATTGGGGGGTGAACTTAGTAGATTAGATTGGTAGGAATTTATTGTTAAAAAGGTAAAATAGGAAAATAAGTGAGGGCATACTTAGTAATATATGTGGTATAATTATTTAAGGATGGGTAAACTAAATAAATGGGTATACTTAATAATTTTGGGAGTGGGAATAGCAACTCTCTTAACTAAAACCTCTCCCGCTAAAATTAACAGAATTTTAGGGTTTAATATAAACCCGCCGCAAGGAACGAACTCAGCCGAGGTTCGACTCTCACCGCCACCGTGTCTCTCATCTCCGACGTAGCAAAGAACGATCTCCACCAGGTACGTCTCCCACTACCACTGGCTCTCTCATCTCCACCTCCCCCTCTCCTCCGTCTTTGAATTATATGTTAGGGATTTCAAATTTTGATTACTCTATTCTGCAATCAATTGTTGTTTTTGATCAATTCAATGGCCGGCTGGTATATGTCTGCATATGGAAATACTTGTCTCGGAAAGTGAGGCTTCAATTTGAGACAACAATTTGACAAGTTTCTTGTTGTAAGCTCGCACAGTTACTGTAACTTTTGGGTTGTAGTCGGACCGAGAGAGGGAGGACAGTGAGAGGGAGATGGTGGGGGGCGGGTGGGGGTGTGGAAGCGCGGGTATTCACGGTCTTACCTTGACAAAGTCATGAATCCTATTAGGATGTAGTTTTGGTACCCATCAATGGTGAAGTGAGACCTCCGTGAGGGAATGTTGTAATATTTGAAAACGAAGTCATTAGTTCCATCAGTAATACTAACCAAAGCATCATTTACAATCTTCTGAGCCTCGTTCTCCCCTACAATACTCGTAAGCTTCTCTATATAACTCTTGAAATGCACTGTTTGTCTGTGCCATTACATTTGTAACTTCAGGAGTTCTTGAGGTGGTGAGATCAGGAATGTATACCTATAGAGTATGTACACCCTGAAGCCTTCTAAATTTCTTTTGGATGGAAACTGGGATGCCCACTTGAGTGATTTTGGGACGGCTAGAAGTACTTAAATCCGAAAGTTTATGGGACGAAGGAAGTACAGTTCTAATAATTAGAGTTTCAACTCTGCTAAGACCACATAATTGTAGGTTGACAAATCTATTTTTCATTAGGCCAACATTTGGTGTCTTGATTTGAAACATGATTTTAGCTGAGATTTGGCTTGAAATAGAACAAATCATCTCTAGGTTTGTCTTTTTTATTCTCCAAGAAAATGAAAGATGCAACACTCTAAAATGATAGAAAATATTCTGTGTTCATTTTGATGGAAATTCCAATGACATTAGATCGGCTTAGTCAAAATGAAAACTCTAGCAATAGACATGTAATTATGCAAATTTCATGTATCCAAAATCTTGTTGAATAATCGTAACCAAGAAACAAAAAATTCAAGAATATTTTTTTTTTGGATTTCCTGATCTCCATTGGGCATTGCTATCAATTACGAATTTTGACAGAATCAATAAAAGATTATAGCTGAACTTCAGCAAAACTCTAAGTTTATAGTCATTATTGTTTAAATCTCTCTCTCTCTCTCTCTCTCTCTCTCTCTCTCTCCTTGACAAATCTGTATATATTTGCTCACGTGATATTATCAGAAATCAAATCTTACTAAACTTTTATTACGTACCCCGGCCAATATCAAAACCCCCGAAACTGCTTCCTCTATTATTTTGGCTTCTCGCCTTTCTCATTTGCTGTCCCCATTCTTAGGGTTAAGGCCTCTGTAATTTTGGGCTTGAAAATTCTGCTCTCTTTGTGAAATTGGAAGAGAAAAGAAGAGATGTCGTCAAGGCCTGAGCTACAAGCACCTCCTGAGATATTCTACGATGACGTTGAAGCTCGCAAGTACACTTCTTCTTCTCGTATCGTTGGAATTCAGGTCTATAAATATCCATCTCTCTCCCTGTGTTTGTTTGTTTGGCTGGTTGAATGTTGTGGTTTTTTGACTAATGTGCTAATTGTTTGTCTGTATTTTTTTTTGAAGGCGGAACTTTCAGAAAGATCTTTGGAACTTCTTGCCTTGCCTGATGATGGAGTCCCTAGATTACTCCTTGACATTGGTAATTTACTTTCTCTCCTATGTGCGCGTGTGCCCGCGTTCGACTTACATAGATATTTACCTAAGATGCTTTTTTCTCTAGCTCATTTTGTTGTATGTGTGTAATCTCACAATTAAAACTAACTTGCCCAGTCACTACCACATGAGAATTATTTTTGGGCAATGTCATTTGTTCTGTTGCTCATTTGACTTTTGGCTTGCACTTAGGATTCTCAGGAAGCTCACATTTCGGAATTGTATTTTCCATTGATTATTGATGCTTTGGTGTTAGTGGCATTTGAGAATTGAAAGAAGCATATATGATGTCGGATGTTTGCTTTGAGCTTTGTTTACTTTTCTCAAGTCCAAAGTATATAAAGGTTATTTAGCATTTCCAATTGTGTTTCTCTTTCCTCTTCCAAAAATGTTATGTACCAACATATTTCACTTGAAAGCTAGATTAAACACTATTTTTGTTACGGACTGAGACATGAATGTTTTGGGTTGTGTTGTGACTTGTGAATGGAGCATTGACTTAATATAGCTATTACTTTGTAGTCGTACTTGAAGTTGAATGTTCTCCAGGTGATTAGTGCTTGTAAGAAATAGTCCTTTTTTCCTTCATCCTGATGTTATTTGAAACTGCGTTTGTTTGTTTTTATGATTGCTAGGTTGCGGATCAGGACTTAGTGGTGAGACATTATCTGAACATGGACACCAGTGGATTGGTTTAGATATATCTCCGTCAATGCTTAGTATGTTAACTCTCTTCTCTCTCTCTCTCTCTCTCTCTCTCTCAGACACACAAAGGTCCAAATTCTTTTGTAAAATAAATATTGAAAGAACCCCTATTATTTTGTTCTATCAATGAGCTAGGTTATCTGTTAATCTATTGTGCACCTATATAACTCTCCAATTGCACTTACCCGTAATCTAATCATCGTAAACCTAGATATTGCATTGGAGCGGGAGGCTGAAGGTGATCTTATACTGGGTGACATGGGTCAGGTAGCCATCGTTTTTATTTTCTTTCCTCTTACGCTATTGTTGTGTAAAGTGTTATTGTTTTTCTTGATAATTTTACACCATAACGTCTAGTAGGTTGCCTGCTGGGGTCGTGCTAAGATTTTGTGAATAAGTTTTACCATCTATAATTCAGTTGATTTGGATGTTTGCAAGATGGAACATGCAATCAGAATTTTATTCATTTCATTTGTCAGTTTTTGGTGGATCATATTATGGTTTGCATATGTTGTAGGGCTTGGGACTTCGACCAGGAGTTATTGATGGTGCCATCAGTATCTCTGCTGTTCAGGTTTGTTTTCTTTTTCCCTCTTTTGATTATGGAAACACAATCTGTAGCTTCTCTTTGTTATTGCAAATGTTATGTTAGCTATCAACATTTTCTCTATGCTTTGAAAAATTTCTTGGAAAGTTCTGACTTTAGGGACTAATTATCTATTTCTTTGAAAAAGAACTATTGCACTTTAATTGCTGGTTGATATTTGGACAGCTTAGTTAGATTGGGCTTTTGTTCATCTATGCTTGGTCCAAAATATTAGTGGCTTGAGCTGTTGAATATTACCTCAATCTGGTGCATCACCTTGACTTGTGTGTATGATTTTGAAACTTATAGCACAAGAAGAGACTTGGAAGAATGTATTATCTTCTATTTTTACACTCACTGTTATGGTACAGCTCCTTTCCAGTTCTGTGGTATTTCTGTAAAACTCTTGAATGGATAGAAGATGGTTCAATGGACTCGGGAGAAAACGTTGATATGCTGGGCTTGGACAAATCCTATAGTTGACTGCAACTGCTTTGCAATGAGTTTTATTTTTCTAAGGAGCAGTTGTCTTCATGACTATCTAAAAATAGCACGAGACATTGCATTGCTTTGATTGATATATTGTCACTCATCTTACTATTCTTTTTATAAACAAATTTCCGGGCACTCCATGGGTATAGGATCAGAGCAAGGTTTCTTTGACTGCAATATGACATTATCCGAGTCTAAAATGAGTCGTGGAAGTTCTCTGTTAGATTTTTCTGCCTAAACTCCTTATTTTAATATACCTACAAAAGGTGATTTTTGCAATTAATTAGCTGACAGAAAAGGAAGTCCTTGATGATAATATGTGTGAATGACATTAAATCAAATATTGCATCCTGAATAAATTGTTAATGCTATGTGTAAACAAAGTTGTAGAGGTAGGAATTAGAATAATTTTGAATGTACAAAACTCAAATATTTGCGTTCCTATAATACAAGTAATTTTAGCATGCAATGTGAGAATTACATCTAGTCATTATTATGCATGATTATCTGGAACTTACATGGGTTATGGTTGAGATCTTCAATTGGCGGTACTTGGTTTTACACATCTGATTTGTATAAATGAGGCCTAGTTGCGGATTTTAGGTATTTAGGTTTTTTCAGTTGAGTTGTGGTATTTGAGTATTTTTGCTGTTCAGTCCCACCCCTTGCAGAATAATGTTTTTGTGTGTACCATACAGAATTTCTGAGCCCCCATGATTTTATTAAATCTTATTATTGATTTTAGTGCTTTGCTTTTTGTCATTGCTGGTAGGTAGGTTTATCTGCCTTTGGTCCTGGATTAACCCATGATAATTTTTCCCTCTTGATTTGGTTCTTGTTCTTGTTTCCTTTATGTCAATGTTTTCTCTTTAATCTTCTTTTCTATTGGCCCAATTCTTGGCTTGAAAGAATCATTATCTTTTTACTGATTTTCTGTGTGATTATAACTGACGAAGATTATTATGCTCTGATGATATGGTGTTATGTAAAAGACTGCTTTTAGCTACAAGGTTTTCTCTGATATTGTGCTCTAACTCCTTTCACATTTTGGTGTGATTGAGCAGTGGTTGTGCAATGCTGACAAGTCCTCTCACGAGCCTCGGTTAAGATTGAAGTATGTTCAAATCCCCTGCTTACCGCTATCCTGCCCCCCACCCCCCACCCCACCCAAAAAAAAGAACCCCATGTTTTGTATTTTATGCTGAGCAATGATCATCGATCCCCCCGCTTTCTTAAGTAGAAGTGATACCTAATGTTTGGCACAATCTCTTTTCCAGGGCTTTCTTTGGAACATTATATAGATGTTTGGCAAGGGGAGCAAGAGCAGTATTTCAAGTATATCCTGAAAATAATGCCCAAAGAGAGTTGATCCTGGGTTGCGCTATGCGTGCTGGATTTTCCGGAGGTGTAGTTGTTGACTTCCCTCACAGGTATGTGTAGGAGACATTAGATTGTTGTCAATGTTCTTTCATGTAGGAAAACGACAATTTGAAGTTAGGAAGTAACTACCAATTCTAGGACATCACTTGTGGGGTTTCATTGATACATCTTGATCGTTGTTATTTGTGAATCTTTAACTCATCTACGTTATGGATATGGCATGTCACCTCTTTTTGTACATATGCATATACTTTGCACCATATGCATTTATGCTGAATAGGGAGTATCAGTTTGCAAATTTATATTTATACTCCCTTCAAGTTTTTAAAGAAATTTATGGATCTTCATATTCTTCCTGGGACTAGTGTGATATTTTGTTTCATAGATCCCTGTTAGCGTAGGATATGGAAGTGGCAGTGTCTGTTTTCTGGAAGTAGGTAGGGTGCCCTAGTCTATCTGGATTCTTGTTCGCTTTTAGTTCGTATTGTCATCTAACTTTATCAAAAAAATTATATATATATATATATATATATATTGTATTGCGATTTGATGACCTTGCATTGGTCCAAACCAAATGGTGAAAAAAGATTCATATAGCCGACTGAAAGTAACTCGGACAAGGCTGAGTTGAGTTGAGTATTGCCATCTGATTGTGACATTGCTGCGTGGTCTCTTATAAACATTCATACTCATCTCTGTATCATTATAAATGTGAAGAAAAATGCACTTTTCAGCACAAGATTCCGGACTGTCACACACACAGTGCCAAGGAATAGAACTGTTGTCATTGCCTTGTCCATGACCGGATGTTTGAGCGATGCAAGTAAGAAGCTATTAATCAGCCATCTGATCACCAATTCTCTATTGCTTTGGCCTTCTGACCGCCCAATTAAGCTCTCTCAGTTGTGTTGTGAGTATGTTGTTTAGTTTGTCTCTATATGCTAGTTCATGGAAGCACAAATTGCATTGGTTGGTTCCCTAACTAGTATAAATTCCGGTATTGGCCATTCAAAATAGGGTCCAAGAGTTTGTCAGTTTCAAAGTTTACCTCAGCATTTTTTTCTCTTTTGTCCTTTTGTGGAATTACTTGGGTTAGTTAAGAAGACATTGCATCTCTCTTTATTAACCGGCCACGTTCCTTTCAAACAGTTCTAAGAAGAGGAAAGAGTACCTTGTGCTTACTTGTGGTCCACCATCCTTGAGCAGTGCCACACCAAGAGCAAAAGGTGAAGACGAAGAGAGTTGCTCCGATGATGACTGTAGTGGAGATGAAGAAAACCAAACGGTGAGTTCTGATGCCAATTCTTACTATTGGAATTAGGGACCTCCACTGGATTCATTAAGGACAACACCATATATCCAATATACCCCTTTGCAGTTTGCCCCACTAGATACTTTCTAAGTTTGAATGTTCCACATTTTTTTTATTTTTTGAAAGATAGTTTGAATGTTCCACTTAAAAGAGTCGAATTTAGAAAAACTGAGCCTTTTAATTTTTGAAAGAGATAACGTAGTCCTGCTCATTTTTGGAACAAAAAAGGAATTCCGGAGGGACTTATTAGGCGCGTTTGGCTTGGGGAATATTTTGGGTTTTGAGATTTTCTTGTACTGATGGAAAAAAAGAAGTCAAAAAGAGATCGAGAGAAATATGGTTGGACCAATGAGAGAAAAAGTCCAAATCCAAAAAAGTATCCCTGAATCCTAATGCCAAAACCTGCCATTAAGCTTCATGTATTCTGCTTATCAAGATTGGAATATTTAGCTGACTTTTTGTCTACGATGTGCAGGTTTGTATCTTAGATAGGCATAGGCCGAGAAAGAAGCAAAAGACGAACAAGAAAGGGAAAGGAAGAGAATGGGTGCTACGAAAGAAGGAGAAGATGAGGAGCAAGGGAAACACTGTGCCCCCGGATTCAAAATACACTGCACGCAAACGGAAAGCCCACTTTTGATCCTTGGATAGTATTTCACATTTCTTTAGTAGGCAGAAATACGGTTTCGTTGAGGTGTTATATTATCTATTTGGTGTTCTGGTAAGGACCACATGAGAGTTGGGAGAAGCCTGCATCCGATGGAAAAGTTTTCCGGCAGGCTTGAATTACTACCTACACACAGCAACACATATAACCTCTGTGATTACGACCTTCTTCACAGGCAAGCTTCAATCTTCTGAGCGTTGAAAGTAATTTGAGAGGCCGAGAAAGGCAGCTGAGGCACCCTTTTTGGAGGTTCCCACTCCAGCTCATAGAATCTATCAATCATTATCTTTCCCGAGGGAAGAGGTACGACTTCTTCGGAACATCATTTCTTGTTCCAAAAGGGGAAATCTCTCCCCCCGAGAGCCTCCACACCCCAGCTCCATGAGAATGTGAGAGGGAACATCATTTCTTGAATCAACTAATCAGGGACTTCTTCTTTTGAGCGGTTCAACAGTCATTATAAGAACCGAACTATTGAATTCGGTTGAACTTTAAACCGGTCTCTAGACAGGTCCGGTTTTGTTAATCCATCATACTCCCTCCGTTCCACCCAAAGAGTTCATATTTAAAAAGTCTAATTATTAAGAGATATATTAGTGTCGTTGGAGTTGGTTATAATTACAAAAATACTTAAGTGCAACCAAGATGATTATAACCTAAGTGGAGGATAAAAATAAAAGATTATGAAAATTGTAAGTATAATTTTTTAAAAGTGAATTCTTTAAGTGAAACGTCTTAAAATAGTATAGTGGATTCTTTGCCTAGAATGGAGGGAGTACTTGCGAAGCGAATGTATCACTAAATACAGACTAACTGGGAGGTTCAAGTTGAATTGGGCGGCATGATTTTAAGATTCAAAGAACCAAAAAAGAGCAATAAACTTGCAATATAAACCTAAACTTTTTTGTGTTTTTTTTAACGGTTTGCTTTAATAGAATTATTATCGTCTTTGTTTCGATGAGTTAAAACGGGTCAAACCAGTGAAATCTTAAACATTTCGATAACTAGTACTCGATTCACATGGCAAAGGAGAAAAGCAATCATTTAAGATACTCCCTATGTTTCAGGCAAAGAGTTTATTTTTTTAAATAAATATTTGACTAAATCAAATTAAAATTTTACATACTTTAGTTATGTTGTAGGAAATAAAATTTTATTAATTAAAAATGACATGAAAAATACTATGAATTATCACTTTCATAACTTTATAAAAATAAATAATTATATAAATTATCGGTCAAATTTTAACTAAGTTAACTAAAAAAAAGTTAAAAGTGGACTTTTTATCTAAAACGGAGGGAGTATGTAACTAATTTAAATGTGGCACCTTCGAGGTAAGAGCGGGATTATAATATTAAACTTCAATGATTGATCAAACAGAAGTAGAGATGTTAATTGGGTTGACCTTAGCAATTTTGGGCCTATCCTAACGAGCCTTGGCCCTAGCAGGTCGCGGGTTAAACGGGCTATATTGTGGACCTCCTAATTCTATCGGGTTTTGGACTAAACAGGCTACTATCGGAACACGACTGAAAATTGATTTCTCTATTTGTCTTACTCGGCACTCGCTCAATAGACAATTAAAGAGATTAATTCCATTTCCACGCACACATGCGACACACTATTTCATTCGAAAAAAATTAGAAAAAATTGCGGGCCGATCCTCTTAAGACAATTTACAATCGCTTAAGTCCACTATAATTATTTTTAACCGCTTTAAGTCCATTTTAAGTGATCAATTGACTATTTGTTCCAAAACTGTCCCCGTAACAACATATGATGTTTTAAGTGTAATTTGTACATCATTATGTGTGCGAAATTTGCATCGTTAATGTAATTTATAAATTTGTGTTAAGAAATGTGCATCGTGAAATATAAACTGTGCATCGTCAATGTAATTTGTGAATTTGTGTTAAGAAATGTGTATCGTGAGGTATAGTATCGTCAATGTATTTCGTGATTTTGTGTTAAGAAATGTGCATCGTCAATGTAATTTGTGAATTTGTGTTAAGAAATGTGCATCGTTAAATATAATTTTGTGCATCGTCAAGTATAATAGTACTATTTCAGTATAATTTGTGTTAAAAAATGTGCATCGTCAAGTATAATAGTACTATTTCAGTATAATTTGTGTTAAGAAATGTGCATCGTCAAGTATAATTTTGTGCATCGTCAATTATAACAGTAATATTTTAGTATAATTTGTGCATCGTGAAGTATTATTTTGTGCATCGTCAACTATAATAATTGTAATTTTTATTAATTCCTATTGTTAAGAAATGTGCATCATAAAGTATAAAATGTGCATCGTTAATGTAATTTGTGAATTTGTGTTAAGAAATGTGCATCGTGAAGTATAATATCGTCAATGTAATTTGTGATTTTGTGTTAAGAAATGTGCATCATCAAGTATAAAATATGCATTATCAATGTAATTTTGTAAATTTGTGATAAAAAATTTGCATTGTCAAGTATAATTTTGTGCATCACTAAGTATAACAGTACTACTTTTAGGCTCCGGACATTGTCCTCTAGATTTGGGGTTGAAGCATACTAACTAATCCAACTTTCTCAAATGAAAAAATTACGGGCCGGTCCACTTTCAACATGAGTAATGCTATGTGTACCTAAAGTGTGCACCAAATATGCACCAAAATTATCTTTAGCATCTTCTGATTGGTTAAATGATTTGTGGATCCTACCACTTAAAAGTATCTGACCAACCAAAAGATGATAAGTGTAATTTTGGTGTACATTTGGTGCAAACTTTAGGTGCACATAGCATCACTCTTCAATAATTTTTAACCGCTTAAGTCTACTATATGTGTTTTCATTCACTTAAGTCTCTTTTAAGTGATAAATTGGTTATTTATTTCAAAACTGTCTCCGTAACAACATATGACGATTTTAAGTGTATTTTGTGCATCGTCATTTGTGTGAAATATGCATCGTCAATGTATTTTGTGATTTTGTGTTTAAAAATGTGCAACATGTTCATCGTCAAGTTTAAAATGTGCATCGTTAATGTAATTTTGTGTTAAGAAATGTGTATTGTCAAGTATAATTTTGTGCATCATCAAGTATAACAGTATTATTTCAATATTTTTGTGGTAAAAACTATGCATCGTCAAGTATAAATGTGCATCGTCAATGTATAACAGTACTATTTCAGTATAATTTTTGTACATCGTAAGTATAATTTTGTGCATTGTCAATTATAACAGTACTATTTCAATATAATTTTTATACATCATGAAGTATAATTTTGTGCATCGTCAATTATAATTTTAAAAAAGATAGAAATTACACAATGTTTATCAGTACAGATTCATAAAAAGAGAGGAATAACACGAAAAATGTAATGTTATTAATAAAAAAATATTGTTTCCTAAACATTTTCTCGGTACAAAATCATTGCATTAGCCATTTCGGCCCTGTACTTTGCACACTCACTAGCGTCAATTTGCATTGGTAATTTCTTGGCTCGAGCAATGCTTCCATCAATATGCATACGATCACCCCGCAGTCATCACTTTCAACTGCTTGTTGGGGGTGATGTTTCACATGTGCTTATTGGGCGGACATATTGTAGTTGGTTTAATTGTTAGTATCGCTTTAATGGCGATACATCGTTCAATGCCTTCATCTTTTCTTCAATATATGATGCCTGTAGTGGAAATTATTAATAAACAAGTATCAATTGATTATTTGTTGTATTTTTAATAGAGACATGATTACATTACTCACTAGAATTTTAGCCATTTCCAAGTGCCAGTCTTTTTTCTTTTTTGTTGATGAAAGAGTTGTGGAGGACCCATTTATTATTATTCTCATTAAACACCAGCAGGGTCCAATACAAGCAACTACCACGTCACCCTGCTCTGGTGTGTTTATTGGGAAGATTAATAGATCATGATTTATGGCCTCCTCCAACTTGTCGTCGACATGCATTTTAGTCATCTCATTGTATTAGATATTTCTATCAAAGTAGACTTGTGTTTATCGCTTATTTACTTCCTCTGCTTTGATATAAATGACTTTAAATAAATAGGAGGAGTTTGTTGGTCCTTCCCATGATTTATTTAAACTCATTCTATCTTTGGAATCATTCAGCCAAGCTTTGCATTTGTTGTTGGCTGACGAAGTGAACAGTAGCCTTTTAACCAAAGATAACTGATCACATGACCAGCCATTCAAACCCTGCTGATGATGAATAATCACATTAACTGCCATTCGTTGCTGATTACATTTAACTGCCATTCCATGTTGGCTGCTGATTGATAGACTTTTGTTTATCAGTCAAGTCAAATCAACAGATATCAAGTGACTGATTAAGATTTAGATATTTTCCAAGTCAGTCACTGATTATTTGGCATAAGGACAATAAACTTTATCATATCCTTATCTTATCTCTTGAAAGTTTATTGATCCTCAAACGGAAGCTTCCGTAGTTAATTTGAATTTATGTCAGTATTTAACGTGTCTTGTTTTCAAACATGCTTTTTGCTTTTCATTTAATGAATATCCTGACACACTTTGCATTCGTAGCTTTTTGCTTTATTTCAGAATGAAATGACAGGTACTACCTACCTCTTCTGTGATAACACAAAGCTCAAGGAATAGTTGTTCACAGTCTTTGACTTGCTCTACATCAAAACGTTAAATGCAAGGTCAAACATATTCAAATGTGTCCAACGACAATTTTCTATCTTTACATATTTAAAGCCGGAGATGTATTAAAGAACGACGACCTCAACATTCGAAGCTCTCAAGCATTCAAAGATTTCATAATACTTCAAGAATATTTGAAGCTTCATTTAAAGTGCATTTACTCAGATTCTTAATTGCTTTATTTTTAAATCTGTGTATCTGCCTTTAGTTCAATCATTGTGTTGAATCTCTCCCAACTACTTAGTTATTGAGAGATCATTCATTGTAACACACGAGATTGCTTTGTTCCTAGTAACATACAATCTCCATAAATCATTGGTCCTTATTGTACACTGATCCGTTAGTGATCATCTAGATTATTAATATTAGTGCACGTCAAAATCCAAGTTAGACCAATTTAGTAGTGGACGTAGCAGTTTTTATACTGTGAACCACTTTACATTCTGTGTTCATTACTGCTTGCTTCATTGATCAAACTGACCAAAGTTTTAAGAAGTTTATTACTTAAAGCTTCAATCAGCCTTTGTCTCATTACTTCAATCAGCAATCAAACTGTTCATTAGCTAAACCTTTGACTGATCACTCATCAGTGGATTGTTTTAATGTTTGATATCTTTTTTTCACGTGAAAGTAATATCAATGTGTGGAAATTGGAATAGATACGTTGTTCTCTAGTGTTTTGTGTGTCAACAAGAGTTGGATATCAGAATAACGAACAATTGGTTCAATATCCCCACCCATATAAACAATTGCCCTGCAAAAGATTGAGGACCATATTAATAAGGAATACACACTATACATATAATAATGTTATGTTATTGAAATTCAACAATATTAAAATTTAACTTACTAGTGTGAGAACCCCGTTTCGACACTGCTTGTCGTTACATCCAAAATGACGTGTATCTAATTTTAAGTGTATGGAAATTGGAAAACACTTGAGCCTCATTATGGACTCCCAAAAATGTAATAAATATGTAAAACACATTTATATAAAAAATTGAGTCGACGCCCTCATTTATGAAGAAAATAAAAGAAAATTTGAGATTGTGGGTTCGGGAGCTGAGTTACGAGTCAGGAAGATGTTAGACACCTAACTCGCCCTTTCGGTCTCTATGGTTGCATACTCGAATTAAATAGAAAATGCTACAGGTTATTATTTATGTGAATAAAATAATAAAACGGATCACGGATATTTGCATCTCCGTTCATGTTATGCACAAATAATATCTATATATATATACATATATTTTGCAGAAACATCATCAAAAATATAATTTTAAACAAAAACATTTATTTTTGTGTTTTTATATATTTATATAATTTGTAAATCAAATAAAAGAAGAATAAAACAAAAGAAAAATGAAAATGTGCCGTCAACAGTGCAGGCCCCAAAGCAGCAGAGGCCCAAGGGGACCTCTCCTATGGTGCGTAACTCACCAAGGGAGACTTCTCCTATGGTGCGCGGCGCACTAAGGGAGCCTCTCCTTTCCCCTATTTTTGGACAACGGCTGGAGAGCTTGATTTAAATCTTGAAAATGTATTGTTTTTGGTCACCGAATTGATACTATGTATACTGGGAATCTAATCTAACAACATGTTGGTCCTTCCCATGATTTATTTAAACTCATTCTATCTTTGGAATCATTCAGCCAAGCTTTGCATTTGTTGTTGGCTGATCACATGACCATTCCAACCCTGCTGATGACGGGTATACTCTTATCTCTTGAAAGTGTGCTGATCCTCAAACAGAAGCTTCCGTAGCTATTTTGAATTTGTGTCAGTACTTAGCGTATCTTGTTTTTTAAACATGTTTTTTGCTTTACATTTAATGAATGCTCTGACACACTTTTCATTCCTAGCTTTTTGTTTTATTTCAAAATAAAATGACAGGTACTACCTACCTCTTCTGTGATAACACAAAGCTCAAAGAATAATTGTTCACCGTCTTTTGAGTTGAACGCCATCAGAATATTTAATGTAAAGTCAAATATCATTCAATGAGTCCAACAACAACTTTTCTATCCCTGCCTATTTAAAGCCGAAAATATATTGAAGAACTGTAACCTCAACATTAGAAGCTCTCAAGCATTCAAAGCAATCATAAAACTTCAAAAATACTTGAAGCTTCATTTAAAGCGCATTTACGCATATCTTTTATTTCTTTTATTTCAAATCTTTGTATCTGCCTTTAGATCAATCATTGTTTGAATCTCTCCCAACTACTTAGTTATTGAGAGATCATTGATTGTAACACACGAGATTGTTTTGTTCCTTGTAACATACAATCTCCATAAATTTCTCAGGTCCTTGTTGTACACTGATCCACTAGTGATCATTTAGATTATTGATAATTAGTGCACTTCAAAAATCCAAGATTGACCAACTTGGTAATTAACGTAACAGTTTTCATACTGTGAATCACTTTACATACCGTGTTCATTACTGCTTGCCTTCTTGACCAAACTGACCAAAGTTTTAAGCACTTTGGAGACACCCAGAATTCGTACACCTACATTATACGAATTGTCCAATAAACAACTGTTTATTTACAAATGGACTAACACATATTTCTATGATTATTTCAGGAAACAACATACACAACGGATCAATAGCGTCCAACAAACACAACAAGCTTCGGCTAGATCAACATAAAGGGTCAAAATCGAAGATACAACAGGACTAACAACGTCCAACACACAAATAACCTTCCATTAGATCAACATCAATGGCCTAGACTGAAGATACACAGCTTAGAAGGGCCAAAGTGCAAGACACAAAGCCTGAAAAAGCCAAAAATAGGATTTGGTGCGCTGAAGACATTTCTGATACACCCAACACATGGTTTGGTGCGCGGGCACCATGCCAGGTGCGCCACGCACCAAGCCTATTTTTTGTCCTCAAAGCTTAGCCGTCGGCTGATGAAGACTTTGAAGGCAGAGGAACGTTCCTCCTTACTTGGCCCTAAGAGTAACCACACAAATATCTCTCCCAGGCTCCCCTATATAAAGAGTTGATCAGCTCTCTCTTTCAAGTCACAATAATCCACTCTCTCCCTGAGAAATCAACACACACACACACACGCACAACTCTCTCTCTCTATCAAGCCTCTTTTTGAGGGAGAAAAGAGAGAAAGAAAAGAGAAAAAAGTATTGACTCTATCTCAACACACACAAAACGTAAGTCTTCCTTTCCTCGATTGGTAGCAGTGGGAGCACAACGGTCAGGATACGAGCTAGCTTGATCCGGTACAATACAACGGCCTAGAACGTGGCCCGATTTCTGTAAAACGACAAAAGGTAACCCCTTCTGTTCGTTAGTTTAGATATGTAAATAGATGTAATAAATGTATGTAATTATTTTAAATGCATTCCAAATACATTGTAAATACATGTAATATATATTCTGTAAATAAACAAACTTGCGATAATTAAATACGAAATCAACACACACACACACACATTCTGTTGCTCTTGTGTCTTTGTTGTGTCAGATCTCAGGCTGTCTATTACTCTAACCATGGTTTTCAATTTTTGCATCCTTTTCAGCCAATTCTGACCTAAAGAGCTCAATTTCGTTGTCCTTGGCTTCGATTGTGGATAATTGCTCATCCACAATAGCTTTGACAACGTTCATTGTCGTGTCTTTGTCAACCATGTCATCTTTTCTTGCAGCTTCTGCAGCAGTCTTTTCAGGTTGTCGATTTGCATCCACAGCTTCAGTTGGATGAGGTGAATTGACTTCGTTTTGTTGGAGGGCGGCATCCATCACAGCAGCCTCGAGAAGGATATCCATCTCATTTCTCTCTTCTCTTCAGAGGAGGGCTTTTTCATCCTGTGTTCTTTTCAAAACACTCCTAAACCTTTGCAAAAACATAAAGAATGTAATTTTTTTAGAGAATGTGCATAGAAAATATATATTTTTTTGTGCGATGCACAAAAACAGTACACCTTTTAGTATAATTGTGTGCATCGTGATGCACACTTTTGTGTCTCACAAGTGTACTCTTTTATACTTCAGTATAATATTATGCATCGACAATAAAAGTTGTGCATTGCGATGCATAATAACAGTACTTTTAAAGTACAACTTTGTGCATCGTGATGCATATTTTTGTGCATCGCAAGTTAAATGTTGTTATTTCTAATAGTAAAGTAATGTGTCATTTTTTTATATAATCACTCACCTAGTGGTTCATGATCGCCATGAAATTTGTTTCACCAAGTTCTCTCGACAGCACCAACAAATCCCATTTGACAAATCTTGGGATATATTTTTGGCGTGTCAAGAGCACGATGTCGCTCTGCTCGCACAGCCGGTACTGCATACATAAATTGAACACTGTTAATATGACCAAATCTACATATCAACTGAACTTAAATTTTACCTCGAGCAGCAGCACATATCTTTCAATGCCTTGATCAGTTGTTGTTTCCAAGCTATCCAACAACATATCAATTACATGTTTTGACCAATTGTAGTTTGATATTTTGTTAATGTCGGAGACAAGGTATGTGTACGCCTAAGGTATATAAGAGGTCTTGGTCGCCACCAGCAACGTCGCGAGGACAAGGAGTGTCGTCAACGATGCCACGCAGTTAACATCGATTTGTTAGACACTGTTTGTCCTTTCCTTGATTTTATCAAGGATCATTTTTGGCTTGAGCTTGATGTCTTTTATTTGTTTAGACATCTTTTCAGGGAAGCATCTTTCAAGGAAATCAGTGCGCTCCAATTTGTTGAAGGAGATGTTGATTTTCTTCGCACCGTCCTTGCTTCCAAATATAAGCTTGGCATCTTTTGCCCTAAACTTTAGTATTTGTCCAGCGATTTGGAAGGACCCAAGTCCTCTAACGTAGCACTTGGCAATACATCTTATTATTGCGTCATCCATCTTAGAATGATTGTGGAGTACGTTTTCGCCCATGATGCTCTCTATTATGTACGAGAAGGGTGTCTTTTTCAACACTGTTATATGGTCTTCCCTGAAACTAATACTTTTTGTTTGGTCAATTAGGAATTGCATACTTGACCTATATACTGTTCTATTCCTCATATCTCCATAACACGTATATTTGTGGTTAGAGTCACACAACTGAAAAATTACAATAAAGATGTAAAACACAATGCACACATGTTATTCATCGCAATGCATCGATTGTTCACATGGATGCAAAAAATTGTGAATCCAAACAAAACAAAATGGTGTATTAACGGTTTCAGTGAACACGATGCATCAAACAATGCATCGGGATGCATTAAAAATAACAAAAGTTTGCAATACGATGCGTAAAATTTAAAACCCTACAAACGTTATTTTATATTCAGTTTTATATGCAAATTTAAAACCATACAAACGATATTTAGAACATTTATACTCTGTTTTTAAAATCCTAAAATATATTCAATAATATTAATCTGATGCTTTGTTTTTCTTGGTTTTGGTGGTTGTTGCCTTCTTCCCGATGTTCTTTTGTAGTTGAGAAGACATTTTTTTCTCAGTTTGATAGTAACTCATGATAATGTTTTCAAAAGTTTTTACAAATTTTTCGAAGGGTTTTAAGATTTATTATTGCTCTGTTTTTGAAGTGAAGATTGCTGTGTGTTTGAAGTGTAGAGGGTTAATTTGTTTTTGTGGTCTGAAAGTCGATACAATACGTACATGTTAGAAGAATGCGAAGCGATGCAAACCTTTTTTTGTGCACCACAAGTGGGAAAAGGTATTTTGTGCATCGTTTTTGTGTTGCGATGTATCGTTTTTTTGTTTTGCAATGCACAGTTTGCTGTTCTGTGTTTTATGCGCATCATGTGTTGTTGCGATACATCGTTTCTTGCTTTTGCAATGCACATTGTGCACTATTTTATATTATTAAATGACATAGATAATATTTTGTAACAAAAGTATCTTTTTTCGGTTGATAATAATTATCGTGTCCTTAATCGATTGAAAATTCTGTAAAAGGACACGGCCTGAATTTTGCCATCTTAAATTCTCTAAAAGGCCCTAAATAAATTGGACGGCCCAATACTCGGCTACTTTTGTTTCTCTGATAAACCCTAGTAAAACCCAACTACCTTCCTTGATTCAAAATCGACACTTGCACCTTCTCTGTTTCTCTCTCCCTCTAGAGATTACTCTTTCTTTCTCATTTGTTGAAGTGATAATAAATTGTATAGTTTGGAGGGCAATTTTAGAGAATGGATGTGTTGTTTGAAACTCCAGCTGGCTATGCCCTCTTCAAAATACTCGATGAAGCCAAGCTCTCTAAAGTTGAAGTGATTTTTCTCTTAAATTCTCATTTTTTTGAATTCCCATTTATTGATTATTGGGTTTTCATGTAGAAATTGTTTTTAATGATAATCCGAGTATTATAATATACTGCTACTAAAATTGGCTTTAATGTTTTTGTGGGTGCAGAACTTGTCGGATTTTTCATCTGCTGATACCGCTAGACAGGTAAACTTTCAAATTCTCTATATATATTTATTTTTATTTTTTTATAAATAAATAAATTTTGCTAATCTAATGCTGTTGGGTATATGTATGTTTGTATGTGTAGTTTCTGTGTTTGTACAGTCATGAATCATGAAACACTCCCTCCGTCCCAAATTCAGTCGTCCCAAAATGATTGTCCCTTTTTGTGAAGTTACTAAAATCACCTTTGCTATCTACTGTATCCCAATGTGTTCTTGTAACACTATGGTGCAAACACTAAAGGCATTCATGTATATGTACCACTTAAAGGGCCTAGAAGTCAAGTTTCTTAATTTTTGCAAAAAACTGAAACGTGACCACCCTCAGTTTGGGAATGATGTTTATTTAAGAGTGAAATTTTTCAGAAACATAAATTTTGGGATGTGGGTGATAGTGGTTCAGAGTGGGTTTTTGGGGTTGGTTGTTTGACTTTGTGATGGAAGTTAGTTTGGCTTGTAAAAAATTGGGTGGGGCTGTTGGGGAATGAAAGTGTGATATCCTACATCAGGGTAGATGTGGGATTTGTGTGTGCCTTATAAGTGGCCACCCACTACCACTAGGCACCAACCTATCCATGGACTTTTGGGTGGCTTGTGGTAGGCCAGTTGACCCAGGTGCTTAGTGGGTCAGTGCGTGGGCTATGCGTGGCGGACCGGGCTTCGGGCTCGGGTCGTTACAAATGGTATCAGAGCGGGTCCCGGCCGGAAATGTGTTGGAACACATCGCTCGGGGTGCCGATCCTTTGGGCCTCCTTTGGGTCTTGATGAGGACGTCAAGGATTCAAGTGGGGGAGATTGTGATATCCTACATCAGGGTAGATGTGAGACTTGTGTGTGCCTTATAAGTGGCCACCCACTACCACTAGGCACCAACCTATCCATGGACTTTTGGGTGGCTTGTGGTAGGCCAGTTGACCCAGGTGCTTAGTGGGCCAGTGCGTGGGCTATGCGTGGCGGACCGGACTTCGGGCTCGGGTCGTTACAGAAAGTCTCTTTCTTGCTCTGTTTCGTTTTATTTTTGTTCATGAACTTCTTTGTTTGACTTACTTGGTGTGAATTTAACAATAGGCTGTAAAACTAAAAGCTTTCATGAAGTTTGAGAATACATCAGAGGCATTGTCGGAAGCCACCTGTTTAATTGAAAGCAAGCCCAGCAAAGGTCTGCGCAAGTTCTTGCGTGCTCATTGTGATGGCGTAACGTTAGCTGTGGCAGATTCTAAACTTGGAAATGCAATTAAGGAGAAGCTGGTCAGCAAAACCCCTTGGTTTTGGACTTTATGCACTTTTGGTTTGTCTTACTCCTTCGTCCTCCTCTATTCCATTTTTTAAAATCGGATTAAATCAATTGTTATGACAGAAAATTGATTGTCTTCACAACGTTGCTGTCATGGAGCTGATGAGAGGATTGAGAAGTCATTTGACTGAACTCATATCTGGATTAGGCGCTCAAGATTTAGCTCCAATGAGCTTGGGATTATCACACAGCCTGTCTCGATACAAGCTTAAGTTCAGTCCTGATAAGGTGATTTACTAGTTTTGTTTTTATTTTGTTTCATTTTCTCTTTTTGAGCCCATCCACAAGTGTTCAGGCATATCATTGCCTGTATCAGAGATATACCCCGTAAAAGAATACTAATTGACGGAAAATAGTTTTGATATAAAGGTAGCCTTATTTGTGTTTTAGACTCAGGCGTTCCGTGTTCATGGCACATTCCTCAAAAATCTATGCAATGTGCAGTAGCTTTTCCTTTGTCTCTCCAGTCCCTTGCATTGCCTGGCTTGAGTTGTTTCGTTGCAGACTTAATAGTATTTTGAGGAACAATTTCCAGTCAAAATTATTTATGCTGAAAATTAATTATTTTTGTAATGATAATTGGTACAATATTAAGTCCTATTTACAATTATCCTTTATCTATATCATACCAGATGTTCTATGGATACAAGTTCTGTAATTCCCTGATCTCTTATGTTTCTTTATTATGGACCTCGCAAGTTATATGCTTAGATCTCTATCTTCCTTCTTGTAATGGTATATCAATCTACCTGGATTTTGTTCATGCACTACTTGGTTGTGGGTATTCTAATTTATTTATAGATAGTTTTCATAAATCAAATAAAATATCCTATAATTTTTAAAGACTCGTTGGACAGTAAAAAAGAGAATTATTCTTTTTATTATTTAAAGCTAAGTAAAAAGGGAAAAGAATTGAATCTCAACCCGGAATATGGTATTCTTGATCTTGCAAGAACCTTGTGAATCACTACTGTACCCTATTCACATTCTCGCTGGTTCAGAAAAAGTATATATATATATATATATATATATATATATATATATATATGTTGGCTTCTTTTGGGGGGGGGGTCTTTTTGTTTGGTTTCAATACATTATACTCTGTTCCATTTGTATTTGTAGGTGTTTTCTTAAATGTAACTTGATGTCAATGTAAATGGACTTTATATATATGTAGCCTTATTCCTGATAGATAAGCCCGATTCTTTTGGCCAAACTTCGAAAACTTAACATATCCTGAAATACATTTTTTTTACCAACCAGTGCACACTTCTTTGATTAGCTCTGTGATTAACTTCCTCTGTCCCAAAAAAATAGTCCCACTTTGACTTTTTTTGGTCAACTTGATCAATCTTTGACAAAAGGTTTCTACAAATTTAGTTAATCTTACGAAATTCAAAAACTTGTTATTGATAGTATTTATAATCTTGCATCAATGATTAAAATTTCATCACCTAAGACATAATAAATGTATGTTAAATAGTGATTTGATTTTGTACCAAGTTGACTTTCAATAAAGGACTATTTTTTTGGGTGGAGGGGGTATTTATTTTTATGTTTATCTTTTGAGTTTCAGGGGGCTTCTGGAACCATAATTAGCCTTTTGTTTTACTTTTTGCTAGGTAGATACAATGATTATTCAGGCCATTGGCTTGTTGGATGATCTTGATAAAGAGCTCAATACATATGCAATGAGGGTTCGAGAATGGTATGGTTGGCACTTTCCCGAGCTTGCAAAGATTGTACAAGACAACATCCTTTATACCAAGGCAGTTCAGCTCATGGGTGACCGAACAAATGCTGCAAAGCTTGATTTCTCTGAGGTTACATTGTGTGTTTTATTTATTTTTTTGGAAAAACCAATTTTTTAACCATCATATTATTTGGGGAATATCAATTTTACCATCGCACGTTTAGATTTGCAAATTGGATCAGACAGCAATTTGGTCCCTGAACATCACTTAATTTCGTGTTTCAGTAACTATACTTTTTCATTTCCTACTCCGGTTCTTGAACTCAATATTTGGCGACTAGGGACTAGTCCATGAGCTCATTTCTGTTTATTTTTCCGTTAAAAATTGAAATATTTGACAAATTTACCCCTACTAATTGATGATATTCACTAAATATATACAATTACAAGAACATGTGACATTCACATGACTATTTTTATTTTCTTATTATTATTTTCTTTAGAGTAGTTTTTTACTCCCTCCGTTCCACCCAACGAGTCCACGTTTGAAAAGTCTAGTTATTAAGGGGAAATATTAATGTCACTGAAGTTGGTTATAATTACAAAAATACTTAAATACAACCAAAATGATTACAACACAAATGGAGGGTAAAGATGAAAGATTATGAAAATTATAAGCATAATTTTTTTAAAGTGGACTCTTTAAGTGAAAAATAGTATAGTTGGACTCTTTGCCCGGAACGGAGTATTTAATCATTTCCAGTTTAACAGACATCCTCAAGCCTCCTGCGTAACCAACACCCACCCCGCCACCAGTCCTTCTTCAACAGCCACAGCTGACACCAGCTCCTCCAGCCCCCCCCCCTCCCATCCACAGTGGATTTCTGTCTAGATCCGGCGACTATACAAATATATGCACCTCCATCCACTTCAAATTTATGTGCCCCCATCCCCAGTGGATTTCTGTTTAGTAACCGGCGACAATACAGATACATCTGGCTCCAAATTGAAGTACCAATTAGGCCCTCGTGCTCACTTCTCCAACGTTCACAGTTCCATCTTTGTCGTCCATTACCGTGATCCGAAACCCATTCGCATTCCAGATCCACTTTACTGGAGTTACAAAAAATCTCAATCACTTGGAAGTATAGAGGGAAGGAGAGGATTATGACAGAGAATTTGGGGGCAAAATTGAAGAATCTGTTCAAAATGTAATCGTTGTGTAATAGTTGGTTGCTTGGTGGATTTTGTAAGAATGATTCATTGTGAGCCGACCAAGCCCATATTAGCCACGATTTGGATTTCATCCTCCTTGATGACGATATGTACAAAGATGGAGATGGATGCCCTATTGGCAGTCATTACCTGACTCTGGTTGTCATTCTACTATCATCTTGAAAAAGATATGAATGTTTCGTGCAGAATCAGTCACTTTGAATTGGATGGAAATATTGAACTGCTGCATTTATCTTGATTACAACTTAAGTTCTAACCAATTTTTAAACTGGGAAAACCATTGCCATGTATTGTTAAGATTGCTATTCTCTATGAATGGTAAATTTGTTAAAATATATAGTGCTTGTTCTCATTTTTTACAGATATTGCCAGAGGAGGTGGAGACTGAACTAAAGGAGGCAGCCATGATCTCCATGGGAACCGAAGTTAGTGACATTGACTTGATGAATATCAAGGACTTGTGCAATCAAGTTTTGTCTCTAGCAGAGTACAGGGCTTAGCTGTATGATTATCTTAAGAGTCGAATGAACACCATTGCTCCAAATCTTACTGTTCTTGTTGGAGAACTTGTTGGTGCTCGTCTCATTGCACATGGTGGCAGCTTGTTGAATCTTGCGAAACAGCCTGAGAGTACTGTTCAGATTCTTGGTGCAGAAAAGGCCCTTTTCAGGGCTTTGAAAACAAAGCATGCGACTCCTAAATATGGGCTTATTTATCATGCATCTTTAATTGGTCAGGCTGCACCAAAGCATAAATGAAAAATATCACGATCTCTTGCTGCCAAAAGTGCATTGGCAATTCGATATGATGCCCTAGGCGATGACCAAGATAACTCTATGGGATTAGAGAATCGACTCAAGGTACTTTCAAGTATCAAGGGAAGTTTCTGCACCCTTTGTTCTTTTGTCCTTCTCTTTTGATATTGTTGTTTTATCTACTTCTAGCTCGAAGTACGACTGAGGAATCTTGAAGGTAGAGAGCTAGGACGCTCAGCTGGGTCAGCTAAAGGCAAACCTAGGATAGAAAGCTACAACAAGGACCACAAGAAAGGAGCGGGGATGTTAATAACTCCTGCTAAGGTGTGTAATCTGTTTATTTAAGATTCTTTCATTTAATATCTTTTAGGAGTATTTTTTTTTATGTGTATACATTAATTAATTATGACTTGATTCTTGCCAGTCATACTTATTAGTGGATAACTTCTCCACTTCTTTAGTATCTCCCCTCCAACCCTTCCCAACTATACAGTTATGCATGAGATTTTCTTTGTTCTTTTTCTATGTTGTTTGGGGGGTTTCACGATCCATAATTGTTTGGCATCTGGTTCAACAAGAGCCTTTGAACATCATTTGTCTGTTCTGGCTTCTATGACTATAAGGGTGATCTAAGACCGTAAGTAGCTGTAAGATGTTTACCTTTTCTTTTTCCGGTCATTAGTTTGACTTTCTTCGTTATGTGTAGACTTACAATCCTTCAGCCGATTCTGTTCTTGTACGGATGGAAGTGGAGGCTGAGAAAGATGAAGAAGTGGTTCCTGAAGGAGAACCTTCTCGAGCTGAAGAAGCTGGAGGCGAGGTGCTTGCGGTTGACGAAGACAAGAAAGATAAAAAGAAAAAGAAGGAAAAGAAGAAGAAAGAAGCAGCTGAAGTGGAGGACACTGGTGTGGTAAACGATGGCGTAGTCAAGAAAGAAAAGAAGAAAAAGAAGCACGTATCCGATGATGCTGAATTGCAGAATGAAGGGGAGAATGTCGAGGAAGGAGAAAAGAAGAAAAAGAAAAGAAAGCATGCTGAAGCCGATGGAGAAACTGAAACACCGAACAAGAAGAAAGAAAAGAGGAAGAAGAAGAAAACCGAAGACTCAAACTTCGGACGATTAAATTGACGTGCTGCGGTAAGGCAGACCTAACAATTTTGTGTAGGATTTAGGTTGCGAGGTGGATTCTAAGTGTAACGACCCGAGCCCGAAGTCCGGTCCGCCACGCATAGCTTACGCACTGGCCCACTAAGCACCTTGGGTCAACTGGCCCACCACAAGTCAACCAAAAGTCCATGGATAGGTTGGTGTTTTAGATACTACTTCTGCTAGGATTTCTCTCGCTTCCTCTGGCTGTGCCAAGGCCTTCTTCATTGCCTTGAACTGGGTTCTTAATTGTTCGATCAGTCTATTCTCGCACTTCTTCCTACGTCGGATCTCCTGTTTAGCTATTACCATTTCTCTATAGGTTGCTAACCATTTCCACCTAGGTACATAAAGGTGAAAAGAAGATTTCCTTGCAGTCTGTTTGGTAAACAATAACTTTTGTCAGTCTCGATGAATTATAGGAAATGGTGAGAACCAAACAGACTGCAAGGAAATCTTCTTTTCACCTTTATGTACCTAGGTGGAAATGGTTAGCAACCCATAGAGAAATGGTAATAGCTAAACAGGAGATCCGACGTAGGAAGAAGTGCGAGAATAGACTGATCGAACAATTAAGAACCCAGCTCAAGGCAAGAAGAAGGCCTTGGCGAGGAAGCGAGAGAATCCTAGCGTATAGTATCTAAAACACCAACCTATCCATGGACTTTGGTTGACTTGGTGGGCCGCTGACCCAAGGTGCTTAGTGGGCGCGTGGCGGACCACGCCGGGCTCGGTCGTTACAAATGGTATCGAGCGGTCTCACTGAAATGTGTTGGAACACATCGCCGGTGCCGATCCTTTGATCTCCTGGCTCGACGAGGACGTCAATGATTCAAGTGAGATTAGATATCCCACATCGGTAGATGTGACTGTGTGCTTTATATGGCCACCCACTATCACCGCACCAACCTATCCAACTTTGGGGCCAACTGAAACCGCCTATGCGTGGCGGACCGGGCTTTGGGTTCGAATCGTTACGCTAAGTTAACATCATTGTTATTAAATCAAATATCATCTACTGTCGAAAATTGGTTTGTCTTTGCACTAAACCATGAATGAATCGGTTTTTCCTGCTATTGTTTCGAATCATATACCTGCTTAAGCACGAAGAGATCCTCTAGTACACTGCAGCAGGCCAATGGCTGTCTGGACTTGTTGTCTATTTTTCATTTTTTTTTAAATGAGTGTTTATTTTTATTTAAGTTTATTAATTTACTTATGCCTACTAAAATGTCTAAAAAATCAACTTTCTGTCCTAGTCTTAGTCTTAGTGTGGACTTTCAATGTTACCAAAAATAGCGAGCTAACTTAAGGTCAGGGAACTTTAAATTGGGCTTGGTTACCAATCGTTATTGAATAGTAAGCCATCAAAGTTCATGTCACTTGAAATTTGTCATGGAGATAGCTTGTAACTGTTGGTGAAATGGCCCATAAGCCCATTTTCGTCAAACCTAGGATTGTAGACGTAAAACAAAGGATTAATTATAAGCCGGTCCTTTTTTTAACATTTATAATCGCTTCAGTTCACTATATATATATTTTTTAAATCGGAAAAAAGTACTTTTAGGGTAAAAAGACTACAATACCCTTAATAAAATCAAAATACGCGTGTATAAGGCATCGGGATGCAACAAATTGAGCATTGGGATGCAGTGCCACTTCTCAGATTAATTTGGGCATCAGGATGCAAGAATTGAACATCGAGATTCAATTTGAGATGCAAACAATTGGGTATCGAGATATAGTGTTACTTTTTAAAATTAATTTGGTTATCGGGATACAAGAATTTGACATCGTGATTCAATTTGAGATGCAAATAATTGGGCATTGGGATACAACAAATTGGGCATCGGGATGTAGGGTCACTTTCTCAGATTAATTTGGGCATCGAGAAGCTTCAATTTGAGATGCAAACAATTGGGTATCGGAATGTAACAATTGGGCATCGGGATGCAGTACCACTTTTTCAGATTAATTTGGGCATCGGGATGCAATAATTGAGAATCTGAATTCAATTTGAGATGCAACAATTATTGCATCGGGATGTAACAATTAGGCATCAGGAAGCCATTAATATATGAAACAAAACAAAAAAGAGATTGAGCCAATGATATCATCCTTTTGTCATATTTGAATTGCTTTTGATTACACAACGAAAAAAATTAAGAAAAATCAGTTCCAACAAACAGAATAGTCTGCCATCGATAGAAAAGTCTATGTACGTATTCACATTTTTTAACGAAAAAAATCAGTTCACACACTGATTAGCACAAGAAAATCTTTTAATAATTTAATACATTTTAACAGATCAATATCTTAGCTACGGATCAAAGTTAAAATGTTAGGAAAATTATCAAAAAGTTAGAGAATGCTTTACAGGAAGGCATAGTTGGTTTAGATGAAAGAGACGGGAGCATTTTAGGAAAAAAATTCTCAAAGTGCTTTTTTTTTCGGTTTAAAAAAAAAGTGAACTAAAAAAAATAAAAACTTTTTAAAATATACCGGCCAGTAATTTTTCGTAAAAAAAATTCGTAATAATGGTCATTTCATTTCATAACATAACAATGGTCATTTCATTTCATATTACATAGGAATGCTTTGTACCGAACGAGCATTCAGGGAAGTGCTTGGCGCTCCAAAGATCCAAAGTCAGACCGAGCCGAGGCGCTCCACCCTTTTTTTTTTCTTTCATTTTTAAAAATAAATATTTGAAGTTCAATTTGTATTTGAAAGACAGAGAGTTCTAGCATAATTATAATTTGAATACTAATACAAAATTAAAAGGAAGAATCTATGTGCACTACATAATGTAAACAATTTTTTAGGACAATATTGTCCCTCCACAAATGTTTCTTGTGTTTTCTTCTCGTAGGAGGTTCAACTTAAACTAAAGATTTTTGTTTGTTTGATTAGGCATATAAATTAATAAAAATTAATTAACTCTTTTTAAATCTTAAAATATTGTGTATTTTTTATTAATGCCCGTATAGGACTGAAACTCATCAATTAAAGTAAAATTAGGTTAGAATAAATGGTAAAAGTAATATTTCAAAGAAAAAATTTTTGAAATGTGAATGTTTTTTTTTAAACGGCCTAAAAAGAAAAAAAATAGACTATATTTTAAGAATGCAAAGAGTACAAAAAATTTAGATATATACAAAACAATTGATGATTGTTACTATGTAAGAGCCTGAAGCCCGACCCGCTACACAGTAACCTACTAAGCACCTCGGTCAACTAAGACCTACTACAAGTTTACCCAAAAGTTTATGAGCACCTCGGTCAATTAGGACCTACCACAAGCCTACCCAAAAGTTCATGGAAGGTTGGTGTCTATTGATAGTGGACGGTCATTTATAAGACAAACACAAATCTTACATCTACCTGATGTAACATATCACATACTCCGTCCGTCCCAAAAACAATAGTCTCACTTTGACTCTTATCGATCAACTTGATCAAACATTGACAATTTTTATTTACAAATTTAGTTATTAAATTCTAAAAATTGTTATTGATAGTATTCACAATGTGATATTAATGATTAAAATTTTACTATCACCTAAAAAATAAAAAAAATACTCCCTCCGTCCCTAAATTATTGTCTTCCTTTCCTTTTTCGTCCGTCCCAAAATAATTGTCTTGTTTGAAATTTTCCTTTTTATAATATCACTTTTACTATTTTACCCTTACTTTTTCTTCCTACTTTAATTATGAGCCACATACACATGGGCATTAAAGGAAACAATACACTTTTTCAATACTATTTCAATATTAATAATCAAGTTAATTGAGTTTTATTAATTCGTGTGTCGGGTCAACCCAGACAATAATTTAAGGACGGAGGGAGTATATGTCAAATGAAGATTTGATTTTATACCATGTTGATTTTTTTTTAAAAAAAATGATACTATTTATTTTTGGAGCGGAGAAAGTAATTGATTAAAATTATAAATTTCACCGTTGAATATATAGCTACACCTACCAAGTACAAAATCAATTAAACATTGCAAACTAATTTTGCATTCAAATTTCATTAGGTTCGAAACCTCTCTATTTAGGCATTTTCTTTATTCTTTCTATTATATTCATTTAAAAGTGTAAGAATATTTAACGTATCAACACATTAATAAGTTCTATTAAATAATTCACATATTAGTTGCTTTCAGCCATTCACATCAGCACAGTTTGATTTAGACGAGGTATTGATGCAAAATTTACTGATTCAATTTCCTTTAAATAGAACATATTACTCCGCCCCCTTTCCCGATAAATTTTTTTACTTTTTATTTTAGAATGTTTTAACTAATGTTTTTAAAAAATTTTGATCTACCTATTCTTTACTATTTTGTCTAATATACTCTTAAAATTTTATTTAATATAATACATTCCAAAGAAACCCAATTATTTAAAATAGTTAAAGTCAATTAATATTCGTGAATATTATTGTCAGAACACATTTTACAGTACATTATTAATTATATTTTTTAATTTTTATATTTTATTCATAAGAAATATTTATCCGAGATGGAGAAAATTAAATACTAAGTATATTGACACATTAAACACTCTTTAATGATCTCTTTAATGGACCTAATTAAGAAAAACAATGTCCAAATAAGAAGATATCCAAATAAAAAGGTCTTTTTATTACTCATATCCTATGCCATAGCATAGCATAGCACTACTCTTGAAGGTGCCAAAAACTTTGCTGTCATTGAAAAGATATCAACCCCACCCCACGCCACCCCACCCCACCCCCAACCCATGCTGCTATATACCTAGACTCTGTTACATCTAGGCTTTATAGGGTCAAAGAGAAGGGAGTCGGACAATGATATGCTCTCTCTCCCTTGCATATTTTCTTGTTATGTCCATTCATAATCATACCCTTCTTTACCTATTTAGTGTTTTTTTAGAAAGCCTGCATAAAGGACTGACAACTGAAAAGGATGTTATCCATTTATCAACCAAAATTTTGTGTGTGGACTAAGGCGGTCCATGGATCTGATTTTAATTCGAATGTGATGTTATTTTTAAGATATAAATTGAATTTTTTTATTTGAATAATCTCGATAATTTTAGTAAATTGGATTTAGATTAAGTGTTTTTCGATTCGTTAACAATCTAATTTGATTTGATATAAAAATAGAGTAATATTATACATATAAAAGTTATTGTACCGAGCATTTAGTCCTTCATAATTATTATTTTAACTAAATATAAATTTTTTTGCAAAATATAATATTTTACTAACATTATCGTTTATATTTGTCTAAGTTGGAAACATAATTTTTTTTATGTTTGTTTGATCTTTGATTAAGTAAAAAATACTTTGATATTATTTTTATTCAATATTTTATGAGGGTCGAAAAAAATTCGAATCCGAAAAGTTAGGATATGGATTGAGATTTAAAATATTTGAGAGATAATCTGATTCCGATTTGAATTCGATAATTTCTAAACGAATTAGATTTAGATTTGGCATATCTGATCCGAATCTGATCCATTGACATGCCTAGTGTGGAGGTTTGTCGTCTCAATTTTTGTACATTAAAATTCAAGATTATTGTTTTGGTGCAATTGGGCTCAAAACAAAGTTTTCGTCAATTTTTTTAATTAAAATTCTTCATTTGTCATCTATACACACTTATTATATATTGTTTTGTGCGTCTTTTAACTGATATACATGGGGAGTACAATATAATTTCAATGTTATATTTCTAAGTCTCGTAAAGAATAACAGAGTATCTCATTGTAACTTCTTATAAAAATTGAGAAAATTGACTTTTAGGCTTATTAAGTATATATATATATATATATATATATATATATATGAACACCCTTAGATCATGCTATAGTATTGGGAGTATATACGAAGTGATAATAGATAATAAATGTAATTTTAGTAACTTTATAGAAAGAAGAAATACTCACTTTAAGACAACTATTTAAAAAAAAAAAAAAACTGTTAGGAAAAAATAGAGGTGCATTTCAAAAATGACTTTAAAAACAAATAATAAATGGGGACAAAATAAATAAGTCGAGGCAAGAGTTTGTCTCTTTCCCCATAAGATGAAATTGCCCCGTATTAAGTGCTCACGGTCTTCCGCAATCGTCCCCAAAATACAATGACTTTATAATATCAAAATCGCAGCACAACAATTCTAGATCTTCGGTGAACTACTTGATACTCGAGACTTTCTTAGACACGAGATTAGAGAAACTACAATATTGCTCAGAATGCTTTGATGACTGATTGTGTTGGTAATGAATGAATGGCAAAACCTAGGGGTCTTATTTATAGTTTCTGAAGAGGTGCCTGTTGTGAATAGGCACCGATGAGATCCTCCTAAATATCCATCCCACGTGTCATCCATGTCAGCCTCATGTGGGTCCTGAGGTCCACGTTAACAATGATCCCTGAGGTTCCTAGCCGAAGTCCCCTTCCGAGGTCTTCATTCGAGGTTTTCAGTGAGCTGGGCATCTAAAGGTCTACATCGCAGTCTTATATTCTGGAAGGTCTCATTCACCGACCAGTATTATCTTCGTCTACAGATGGGGTTACTTCGGAGGCGAGCTTCTATCCTCTTCGGCAGAAGTCAACATCAAGCATTCAATGTTCACTGCCTATCAGTACTTAACCTGGAAGAGGCAAGACATTCTCATTGGAGGATGACATTCCTTCCCGGTGAAGCTACGACAGCATTAATGAGCTCCTTATCCTCCCAAGAAGGAAGCTTCTATTTATTTGCTTTATCCCCTAATTAACGAAGCATTTACCTCATTAATGAGCAGCCAATCCCAAGGAATCAATTGGATAAATGCACACCATTCACACGTCACCTTCAGCTATAAATATAAGGTATCACCTTCATTTATGACTAAGCCTCATTTTACTCCTAAAAACATAACAAAGTGCTATCTATTTGCATTTACTCACTTGCCTTCAATAAACTCTTATTTACTCTTTCTTTGAGTACTTATTAGTGGACTATTGGCCTTAAACACCAACCACCTTCTTCATATTTATTATGGTACTAACCCTTACGCCTGAGGGTATTTGTCAGGTAAAATCCTCGACACTTAACAGTGTTTTCTATGTTGTTAGTTGAAGTTATAGGCATCCAGTGATAGCCAAGTTCTAGCAAAGACAAATCTTTTGAGAGTCGGGGCATCCTACATATTAAGTACCTACACACGTGGATTCGACGTGGTCACCAATATTTATTTTGGCATGATCAGGCATCACTTGGTCCAGGCAAATCTGGGCTGCTGTATCGTGACCAATTGCGCAGGCGTGATGCACCGAGCCCTGTCTGATTTTATCAAAAGATTAAGGTCGTCAGCTCATAGGGACGATGCGTACGTGCAAATTGCGCCTCTAAAGCGCCCAATATGATCTACGCGCGTGATCAGGCACCACTTGGTCCGGGCAAATCTGGGCTGCTGGATCGTGACTGATTGTGCATGCGCGATGCACCGAGCCCTGTCTATTTTATCAAAAGATTAAGGTTGTCAGCTCATAGCGACGATGCGTACGTGCAAATTGCGCCTCTAAAGCGCCCAATGTGACCTACGCGCTCAGGCTCACCATCCTCACAACTAGACAACACTAGGTTTCACCTTGGAAGAGACTTCATAATTGCTTCCTCCTAGAGTGGACCTATTAATAAAGTAAACAATTTCACCTTATTTTTCCAATGTGTGATATGGCTTTTTCATATTCCTATTTACTCTTCAAACTATTATGTCAAGTTGCTTACTTTGAACATTAATTTCTCATTCACCCAAAATTAGTTTTGATAAAGTAAATACACTAAATTCATCTACTCGAAACATAGATTCCATTTTAGCAACTTACTTTAATTTTCATTAAATGGAACCTCAATTAAAATTTGGTCAAAGATTGTTCGTCACCAATTTTCGCAACCAATTTTTCCTACAAAAACGAGATAGTTAATTTGGGACAGAGGGAGCACGTCATTGATATAATGTTAGAGCAAGAGTTATCAAGAACACTTCTTCAATGTGGTTTCATTTAGGAAATGGAAAATGTCAAATAGAATTTTTTGTTTCTATTTTTTCAAAAACTAAACTAGTACTACTAGTTGTGTCTTTGAAATTTAAAACTAGCTATTTGTCTTATTTAGTTTTATAATATTACCTTGTTACCTTCAATAATAAAGATAAAAATTAATTCAACATATTGGTAAATTAGTAAAACAAATTTATTTAACCCTTACGAGACAAAATCTTGGCTTCGTTATTACATGTTCATGCTTACTCTCATTTCTGTTGATTTTTCATTCCCGTAAAACAAACCCACTAATTACCCCACGCGCGATCAATGCGTCAATTGTGTGCAGTGGCGAATACAGGATTTTGATATAAATTTGAGGTACAAAAGTTTATTAGAAACTTTAATAATATTCCCTCAGTCTCCAAGTGCGTGTCTTGTTTTTAAGAATTTTATCTCAAAATGATTATTCGTTTTCATGTAAAGTTACTAAACCCACCATTGTCATCTATCATATCTCAATTTAAAATTACAATGCTAGAAAGTGGTCACTGAGGGTGTTTATTATGTACTATTAAAATTGCTTATTCAACTTTCTTAATTTTCTTAAGGCTTAATTATCAATTTGGTCACTGTACTTTGCAACTTTTTTCAGTAAGCTCACTCTACTTATTTTTTCTCCTAATTAATCACTGTACTTGGCATTTGGAGTCAAAAGGGTCACCCAAGCTAACTGCCGTTAATTCCATGGACGAAATCGCATGAAAAGACATTACTGCCCCTTTAGTTATGCTCATGCCGTGCACGTGGTCCAATTTTCACACTTAGTCGTGAACAAAGATTCATTTGATTTCGAAGACAAAACCAAGACGAAAAACGAGAGAGTGAGAGTGCGATAAATCAGATTGTATATCTAGCTTTTGATTTCGAAGACAAAAACCAAGACGAAGACTCGTAATCTTGAGAAGTGCATGGTTCTGGTTGAAATCAAACTAGGGGTGGCAATTTGTGTCATCGTGTCGTGTTCGTGCCACACTATCGTGTTTTCGTATTATCTATCTTATTTGATCATAAATATAATAATAAATATTATTTTAACTAAATTTATAATTTCGTGCTTTCGTGTCGTGTTTCGTGTCGTGTCGTGTCGTGTCGTGCCGTGCCTTATCGTGTTTCTTGTCTCTGTAATTCGTGTTTATAATCGTGTCGTGCTGGTTCGTGCAATCGTGTCGTGCCTGCCATTGCCACCCCTAAATCAAACGACAATGAAGGCAAGCTTCGTTTCCATGTTCACTTGTTAACTGATTTGAGTTGACTATCATGTATACAAATTAGGGCTTCTTTGAATAAACCCTAATTTATGTTATTGATGATACACACTTAAGGTTTAATGCATAAATTAAACTTATCCTGCTCAATTTTGATGTCATGCCATGAAATTAGGGTTTTGTGTTTGTAGATGTTGATTAAACTGAAATTTGGAGGTGTCTGTATACGTGCTTGCATGCATGTTTTCATCGATCTTTGTATTGATTCTGTGAAGTTTTTATTTAATTGTTCTTCTGTGATATGGTCCTCGCACTAGTAATTTAATATTCTGTTTGACCTTCCATTGCTTTGTTTTCATTAAATTAGTTGTCCCCCTTCCCCACTACCTTTGTTTGTCTGATAATGGTTCCCCACCCCCTTTTTTTTTTTTTATTAAAATGCAGAAAATGTTGAAAGTAGCTGTGAAGTGTCATTATGGGGGTAAATTGCCCACGAAAAGCCACATAGATATGTGGGAAAGGTAATATACTGGGAGTTAGACCAATCAGACCTGTCATTTGGTAACTTGAAGGGTAGAGTAGTAAATGAACTAGGACACCCTCATGTGACTGAAATATGCTATAGTGTAGCAATTGACACTCCTTGAGACACTGGGATTAGGGCATTGCATACCCTTAAAGATTGGGATAGACTCTTGCAAATAGCTAATCATTTAGGTCAGGTTGAGCTATTTATCTTACATGAGGATGAGGTAGAAGAACTTGAATTAGATAGTGACTATGAGTATGTAGCTTCTGATGAATCTAGCAGTGATGATGATGGTTCAGAAGTTAGCTTGACTGATGGGGACCTAAAAAATGTTAATGATGATGAGGAGTTACTTAATGCTAGGAAGAATTTGATTGCCTTAAAGAAAAAGGGTAATATGACATCACAGTCTATTGGGATTAAAAGGAAAGGGCTTTCTTATAATTTTGGTAAAGGTACATCTAGAATGGGAGGTGAGAATGACAACCAGTCACTTGATTCAAATCAAGAGAATGCTTCTGAAATGTTGTATGAGGAAAGAGATGCAGATTATCCCCCTGATTCTGATAGTGGAAGTGAGGATGAGGATAATGATCATGTTCAGAGAATTGTGACACCAAAATACCCAAGGTTTAACCCTAAATGTGATATGAAGAATAGGGAATTCAGTTTGCATGAAACTTTCTCTATTGTTCAGGAGCTTAGGAATGCAATAAGAGATTATGGATGTATGAATGAGTATGACATTAAGTTCTTGGTAAATGACAAGAAAAGGGTCCATGTAAAGTGTATGAATTCTGAGGTTTGTACTTGGGAAATTTGGGCAAGCACTATTCGTGACGAAACAACTTTTCAGATCAAAACAATTACTCCAAACCATCAGTGTGGGAAGAGATTCAAGAGTAGGTGTTTTTCAGTTGCATGACTTGCAAAAATGTATCAACAAAAGATTTTAAGCCACCCTAAATGGAAGTTGAGAGAATTTAAAAAAGATGTAATGGATATGTACCAATTGAATGTGAGTAAGATCATGTGCCTTAGAGCTAGGTCTAGGGTGCTTCATGAAGAGTTGGGATCCCTACATGACCATTATGCCAAACTCTGGGATTACAGAAAAGAGTTAAAAAGAAGTAATGAAGGCACCACTGTTTAGATTGACACATGGGTTCATCCAACAACTAATCAAGAATATTTTCACAAAATATACATATGTTTTGGGGCATTGAAGAAGGGGTTTCTAAATGGGTGTAGGCCTGTTCTTGGGCTAGATGGATGTTTCTTAAAAGGTATTTGTAAAGGGGAATTATTGGTTGCTATAGGTAGGGATGCCAACAATCAGATGTATCCAGTGGCATGGGCTGTAGTTCAGGTTGAAAATAAGAATTCTTGGAAATGGTTCATTCAGTTATTGAAGGATGACTTAGATTTAGGTAGTGGTGATGGATTGGCTGTTATAATTGACCAACAAAAAGGCCTTATGGAGGCTGTACATGAGCTTCTTCCTTGGGTTGAGCACAGAAATTGTGCAAGACACATTTATAGCAACTGGAAGAAAGATTTCAAGGGTGGTGAGCTGAGAAAGGCTTTTTGGTCAATTGTCTATGCAACAAATGAGACTCAATTTCAAAGGAAATTAGATCACTTGAAAGAGATTGATGAGGAACCCTATCGTGGGTTTATGAAGAGAGACCCTAGGCAGTTCTGCAGGGCTTTCTTTAGGACAAACATGAAGGTTGACAATGTTGAGAATAATATGGCAGAAGCTTTTAATGGGACAATTGTGTAGTTTAGAGTTAAGCCTATCATTTACATGTTAGAAGAAATAAGATTGTATATGATATCTAGGTTGGAGAAAAGGAGAGAGTGGATGATGAAACAAAATAATGAGTACTGTGCAGCCATCAAAAAGATATTGGAGAAAAATAAAGAAAATGTTAAGTATTGGAGCTCAATTTGTAATGGTGATAGGGAGTTTGAAGTGGGGTATAGAAAGGAGGGTTATGTGGTCAACATTGGGAAGCATACTTGCAGTTGCAGAAAATGGCAACTTAGTGGAATTCCATGTACACATGCCATTACAGCCATCCTCCAAACAGGTGACAGGCCAGAGAAGTTCTTGGATGAGTGTTATTTAAGGGCAACATTTTTGAAAGCATACAAATATTCTCTAAGGCCAATCTGTGGTGAAGATCAATGGCCAAAGTCTAGCAAGCCACCTCTGCATATTGCTACTCATAGGAGAATGCCTGGTAGACCTAGAAGATGTAGAATGAAGAAGCCACATGAAGAAAAGAAGGATGATCAACCAAGTCAAGCTCATTCAGGTAATTGTTTGACCATTCCCTAGTTACAAATTTTTATTATTATGATATTCTTAATTGTTAGTATTGCAACAGGTGCTCCAAAGAAACTTGGCAAGTCAAGAAAAGGAAGGGTCATGACATGCAAGTTTTGTAACACAATTGGCCACAACAAGAGGGTTGCCCCAAAGCTAAGTTAGGCTTCTCTTCGAGGTAGCATAATTTATTGTGCAATTTATTGAACTCTCAAGTCAACTAAACACTTTGAAATAATTGACACATTATGCATTCAACAGGGGGGGGGGTGAACCTACTGAAACTCATGGTACTGCATCTCAATCAACCAATGTCCAATCAACCAACTCAATCAGTTCCACTTGTTCCAACTCAATCATCTCAGGTAATTATTTGACCATGTTTTGGTTACCATTTTTTATGATTGTGTTTTGACCAATCAACTAATGACCTGTTGTTCCAACTAAAATTATTACTGTCCAGTGGTTTAAATATCCTGCTACAATTCAATCAACAAATGTGGAATTTAATGAACATGATGCAACTCAGTCCATCAATGTGCAATGCAATCAAACTAGAGCAACTCAATCCACTAATTTGCAATTTAATCAAGCTGCTGTAACTTAATCCACCACTTTGCAATTTAATCAAGCTGATGCTCAGTCCACCAATGTGCAATTTAATCAACCTGGTGCAACTCAATCCACCAATTTGCAATTGAATCAAGCTGCTGCAACTCATTCCACTACTTTACAATTTAATCAAGTTGCTGCTCAGTCCACCAATGTGCAATTTAATCAACCTGGTGCAACTCAATCCACCAATTTGCAATTAAATCAAGCTGCTGCAACTCAATCCACTACTTTACAATTTAATCAAGTTGCAAAGTAGTCCACCAATGTGCAATTTAATCAACCTGGTGCAACTCAATCCACACAGGTTGTATTTAATTTTGGATGAATCATTCTATTTATGAGTATGTAGTCTTAATTATATTCTGATTTGAATTACTCTCTATGCATTGCAACAGGGGGTTAAAACCACAGACTTAGCTTCTGATATTAATGAAAGTCATAGCAATGTGCAATATAGTGCACCTATTCCATCCCAATCCACTCAGGTAGTATATTCTGTTTCTATATCAATGTGCATTGGACTATTTGCATTGAGATGTATTAAAATGTTTGTTGTGTGATTGAATGTCTAGCAATCTGCTGCTGCAACTAAATCCACCCAACAAAGCTACAGAAGTTCACCAAAGGGTTCACCAGTCAAAAGAGGTGGTGTGATGGCAACAATCAGGAGTGAAACATTAGGTAGATAACTATCAACTACAGCTGTCAATGAAACACCAATGAAACTAGTGTCAAGTGAAGCACCTAGTGGACAACCAATGAAAAGGATGACTCAAGAAATGCCTCCAAATCTAATTACATTGAAGAAGATTAAAATTGAGAAAGAAGAAGAAATGAATAAGGTTAAAGCTCATCAAGAACAGGAGAAGACCAGAAAATCACGAAGGTCTATGTTAAACCACCTGAAGAAAATGGGGAAGGAATTAAATGGAAAGACATTTGTGATTGATTAAGTGTTCACATGTTAGGTTATGGTTGGTAATTGAACAATGTCTAGACCTGATTGTTATGGTTTTTTTTTTTTTTTTTTTTTTGGTACTTGTTGATGGTAACTTATACCCCTGTTTTTGCTACTTATGTTTGGTAACAATTGACTATACTTTGGTACTTGTGTTTGGTAACCAATGTATATCAAGGGGTGCTTGACAATCTTAGATCTAATTGAACATTGTGTAGACATTTGAGATTATGTTTTTTAGTAATGGAATGGTATCCAGAACTTCAATATTGTTAGTACTTTATTTTAGTAGCCAATGTATATCTATGTTTTGGTACTTCAGTGTTGTTCATTGTGATGATTCTTGTTCATTATCCAATTCACCAAAGGGTTTTGGTACTTGTTCTATTTTGGTACTTGAAGTACTTCAATTGGTCATTGCAATTGGTCATTTCAATTGATCATTGCAACTGTCCAATGGCTTAAACCATTACTATCCAATTGTTCATTTAGTTTTGGTTCTTGCTCTGTTTTGGTACTTGCAATTGGTCATTTCACTTGGTCATTGCAATTGGTCTTAAGTATTCAACAAATGCCATGTTCATGTCAATTAATTTCTAATGCCATTTCCATTAACTTCAATGTCATTACACAACTGTCCCATCATATACTACATAATATTACAACCATCATTAACCAACCAAAACATTATGGCCATGTCCAAAAACTACAATTACATCACAACCTAAGGCAACATAAATTGGGGAGTGAGTTTGACATTCTTGTACATTAAGAGGCCACTTACAATGACTACAAGTACAATAATCATCTTATCATTCCAACCATTTGCACCTAACTTTGTTTTCAAGATAGCAATCTCTTCCTTCAATATACAAACCTCCTTTTTCAAATTTGAATTCTTCATTTTTGTAAGCTTGGTTGACATTGCCTTGATCTCAACCTCTTTGTTCTTGAACACATGCATTGAGCAGATCTCTTGCTCTTTCAGTCATTGGAGGATCATACCAAGCAAAGAAGTTGCACTTATTTTCCTCATCCTATTACCAATTCACAAAATATATCAAACCATCACCAATGACAAAAATTAAACATAAAAAAAAGTAAAAATTAAACAAGAAATGAACCATCAGAGAAATTTATAGAAATTTAGGCAAATTTCACAATTTTAAAGCCACTAATTGAAAAACAACAGAAATTAAACCATCACCAATGACAGAAATTAAACATAAAAAAAAATTAGAAATTAAACAAGAAATGAACCATCAGAGAAATTTATAGAAATTTAGGCAAATTTCACAATTTTAAAGCCACTAATTGAAAAATAACAGAAATTAAACCATCGCCAATGACAAAAATTAAACATAAAAAAAGTAGAAATTAAACAAGAAATGAACCATCAGAGAAATTTATAGAAATTTAGGCAAATTTCACAATTTTAAAGTCACTAATTGAAGAATAACAGAAATATTTAAACAGGAAGAAGGCCCCAAATTCTAATTTTTTGAGTTGATTAAAAACCTAATTTTGATTTCATTGCTTCGAACCAAATCACATACCTTCCAGTTTGCGCATCCAAAAAATCTCATACCCGGATGCTCATCAGTCCATGATGTCCACATTCGAGTCCTAATACCACACAAACAAAACCTTTCTTCAATCAAATCAGGTGAAAGAGATCGAAGTCCTCTCGATTTACTTGAAATGAAATTTGAGCTTCCTTGCATTTTGATGTGTTTCAATTTGAGCCTCCCTGTGGCTGGATTCGATCTCCTTCAGTGGCTGAATTTGAGCTTCCTTGCAATGTGTGAATGAAGAAGGAAAAGAAACCACGATCAAGTCTTCTTCAATAAGGTCATCGGATGGTCACGCGTGCAGCGCATGACTTGCATAAGGGCATTTTCGGGTTTTTAGAAAATATTTGAGAATTCCATCCACGAAATTGGATGGAGTGATGAACGTGACTCGAAATGCCAAGTACAAGTGATTAATTAGGAAAAAAAGTAAGTAGAGTGAGCTTACTGAAAAAAGTTGCAAAGTACAGTGATCAAATTGATAATTAAATCTTTTCTTAAAAATCAAAACGAGACCCTCAGTTTGGGACCGAGGAAATAATATTTAAATTTGCAATACATTGAAAAGATATCTATATATATATATATATATATATATATATTAGATAACAAATGTATTCAACAATGCAATAGAATTGACTTGCAATTTTTCGCATGAAATAGTGTTCACTGAATACGTAACATGCTATCCATTTTGTTTCCAAGGCCCTAATCTAATTTCTCAAATTAGGGTTTGAAATATTGTTTTCTTATTAAATTAATGTAAACCAACTTGGCTAGCAATCAATATAAAAATTACTCAATTTTAATCTCTAAAGATTGAGTTTTAAGAGCCTGTTTGGTGTAGCGTTTTAAAAACGCAGCGTTTTTAAAACGCAGATTATTTAAAACGCACCTTTTTTCTTTATAAATACGTTTGGGATATTATGTCAAAACGCTGCTTTTTATTCCCTACTGCGTTTTAAAATTTGTGTTTTGGGAAAAAGCTAGGAATTCCAGCGTTTTAAAACGCAGCTGCGTTTTGAAAACGCTGCGTTTTCTACCGCAGCATTGAAACGCTAAGTTAAGGAATAAGCTGCGTTTTAACCCTGCGTTTTGGCCAAAACGCGCGAACAAATGGCTCTAAATAAGATGAAAGAGGGGAAGAAACTTAAAATTTTTAGGCTTTATGTTCGCAATATTGTCCTAAATCACAAGTACTCCTCGAACTTCTTTAATTTGAGCTTAAAAATAAAATTAAATATAAATTTAAAATTATAAATCTCATTTTCTTTTCCAAAATTATTTAAGGATAAGATAAATGAAAGTATTTTCTACAATAAGGGAGGCAACTTATCTACCTTGATACAAATATAATTTCATACGGAGGGGTATCTATAATTTTCTCGGGGATGTGTCGTTGTAACTCGTGTTTTCATGCAACATATAATTTAAGTACCAAATTGTATAACTTTGATCGTGTATGATATTTGTATGTTGACTACGAATATATATATATATATATATATATATATATATATATATATATATATATAGGTGATTACGCCAAAAAAGTGTGGTGACCACGTCTGTCCCATGTAGGAGCCAAGTATGTAGTCTAGTTGTATACCGGCTATGTTAGTGGGACTGTTCTTGCTATTCTTGAGCCAAGGAATGGAACAGTAACCTGTGATCAACAAGGAATCACCGTTAGGGGAGCTGAGAGTGTCCCAACTATAACTCTTCGGTATGAGAATCAGTATATGGGTATAACAATGACTTGATCCACAGAACTTGGTCTGTGGCTGAAGCTGTATTACTCTCTAGCAAGCTATGAGCAAGAAAAGAGAAATAGTGTGTGCTGGTGTGAAGATTGCATAGAGATATGAAAGAAAGCGATACCTCAGTATTTATAGGCTGGTAGACGGTTGAGATGGCCATCTAGAGGAGACCAACGTGAGACCAACCTGCACAGCTCTTTTGTCTCCTTACTCTGGCGGTGGCAGGCTCAAGAGATCATGGTCTTTTGCCCGTACGGTGGTCCTGGTACCTTTCTGTCAGTAAGTGGGAGAGTGGAACTGACTTCTGACATGTTGGGAATATGCATCTGGGGATCCAATAGGAGTAATCCAAGTGTGAGGAGCGGTTACATGCGAGCTTGTCCGAATAGGGATTGAGGATGCTTAAAGCGGTCGGCTTAGGATATATCTAGGTCGCGCTTCAGCCAGATGGCCAGGTTGGCAACTGATGATATGGACTTGTGTAATTTGCAAATGACCTGGATGGTTACAATGCTCAGGTCGCTTTCAACGAGCTTGTAGGTAATGATCTCCCGCTCGTGCTACATGTGGCTTCGGTGTTGCCCATCTGGCTCGCTCCGTGCCACGATGACTGTTGTGCGTGATGCCACATGTGATGATTTAGGTGGAGCCCGTTCAATAGGTGTGCTTTTCGTTGTAGAGACAAATAAATATAGACGGCTTGCCTCTTTTGCAGCCCACACTCATGCAGTGGTGTTTCTTGATAGGGCTCCAGGGGGTACACTGAACACCTGACCGATTGACCAAGGTCCCATGTAAGAGGTTGGGTTTCAACAGGTTCTACAGGTCCGAGACAAACTCACCAGAAATGGCTCACAACCAGAAGCCACCCATGTTAGTTGATTTGAGCGTTAGACCATGTGATCGGGACCACTACACATACCTCTAATATGTGAGTCAGGGGTTCACATGGGAGGGGTTTATTTAATGCTGCATTCTAATTCTATTTTATTCTCACCAATAATTACAAACATACATACATTCAGAAAATGTCATTCCTAACCATATAGAGAATGTGCCACGTGTCAAAAACCCACGTGATACACATGTATGTATGTATGACGCATTAGTGGAATAAAGCAAGACACGCGAATTTAGTACAAATTGTTTATTTTGGCCATGACAAATTTATCAATTAATTTGTCAGGTGCCTCCAAATAGAGTAAATATTAAGGATAACAGTAATATTTCCTTCATTTTATTTATAGAGTTTACCTTTTAACAATTAAAAATTATATTAGTATTATTGAAATTAAATATAATTATAAAAATATTTAAGCACAACTAAGATATTTATCACATATATAAAAAGTAAAATTGAAAGATTGCGTAAATTGTAAGTGTAATTTTTGAAAGTAAATTCTTTAAGTGAAACATCTCAAAATAATATAACATATTCTTTGCATGGAGCGGAAGGAGTATCATTTACGTGTATTACCATCCAATCTATTAATAATAACTAAAACAAAAGCCACTGTTCCCATCTACTAACCGCGTGGATACTTTACGTATAAAACTTTTTCGGCCAACAGCCAGATTTACCTCTGTAACTTTTCTAATTAACTTTATCATTATCCTAAATCTGTAAAATCTTTTTTTTACCTGTAATTTTTTTTTCTAATTAATATTTTGACTTTAACCGTATTCTAAATCTGTACATTTTTTTTTAAATTTGTACTTCCTCCGTTCCTAAATTATTGTTTCCCTTTCATTTTTTGTCTGTCCCAGAATAATTATCTTGTTTGAAAACTTTATTTTTTAGGACATCACTTTTACCACTTTACCCTTACTTTTCCCCCTACTTTAATTATGGATCACATACACATGGACATTAAAGAAAATTACACATTATACCAATATTAATAATCAAATCAATTGTTTTTTCTTAATCCGTGTGCCGGGTCAAACAAGACAATAATTAAGGGATGGAGGGAGTAATTTTTTTTTTCTAATTATTGTTTTGACTTTAACCGTATTCTAAACTATAAAATTATATTTATTAAATTTTTTTTTTTGTAATTACTATTTGGTTAGTTAAGGCCATTGTATTTAAAGTGATCATCATAGATTTCTAAGAAAACTTAGTAATTTAAATATACTGAATGTATTTGCTTAAAATATAATGTATGTATTTCTTTAAACAAATAATAATCTAACTCTTTTATTTCACATTTGTAGGAATATATATATATATATATATATATGAATTTATGTGATTATACTAAAATATGAATTGCATTATTTTTAAATTTTTTTGTCCGTAGGACGGATATTAACTAGTAATAACAATATTTGATGGCACATGTGATGTGAATTTGAGGACCAAGAGGTGTTCTCCAAAGTGGTGTAGTTTGGAATTCCTGAAAGTCAGAGGAGCGCCCCAGCGCTTGAAAGCCGCACTAAGGCTAACATACAATTGGCGCTCGGCCGCGCGCTCTAGCGCATGTTTAAGCGCTAAGCTGTATTAGGGTTTTGAAGGGCTGAAATAGTGGTATTTTTGAATTATCTTGTTATTTTCATTAAGTTTTACTTTTCTTGTTGGCTTATGGTTTACCCTAAAACGTTTTTCTGAGTTTGTTTTGGTTTTTAGCCTATATATAGAAGCTTTAAACATTGTAATAGACAGTTTAGTTAAGTTTTATGATTGAATTGAATTCAGTTTTCTCTCAAAGTTTTGAGGGAATGTTCGAGTGCTACAAGAGTGTGTCCTTATTGTAATTGATTACCGAGATCATTTGGTTGAACATACCCAATTGCGGCATCATTATCTATACCGAGGTTCTTGTTTCATTCGACAACAGGTCAATATTCCATTTCACCAACCTATATAGGAGAAGGTCTTGGGGTAACAACGTATTGTTGTTGGGTCATATGCGCATCGTTGCTACATACGGTTTGCATCAACATGTGATGTGATGCATCTACAATTATTATTTTTATTTTTTAATATTTTTAGTATAAATTTCCTCTTTGTATGTCTCTTTCTCCAAATTGCTATATTTTTCTCTCTCCCCTTATCCCTAGTTTTCTTCCTACCCTTTCCTTTCCTTCCAAGTGGTTTTTATAGTTAGTTTTTCTTTTTTCAATTCTTATTTCCTAATTTTCTCTCTAACCCTATTTTAATCAATCCTTTTTCAGCTCGCCATAGTCATATGCCACCCTCTAATTGATAGTACAAATGATAATATAACAAATTAGCAATATTATTAATAATATTGTTCTCCATATTCAATAAAATTATTAATTTATAACATTATTATTAGATGGTGATACGACTAGATTGAGAACATCTGTGATCATACTTACTTGTGGAGCCTTTGGATAGCTATAGTGAAATTTATATACTGCCTCCGTTTCAGTAAAAAAATTTATATTTGAAAAGTTTAATATTTAAGGGACATACAACTAGCATTAGAGTTGATTATAATAACAAAATACTGAGCATAATCAAGATGTTTATAAGACATGTAGAGGGTAATGTTAGAATAACTATTACAAATATCAAAGGAAATACAGAAAAACTAATTAAAACAAGTAGATAAATAAGAGAAGAAGATGATTTGTCGTTGTCCGAGTCGTGTGAGATCACACTCTCCTTAAGACAAATTTCGCCCTCTCACCACGTTGTGCTTGAGATTACTCGGGACGATTGCCTCCCAGGATGAAACGGACGACCGGACGGTTGCCGCACAATAGAACCTCCGGCGAACTGAAGCGAATGCTCGGACGATATCACCACGAATGCAAATGCAGGAGGCCAAAGGAAATATTCGTTCAATATGTAACAAAACGGAGAGAAGAGGGATTCTGGAAATTTTGTGCCTTTCCTGTGTTGCTGTGTTCTCTATTTGTAGTTTAAACAAAAGAATAAAACTGCCACGAAATTAAAACCCAAGAGAATAAAAACTGCCATTATTGAAATAAATTCAATCAATTCTATTTGTAGTTTAAACAAAAGAATAAAACTGCCACGAAATTAAAACCCAAGAGAATAAAAACTGCCATTATTGAAATAAATTCAATCAATTAGCTCGGCAGTTACATATCCATTTTAATCCTTGCGGCAGTTACACAATTATTTGAAATCATTTCTGGCAGCCTCGTGGGTTTGGAAAAAAAAAAGCAAAAAGTGGGCTCGCGCGGACAGGCTATTTCGGAGCTACATTCGTGTCCGCAGGACGCGCATGCACGTGAGTTCGGTAGCCCGAAGCCTATTTCGGTCCATGATTTGCACCCCCCTGCGCACCTGTGCGCGAGAGAGAGCCTCTATGTACCACAATTTTACTCCCTACTAAAGTGTAGGAGTATATAAACTTAGTCACTTTTCCATCTTCTTCCAATGTGGGATAACCACATTTCCCCTTTCCAACCCATTTACTTTGAGCCTTAATATCTCATTCATTTCTCAATCATTTTGGACAAATGAATATATGATTTCAATGTACTCATGAAGTAGAACACAATCCAACAATCAATTTGTCATTTTGACAAATAATTAATTTAAGAAAATAACTCATTATTTCCTTCAAAACACACTTTTTTCCAACAGGTAAATTGAAAAGTTATGAAGATTGCAACATACATTTTAAAAGTGAACTCTTTAATTATAACATCTCAAAATAGTATTTGCTTTAATTAATATGTTGGATCCTTTAGTGAATATGTTATGAAAAGATTTAAAATCTAATAATTTGGGGTCGTTGAATTACTTATAACTATTAAGTTCATTTATTGTTATTTGCTAAAGTGCCCAACATACTTCTTTCATTATACCCAAAGAATTCACGTTTGTAAAGTTTAATAATTACACTACTAGAAACACGCTTATTAGTGACGAAAATTTCCGTCGCTAATTAGCATCGGAATCACAAAATTAGCCACGGACACCGTAGCTAAATTAACGGGCTTTTAAATTAGTGACAGAATTAATTTCGTCGCTAAATGAACGAATATTCGAAGAATATTCCATTCTTGTGTCGCTAAAAACTGCGGTAAAAATGAGCGAATATTAGATACGGAGGGTCCGTTGCTAAATAATACTCCCTCAGTCCCGGATAAATGTTCCTACTTTCTATTTTAGTATGTCCCAACTAATGTTCCTAAAGACTTTTGATCTACCAATTCTCTACCATTTTTCCTAATATACCCTTAAAGCTTCATTTAATATAACACATCCCAAACAAACTCAATTATTTAAAGTAGTTGAACTCAATTAATGTTCATGGGTATTATGGTCAGAAAACATTTTACAGCACATCATTAATTATGTTTCTTAATTCCTGTATTTTATCCACTAGGAACATTTATCCGGGACGGAGGGAGTATCTTTCATCGCTAATTAGCGATGGAAGCTCCATCGCTATTTACCGTTTGAAATTAGTGATGGAATTTCTGTCGGTAATATTACTCGTTATTTCCCCAGTCAACACCCCTTTCCCCTTCCCCGGGCCCCAAATCCCCTTCCCAAAAACGCAAAAACGAACCTCACCCTCTCACTCATCAAATTACTTTCTCTCTCTCTCTCTCTCTCTCTCTCTCTCTCTCTATATCAACTAGCAACCACCACCGCCGCTACCGCCCGCTACCGCTGCTGCTACCACCGTTTTGAGGCTCCATTTTCTCAGATCTCTCTCACCCTCACCCTCACCCGCGCACCTGTAAGTCTCTTTATACCGCTATTTTCCACTTTTAATCTAATTTTTTTGTTTAATTTTTATTAATTCATTTCCTAATTTTGCTTTGTTTGTCTCAGTGTGAACAAGGTAGTTTCCGCCCCACTGCCGCCCGCCCCTTCTGCCTCTCTCTCTCTCTCTCTCTCTCTCTCTCTCTCTCATTAACAAGCAAGTCCCTAAATTTTTTGTAATTTTGTAATTTTTTTTTATTATATTGTATGCTATTTATGTGTTATTTTGTTAATATGCTTTAATGAATTGTATGAAATTGCAAATGCTGTAATCTTCTAATAATTTTGGTGTTTTTTTTTTAAATTTCAAAATTCAGTTTTTTTATTATTTTTTTTCTATTTATGTAATTATTTAATTGCAAATGTGTTGTTTTTGCAATTTCCTAAATGTTTTAGTGTATTTTTTAAAATTTTCAGAAACCTTTTTTTAATAGTTATTTATGTAATTATTTTATAAATTTGTGAAATCTGTTATTTTTTAATTGTATAAAATTACAAAACAGTTTTATAAAATTTATTTTGTGCTGTTATTTATGTATATTTAAAATTTTCAGAAATCTAATTTTTTTTGGTTTACCAAGTTGAATGAAATTGACAAAATTGTTAATGTGTTGTTTTCGAGTTTTATTGAATGAAGTATTGATGTATGAACTTATTTTAACTTTTTTTTTTTAATGAAGTTGATGTAGTGTATATATGGTGTATGTTGTCATTTAGTATTTGAATTGAAAGAAAAAATCAATAAAGTATTCCAAGATTATGCTAGTATATATAAATTTATTATTAGTAAAATAATGTTAAAATATTCATTATTAAATTTTTCAACAAGTAATAAAAATAACTCTAAAATTTTCATCCCTAGTAATTAAACTTTAAATTGTAGTTAAAAACTAAACCCTAAACAATAACTGTAACCCTAAATTGTATACCCTAAACTTTAAAACGTAAACTTTAAACAATAACTGTAACCCTATCTAAACCCTAATTAACTACAAACCCTAATTAACTCTAAACCCAATTAACTCTAAACCCTAATTAACTCTAAACCCTAAACCCTAATTAATCTTAAACCTAACCCTAAGCCTAAACTCGTACCTTAAAACCCTAAACCCTATATATACTCTATACCCTCATACCATAAAACCCTAAACCCTATATATTCCCTATACCCTAACTATGACCCAGATTAATTTTTGAAGAGCTATATAATATCTTCTTCTTGGTAAATCTTGAGTTTATCGAAAGTATTTCATTTAAAGATTGTGGCGACTTTGGTAAAAGGCGAGGAAGTAAAAGCAGTGTTGCAAATGAAAAACGGGATGTTCTAACTATTTCTATTTGAAGACATTGAAATAGTAAAATAATGGAACTTAGAGAGATGATTGACCCCTTTGTGCATGTGCATAAAGGCACTATTCTTCAAAAAGAACTCCCTGGACTGAAAGATGCTTTAGTTGTTTTGAAACTAACTGAAATGCAAAAGACCTTCTTGAAAGCATCGAGGGACAGCGTAGTTTTCTAAAAGAGGAATTCTTGATGTCATTGATATCTGTCCATCCTTCATTGTTTCCTGAAAATATTGTTGAAAAATAAGAGTTCTCAGCACTTGGGAGTGAGCTTAAAACGGTTACAAAGGATCCTTATGATGGAGTTAAGACTAAGTTCTTGATAGAACTGATTCGAATGAGTTCTATTTTGAACTTAGTCTTAACTCCAGCATAAGAATCCTTTGCAACCCTTTTGAGCTCACTCCCAAGTGCTGAGAACTCTTCCTTTTTAACAATATTTGCAAGCAACAATGAAGGATTGACAGATATCAATGACATCAAGAATTCCTCTTTCAGAAAACTATGCTGTCCCTGATGCTTTCAAGCTGCTACTATCTACTTACTTTCTGATGAGATTCCATTTATTATTAGCTACAACTTTTTATTTAGACTCAGACATATCTCTTGTTTGATATTTACAAAGAGAAATGATAGTTTTTTTTTTTTTGTCAAAGAAGTAAATGTTGTTGGTCGTTTTGAACACCTAACACCCTTCTTCTATCTTTACGATGTGGAGCAAAATCTCTACCTCCTTAAGGTGTAGTAAGGGTTTTAGGAGTTCAATACATGAGCAACGACACTGAATTCCTCTGTAACAAAAGTAGAAATCATTATTCCTTCTAGTTATCCTCAAACATAGGAGATATGTTAGTGTTTGAAACATAATTTGTAGCTTATAATTGAGTCAGTCTCGACAGAGATAAAGGATAAGAAAGTCGCAGTTTTTTATAAATGTTGAGACACTAAAAACTTTAACGGGGTGTCGTGGAGGGAGTCGTTCTTGAATAAAAGGGGCCAAAGAGGGGGAAGAGTCAATATGTGTTTAGATTTGGCCCTTTATTCAATTAGTCTTTTCAAATGCTTGAAGTCAAGCATTTTCATCTATGTCACACTCTCCTCTATATGTAGTTTTAGGAAATAAACTTAGAAACCCATTCGAGAACCTTTAGTAGGTATTGTGGTCAACACGAACTTTTTGTTCGTGTTGCGGTCAACATGTACTATTAGTTCTTGAATTGTCCGTTTGGACAGTTTGGAAACTTACGGTGTGTGTACTTGTAAAATATTTTTGTCTACTATAATGTGCAATGTATTTGATATTTGAGATATTTTGGTTGCATTCCTATTGTTCTCTGGGTGTATACTAGATATGGGTTGTAATGACCTAACTGTCTAGGTCGTGCACTTGGAGAGCCATGGGGAGGTGCTGCCGAAATTTTTTCGGGTATTGAATACAAAGTATGTAGACAATAATGGGATTACAAGACATACAATCATGGGTTTTCGAATGGGATAAAATTTTGACCCGAAATCAAATGACTTGCCAACTCTGTCGAAACATCGTTCATACGTATATATAATCTGTCTTTGATGTATCAACTCTGCGGATAAATTGGCTAACTTTGGCTATGCTTCTCAGGCAAATCATCAGTTCTCCTCTTTTCTTGATCTTCCCTCTATCATAAGAGGTCATATTGTTTTAGATGCTCAGGGCATTCCCTATCTTCGTCGTTAATTTAGTTTTTTCTATCTTGTATTTCCTTTTCGAGGCTCGGCTCCTCCGTCCTCCCATTTATAAGGGCCAGGCTGGTTGTCCTCCTCAAGTTTGTACTTATTTTTTCATATTAATAAAATTTAGCAGGGTGCCGCCCCTGTTTCCCTAAAAAAAAAAAAAAAAAAAAAAAAGTCGGTTAGGAGAAAAAATTGGGGTTATGCGTTTAATGTATAGTTGCAAATGCTGGAATGATATCTATTGACGATCGTAGTTGGATGGATAATTGGAGGTTGCCGAACCGAGAGGGTATTACGGATGAGTTTGTAAGAGGTTTGAAGACTTTTATTGAGTTTGCTACATCCCAACCCCGATATATGAGTGGTGACAAAATTCAGTGTTCGTGTGTTAAATGTCAAAATAAGAAGTTCTTGCATGTAGTAGTTACCGAGAAACACCTTCTGAAGCACGTACAGATTTCTGGAAGAGTACAAGCGATGGATTGCTCAGGGCAAGATAGTCATAGCACAGATAAACGCTGGCTCTAATAGAAGGCAAAGGAATCGTGTTCCTGTAGTACAAGTAGAAGCAGCAGCTGAACCCGATCATTGTTGACGAAGAACCAATGCAGGGTATGAAAGATATAGTTAGGGATGCAGCTGGTCCTGAGTTTGACTGGTCCAAGAACGCTCAACTACAGGAACCAAATTCAGCAACCAAGAAGTTTATCGCTTCTATAGACTCTACAAAGGATAAACTTTATCTTGGTACAGAGAAGACGGTGTTGGAGGCTATTGCTGAGATGTTAAATATCAATGCTGATTGCAATATTAGTTAGTCTGCTTATAATCATATCATGAAAGCTGTTAAGGGATGGTTGCCCAAAAGGAATGAGCTGAGCAAGAACTTTTACGAGACAAAGAAGCTAGTAGGGCATATCGAGCTAGGGTACGAGAAGATCGATGCATGTAAGAATGACTGCATACTTTTCTACAAGGAAAAATTGAACTTGACAATGTGTTCAGTGTGTGGGGAAAACAAATACAGGCCAAAGCGTAGGGGTAGTTCGAAACGTAAGAAAAATGTAGCATACAAACATTTGTGTTACTTTCCTTTGATTCCGAGAGTGCAATGACTCTATGCATCCAAAGCTAATTCAGAAGCTATGCGTTGGCTTAAGGAAAGTTCGCGTGAACAGGGCGTGTTGACTCATCCGTCTGAAAAGGAAGCATGGAAACACTTTGATAGAACTTATCCTGACTTTGCTGCCGAAGTTAGAAATATAAGATTGTGTATATGCGCCGATGGTTTTACTCCTTATGGGCCTGAGGCAATATCTTACACTTATTAGCCTGTTATAGCCACCGTGTACAATCTTCCTCCGTGGTTGTGTATGGGTGATCCTTACATGTTCTTGTTGCTTTTTATCCCCAGACCGAACAGCCCTGGCAGGAACATTGACGTCTATCTCCGACCTTTGATGGATGAGTTAAAAAAGCTTTGAGAAGATGGGGTTGAATCCTGGGATGCGTTTAAATAAGAGAACTTTAACATGAGAGCTGTGTTGATGTGGACAATTAATGACTTCCCTGCGTATAGTATGTTGTCGGATTGGAGCACGCACGAGAAATTAGTGTGTCCGTACTGTATGGGTGACACGAAGTCGTTCATACTCCAGTACTCCAGAAAACCATGTTGGTTTGATTACCATAGACAATTTCTGTCAATGGATCATCCGTTCAGGAGTCAAAAAACACAGTTTACTAACAAGAGGGTCGAACGTGATGAGCTACCTATTCGATTGAGCGGTGAAGTTGTTTTTTGTTAGGTATCTAAACTGCCCGAAACCAGGTGGGGAAAGAAATTTAAGAAGGATAGAGTTCAAGGATACGATCTTCCCATAACTGGACTAAGAAGAATATATTTTGGGAGTTGCTGTACTGGAAGACAAATTTGATACGCCATAACCTTGACGTTATACACATCGAGAAGAATGTGGTTGACAATATCTTTAACACTGTGATGGATTTCAAGACCATTACCAAGGATACAGCCAAAGCTCGAATGGACCTTAAGAACATATGTAAACGACCTTCCTTAGAGTTGACTGAGGTTAATGGTAAAGTAGTTAAACCGGTGGTTGCATACGTCCTTACGAAGGAAAACAAACAGGCTATCTTGAAGTGGCTGCAGGGTTTGAGGCTTCTACATGGTTATACATCTAACATTGGTAATTTTGTGAATCTCGAAGAGGGTAGGGTGCAGGGATTGAAGAGTCATGATTTCCATGTGTTACTTAATAGGCTACTCCCTATTGCGCTCAGAGACCTTCTGCCTGAGCATATCTGGGTTGCCTTATCTGAGTTAAGCGAGTCTTTCAACTTTCACTCTGCGTGTTGATGACATGAAAAAGCTCCAGGATAGCATTGTAGTGACATTGTGAAAGCGTGAGAAGATTTTTTCCTCCTTTGTTCTTCGATTCAATGGAGCATTTACCGGTGCATTTGGCCTATGAAGCCTTGGGGGTACAGTTCAATACAAATGGATGTATCCATTTGAGAGGTAATTGGTTTAAGAGTTATTTATAATATTCTATTAAATGTTTAAAGGTGATCAGTTTGACGTTATTATCTGCAAATAGGTATCTTAGTGCATTGAAAATGAAGATGAGCAACAAGGCCAAGGTTGAGGCCTCAATCGTAGAAGCTATTATTATAGATGAAATTGTTGTCTTTTCCGCCACATATTTCCATCCTGATATTGAGACAAGATTGACTAGAATTGGCCGCAATTATGACGGTGGAAAGCCCGACTCTGATGGAGGCATCTCTGTCTTTGCTTCCCTTGGGCGATTACTAGGCAAACGGGTTGGTCAGCGAATTATGACGGTGGAGAGTTTGATGCTGCCAAACTATATGTTTTCCTTAATTGTCCCAAGGTTGAGGATTATCTTGTGTAAGTCAGGAATTCTATTAAGTTATCAATATTATAAATATGTATTAAGTTGTGTTAAAATTTCTTAAAATCGTCCTTGTCTGCTACTAATGCAGAATGTTCGAAGCTGAAGCTAGAGATATGTCTTAAGATCTGATACAAATTAGGACAGACAAAGAGTTTCCTTCCTAGCTAAATAAATATGTAAAAATTCATCTCATTCTTATGTTAAGTTTGTATAATTCATTGTAAAATTTCATTCTTACAACTTTATAGATGAATAAATCTATGAATGTTTTATAGGTCTCAGAGCATCCTAATGATGCCAAAGCTGCGAGGCTAAAAGAATTAGCTTCTCCTCTGTAAATGAAAGTTAATTTATACAATGGATATTTTGTGAATGGCTATGTCTTCCGTACTAATACTTACGGGCAGAAAAAACTATTGTGGAATAGTGGTGTTAACCTTAAAGGAAATCTTGAGTATTATGGTGTCCTCAAAGAAGTCATCGAGTTAAGGTATTTAGGGAGAAAATATGTTGTCCTATTTAATTGTGACTGGCGAGATGCTTAACGAGGTATTAAAAAGCATGAATTATTTGACCTCGTTGATATAAAGGATACGTCTAGAAATTCGGGTGATGACGTTTTCATCTTAGCATTACAAGCTCAGCAGGTATACATGACGCCTTACCCTCGTCGGCGTGCCGAGTCTAGCGGATGGTGGGCTTTTTGGAAGACCAAGGCTAGAAGCACGATTGACATACCATACTAGGTGGATACCATTACTGAGTCGTCATTGGAGGGATGTTACTAAGAGGATGAAATGCCTGTCCCTCCGAATGTTTCATCAGTTGATCATGCCTTAGATGATGTAACATATCTGGCTAGAGATGGAGAGGAAGATGATGAACTTTTACCGGTTGATTTCCTACCTCCTCCCCCTCGACCAAGTCAACTCGCATTATTTGAAGTTGATTCATCAGATGAAGATGATATTTCCTCGACGTCTGAGGACGAGAATGAAGAAGAGCTTGAGTTTTGCAGTAGTGACTGTAGACACCCAAGTTTCGTACACCTACGATATACAAATTGTCCTATAAATAATTATTTATTTATAAATAGACTAATACATGTTTTCATGATCATTTTAGGAAACAACACATCCAACAGGACTAACGACGTCCAACAAACACAACAAATTTCAGTTAACTCAACATAGAGGGTCAATAACTAAAGATACAAAGCTCAAGGGCCAGAATGCAACAAAACAAGCTTGATAAGGACAAAAAACAAGCTTGGTGCGCTGGGGCACCTTATGGTGCACCGCGCACCTCGCTTGCCAACTTGGCCACCAAGCTGTAAGAGGAAGCTTCCTTTTGCTTGGGCATGAGAGTAATCAACCCTTCTCTCTATTATAAATACACTCTCCCTCTCTTAAGCTCTCTCCAGAGCTCATTCACGCAGAAGGAGAAGAAGAGAGAAAAGAGAGAAAAGAGAGAAAGAAATAAAAGAAATAAAAAGAGAAGAGTGTAACTCACACACACACACACACACATGTACACACACACACATACACAACACACTAACACACTGTGTTCCTTGAACATACCCAAAATACAAAATGTAAGTCTTCCTTTTCTCGTATCGGTAGTAGTGGAAGCACAACGGTTAAGCTACGAACTAGCTTGATCAAATATAATACAACGGCCTAAAACGTGACCCAAACGATTTTGTAAAATAACATAAGGTAAAATCCTTCGGCTTGTTAATCCCTTCGTTTCAATATGTAAATAACTTAAATGATTTGAATATGTGTATATAAATCAGTTTCGATGTATTTAATATGTAAATATACATGTTATATCCATTAAATTTGAGTTTCGAAACTTGGTTCTTCGTTTTTGTCCATTTGATAGTGTGTTTAGTTTTATTTTCGGTTATTTGTTTAGCTTCGATTCTTTGTTAAATTTGTGTATTATTGTTTGTCAAGCTTTAAAACATGTTAATACTTAATTTTTGGCTAAAGAAAACCATTTCAAAAGCTCAATTTTTGAGCTTGAAAAACATTTTCCGTCCTCTGTTTTGGAACAAAAATGAAGAAATTACATTGTTTGGTGCGCAGTATCCTCACATGGTGAGCCGCGCACCAAACAAGTCTTCTTGTTTCAATGTCATGTAACATGCCTTGCTTTCTTTATTATGTTTTTTGCTTTGTAGATACCACATATATGTATATTATATTATTTGTTTTATTTTCTTGTTTAGTTTAAAAAATATAAATATACTTTAAACAAACAATATAATTATTATTTGTTTTCTCTTTTATTTTATGTTTTTTTATTATGATTATGATTATTAGTTTTTTTTATCACGTAATAAATTACACTGTAGTATTTTATTTAACGAGCATGTAATCATAGAGACCGAAAGGGCAAGTTGGGTGTCTAACACCTTCCCAACTCGTAACTTAGCCCCCGAACCTATAATCTAAGTTTTTCTCTCATTTTCATCATAAACGAGGGTGGCGACTCTGTATTTTATATAAATGTGTTGTGCACGTTTACTTATTACATTTTATTTGGGGAGTCCAGAATGAGGCCCAGGATCGGATCCGGGTGCTCACAGTGACACAGAGTCTGATGATGAAGATGAAGACAATGAGGAAACTAGTGGGGAGGAAGATGGATAGTCATTTAAGATTTAAAATAATAATGTACTTAATTTTAGGCATCTTTGTATTATTTCAATTCATGTAATACGATTGTATATTTTATCTTATAATTAGTTCATTTATTATTGTTCATGTATGCTATTTTGATTTGAGTTCATTTATTATTATTATTATTATATTTAGACATGTCTTCTTGCCGAGAATTTGGTAGTAGGAGTAGACTAAGGAAGGTGCGCCCCCTAGTTACTTCTGATCTACAGACAGGGACCTCGCTGCTGGAAGGACATCTAAGGATGGTGTGTTTGAATGGCCGAGCTCGATCCCACCATGTCAACCCACTGCCTTTACAAGTTCAAGAGTGTCCACTCCTGAGTCCTGATGGCATTATTGTCTTGGTCATCCCACTGCCCAAATCAAAAGTCATATTGAGTCTACTATTGTCCTTAAGCACTCTCGAGTTAATTCATCTTTTTGTAATGCTTGTTTATGCATTAAAAGTCACAAACTTCCTTTTGCTGTATTAACTTGTGTCCACCCACCCCCTTCAAATTATTTACTCTAATGTATGGACCTCTCATATTCACTCTGTTGATGGTTTCAAATATTTTGTTATCTTCGTCGACCACTACATACATTACATCTGGCTCTACCCTCTCAAAAGAAAATTTGATGTTACATCTATATTTTCTCGCTTCCAAGCCCTAGTCGAAAACCACTTCAAACATAAAATAGTCACCCTCTACTTAGACAATGGTGGCGAATAAATTGGCCTTGCCAAAACAACCGGCCTTGCTACCTACCTCACTACTAATGGCATCTCGCACCTTACCTTGCCCCCACACACCCGAGAACAATGGCTTCTCTGAACGTCGTCATTGACACATTGTTGAAACATGCCTATTTATATTATCCAAACCTTATCTCCCACTCACCTACTGGTCATATGCCTTCCTTACAGCCACCTATCTTATAAATTGACTTCCCACTCCCACCCTCTAAATACACTCTCCCTATCACAAACTCTTCAGGTTTGCCCCCAACTACTTAAAACTTTAAGATTTTGGATGTCTCTGCTACCCCTGGGTACGACCATACACCACTCACAAATTTGATCCTCGCCCAACTCCCTGTGTCTTCCTCGGGTACTCCCTCACCCAGAGTGCCTATCTCTGTTATGACCCGACCAGCGCAAAGCTCTTCGTCTCCCACTATGTTCAGTTTGTCGAGTCTGAGTTTCGTATGTCTAAGGTCGAGCTGGGTCTTTCCTATCCTGATGAGTTAACCCACACTACCTGGTTATTACCTCATGATATCTTAACGACTTCATACACACCACCGGCAGATGGTCCTCACAGCGACCTGAATGAAGTTCCTCTCGCTTCCTCGGCTTAATCAACCTCGGCGCCCACCATCTCTACCTCTAACCTTGCCCAGTCTTCGCAGATCGCCCCACCTGACATGGACCTTTCCCACCAACCATTACACTAGGCAGCAGCTTGCACCTCCCCTATTATTACCCGATCCCGAAATAACATCCATAAACCCATAAATAAACTCTACCTTTTTGCTCAACTAAACACCGACATTGAACCCACATGTGTAACTTAGGCCATCAAAGACAGCAGGTGGCGATAGGCCATGTATGAAGAATATGATGCCCTCCTAAAAAATGGTACTTGGGACTTGGTACCTCCCACTGGGGTTCCTAATATTGTTGGATGTAAATGAATTTTTTGGATTAAACGATTTGCTGATGGCACCATTGACAGGAAAAAAGTTTGCTTGGTCGCCAAAGGGTTTTATCAACGACCATGGGTTGACTACCATGAGACATTCAGACCGGTGGTCAAGCCCACCACGGTTCACCTCATCCTCTTTCTTGCGATTAGTTGAGGATGAGATCATTGCCAGCTTGATGTAAACAATGCCTTCCTGCAGGGAACCCTCATCGAGGAAGTCTTCATGGCTCAACCTCAAGGCTTCGTCGATACTGCAACATGTGTGTCACCTGCGAAATACTATCTATGGTCTCAAGAAGGCTCCCCGAGCATGGTACAATGAACTTCGCCAGTTTTTCCTCACTGCTTGTTTCAAAAACTCAGTGAGCGATACCTCCTTATTCATCTTCAACGAGAAAGGTATCACCCTTATGTTGCTCATCTATGTTGATAACATCATCATCACCGGAAACAATACCAAGGAAGTACAGGCCTTCATCGCTGTCCTCACTGATCAGTTCTCGCTCAAAGAGCTAGGCGATCTTCATTACTTCCTCGGTGTAGAAGTGGTTCCTTGTTCTACTGGGATTCTCCTCTCCCAATGAGGGTATATAACTGACTTTCTTGCTCACACTGGTGTGACTAATGCTCGACCAGTGACAGCACCCCTAGCCACCTCACCAGTTCTTACTCTTTAGTCAGGCACGGTCCTGACTGACCCCACCGAGTTATGACCGGTGGTTGGGAGTCTTCAGTATCTATCTCTCACTCGCCCGGACATTGTTTATGTCGTCAACAAGCTTTCTCAGTTTATGAATAGGCCCACCACGGATCACTGGCTTGCCACCGCTTCACTATCTCAGGGGCACTATTGATCATGTCATCTTTTTTCATCGACAGTCGCCTCTCGACCTTCATGCATTCACCAATGCCGACTAGGCAGGAAACAAGGATGATTTTACCTCCACCAGTGCATATATAGTGTATCTTGGCCAAAATGCCATCTTCTGGAGCTCAAAAAAGCAGCATACAGTTGCTCGCTCCTCAACTGAAGTTGAGTGTTACGCAGTTACAACAACATCTACAGAGGTCCACTGGGTCACCTCGCTCCTCAGTGAGCTCGGCATCAACTCATCGCGCTAACCCGTCCTATTTTGTAATAATATCGGTGATACGAATATCTGCTCTAACCCAGTGTTTCACTCTTGTATGAAACATGTTGCTATTGACTATCACTTAATCCGTCAACTAGTCCAAGATGGCATCTTACGGGTATCTCACGTTTCCTCGGCAGACCAGCTCGCTGATGCCCTTACCAAGACAATTCCTCGCATGCACTTTCAGTAACTTCTACTCAAGATTGACCTCTCCTCCTGGGGATCCAACTTGCGGGGGCGTATAAGAGAATAATATCACCTCCATATCTTTGTATTTAATTATAATTATACTTGGTATATTCTTCCTATTAGTTAGGTCTTCTATTTGTTATTATATGTAACTCTTTTAGGTTAACTTGTAACCCAAGTCTTGTAATACTATAAATATGTACTCCTATCAATGAAAATGTTATGCCATTATTCATTAAATTATTATTCTCTACACATATATGTCCCATGAGCTTGTATCATGTTGTGGCTTCACCAATAATTCCCATGCAAAGTTGCAGAGGTATATTATGGTCTTCAATGAGCATTCCAAGGTATAAATCGTAGCAACTTTGTAGGTCTCCTTAACCTTATCTCTGATTGATTTCATGATTAACTTGAGAGAGAGTTTGGAGCAGGTGAAGGATAACCAATCAAGTTCGTTTCTCTCTCTGTTGGGGTGCTCTCATCAGCAATTCTGCATTCACTTGGTGACCCTAAAACACTGCGACCCATTAAATTGACTATGCAGTCTTTTGGCTAATTCATTTGGCTTCTGTAAAAATAGTGTTTGCCTCGTTGTAGAAACCCAGGATTCGTACATCTACATTATACGAATTGTCCTATAAATAATTATTTATTTACAAATGGACTAACACTTGTTTCTATGATCATTTCAGGAAACAAACTATCAAACAGGACTAACGACGTACGACAAACACAAACAACATCAGTTAGATCAATATCAAGGGTCCAGACTGAAGATACAAAGCTTAGAGGGGAAAAGTGCAAGACACAAAGCCTGAAAAAAGCCAAAAAACAAGTTTGGTGCGTTGAATCACCCAAACAGGGTTTGGTGTGCGGACGCCATGCTTGGTGCGCCGCGCACCAAAGCTAACATCTGCCTCACAAGTCAAGCCACCAGCTGCTGAAGACTTTGAAGGCACAAACGTAACTTCCTAAACATGGGGTCGAGAGTAATCAACAAATATCTCTCCCAACACCTCTTATATAAAAGATCTTAGCTCTCTCCCTAAAAAAAAAAGGAAGGAGGATCAACACACACCATCAACACAACACACACCATTAACACAACACACACAGTCTCATCTCTCTCTCACTGAGAAAGAAATAAAAGAGAAAAGAAAAGAAAGAAAAGAGTTATCAAACTCTCTTTCACCCACATACACAAACACAAAACGTAAGTCTTCCTTTTTTCATATCGGTAGCAGTGGAAGCACAACGATCAGGCTACGAGCTAACTTGATCCAATATAACACAACGACCTAGAACTCGGTCTGAATTCTATAAAATGATAGAAGGTAACCCATTCCGTTCATTAATCCATTTAAAATGTAAATATATTTGAAGTGTGTACATATTTAGTTCAATACATTTGATATGCAAATACATATATTATACTTGTTAAATTAAAGTATATATGAATATATAAACATGTATACATAATTATGTAAATGCTCTGTCACATAAAATAACAAACATGCGATACTTAAATACGAGCATACAAATATGTAGAGATCGAAAGGGCGAGATGGGTGCGTAAAACCTTCCCAAATCGTGACTTGGCCCCCGAACCAACAATCTCAAGTTTTTCTCTCGTTTACTTCATAAACGAGAGTGGCGACTCTTTTTTTTTTCAAAATAAATGTGTTTTTACGTTTATCACACACAATCACAAAAGGAAGCGCTAAGAGTGAAATGCCCGAGGGAACGATCTGCGGATCGGGGCGCTCACACTCGTCCAATAAGTATTCTTCTATACTTAAAAGTTTATAGATAATGTTGGTGTTAGCTGGTAGAAGTTTAGCTTACTGATGAATGAGTATTTTACTCATTCAATTGGATGCTTTTCAATCTTATTCTATATGAATCCTTGGAATTTATGTTATTTAATTTGGATTTTTAGTGTTTAAGAGATTTCAGGGACTATCAAAGCAATTATGGAAAAGCAGGACATTTTGGAGCTGTTTTGAAACTTGAAGGGGTGAGAGTGAACAAAGGCCAAAGTTGATGAATATTGTTCTGCCGGCGTGCGCCTTAGCGCATTCTTCTTCTGCACCCTAGCGCGCTGTGTCTTTTGAAGTTCCTCCTGTCGTTCCAATCCAAGGTGCGAAGTCGTTCCAAGGTCTGAGGGAGATAAAAAAAGAAAGGAGTCTGATTGAAGAGGGGGGATCTTGCTGGGAGATTGCTAGTTTTTGGATAAGATTTAAAAATCCAATTTCTGTAATGAATAGAAGTTCCATCGAAGAATCAAAGGTTTTTTTGTAAATTCATCTTCTAGGGATTGGAGGTAACTGAGTATCAAATTTTTATGTCATAGAATATTTATCTTATGCAGTCTTGATTTCTTGTTCTCTACAAAGTTGTTTGATTGAATTTTATCAGTTGTTTTTACGGATTGTAGTTCAACTGTTAAGATTATTTGATGTATGAATTAGTGAACGATCAATATTCCTATTTCATAAATTGCCATTCTTTGTGTGATTGATTTCGAATGATACATGATCATTGTTGATTTTGGAATTAGGATTAATTCGTTCTTTTGTGCTTTATAAACTTTTAAGTGTTGTGTTAACGGATCAAGGAGACACAATAGTTAGGAGTTAAAAGATTGCAAATCGTGATCAAAGCGTCCCAATCTTTACCTTAGAAAAACGAACCCTAGAATCGGACTGTAACTTTAGCGAGACATATGATTGAGATACAAAGTGAACCCCAATCCCTAGGTTTTTCTAATTTTTGAATTCTCCCAGATTAATACACTTGTTAATTTCCTTTAATTTATTGTTTTGCTGTTATTTAGTCATTAATCAAAAATCCAAATCATCTCTTTTTATTTAAATCGTTTTCTTCAAGTTAGTAGCTGAGTTTTCTAAATCAAAACACTTGTCCTTGTGTTCGACCCTTGTATTTGCATAATTATACTACAATTGATTCGTGCACTTGCGAGGTTAAATAAATCTTCCATCAAGTTTTTGGTGCCGTTGCCGGGGACTTGTTTGTTTTGATTGAGTTAATTTAGCTATTCGTTTTTAATTTTAAAAAAAAAAAAAGATGGCTTATAATAATTTTCATTTGGGCATGGAAAATACTGCACCAATGCACACATCTCAAGATGAACTTGCATACCAACTTGCTAGATTTAAATCTAGGTTGGATGAGCTGTCTCAACGAAGGGTTGTGTGTGAATTTTGTGGAGGAGACCATGTCTCTGAAGCATGTGCTTGGAGGTGGAATTCGGTTCAATACAGGGGTAATTACCAAGATGATTATTATTCTAATCCCTATGAATCGGAGTGGTACAATCAACCCTCTTTTCCTTCACATAATAATTGGAGTGAGCTGCCTTCTTTTGCATCCTATGATACTCCGTCGAATTTTTCTTCATCCTATTTTAGTGAGCGTCTAGTAGAGTCGCATGAATTTGTACACAAAAGTGAAGAGAATAGGAAGCCTGAGAAAATTCGTAGGTGGGAAGAGGAACTTAATAGTGGTGTAGAGCGTACGCCTGGACGCTTGAAGATAATTCAAGAGTGTTTGGAGGCTTATTATGATTGTTCTCAAGAACCTCTTCCAACAATAGTGGATGAAGACGAATCAAGTTCCATAGAGATTGAGGAGCCAAACGAAAGTGAGGAATTTGGCATGAAATCATGTGAGGAGTTGATTATAGAATCACAAAATTTTCAAAAAGATGATTTGCCTCCACAGAGTTCACAACAACCCATAGAAGTCACCAAGTGTTCTACGATTGATTCTCCTGTAGATTTTATTTTTGTGGAGCAAGGGACGCCTTCTCCACATTTTCTTGAACAGAATCATGGGCCTTCTTTGAAGGCGCAAGAGCAATGGAAGGTTGACGAAAAAGTGGTGGAAAATGTTGGTGGGATCACTTTGCAAGAATTAGGTGTGATATTTCCCTTTCCCAATAAAATTAGATGGCCATCGTGTAAAGAGCAGTACACCAAGAAAGTGTTTGTGTTTAACGGGCAAAAATTGAGACACTACATGGGTGGTGGCTTTTATGGACCCAAGATGTGCGCTTTTCTTGGAGATCCAGTGCCTCCTTAGTTGAGGAAGCGATGATCAACGTCGGGCTAACGACGTTAAAAAAATGCACTTGTTGGGAGGTAACCCAACTAGGTAAAATTTTTGATTCATTTTGTTTTAGTTTGTTTTGTAGTTGTTTTGCCTTCATTCTTATTCATGTGATTTGAATTTAAAATTTTGAAATAAAAGCATGATTTAAGTTTGGGGGTGGGACACAATTAGTTTGGTTGTTTTGTTAGTTGTTTGTGATTTATTGATTTTATTTTATTTTATTTTTACTGATTTGTTTGTATTCAGTGTTCTTTGTTAATTAGACTGATAGCAGGTGTTGAAGCAGCAAGTTTCAATGGAAAGCACAAAATTTTAAAAAAAGTACTGGAGATTAGCGCGCCTTAGCGAGCCTTCTGCGCGCCCTAGCGAGAAACATCAGAATTTTCGAGTCTCTGAAATGCTCAAACTTCAGAAAGATAGTGCGCCCTAGCGCAGCTATCGGAGCGCGCCCTAGCACAGGAGGGAGCAGAGTGTAAGTATGCTGTTGCCGGCGTGCGCCCAAGCGCAGAAGTGGAGAGTGCGCCTTAGCGCGAAAAAAAAAAAACTAAGCCCTAAGCGTGCCTGTTCCTTTTAAATTCCCAGATGCCCCTTCTGTTGTTCCTTTCCGCCACTCTGTTGCTGATCTCTCCCAAATTCCCATCTCTCAAATCTAGCAATCCCTCTCCATTGCCGCCGCATCCCAGATTTCCTCCGGTCTACAGTGTTTAGCTAGTCATCTATCTCACTCCGGTCACATCGCCTTCATCTAGCCATCTTCAATTGGGCAACAACTCCACTTCCAGTCGTGTTCGTCGATCTCGCCCCATCGCGCATACCTCTCTGCGCCCCTATGCGTCTCGCTACTCACATTTGGAAGCCAGCTCACAAAGGTGAAGTTGTTTATTTTTCTTCACTTATCAAGTAAGATGTTACTCCTTTAATTTCATTAATCTGTCTCAAATCTTTGATTGGGATTAGCTGGGTGTGAGATAACTTGTGTTTCCCTTCAAGATTAGCTGCTGTTCATTGAGATATTATAAATGTTGTGGGGATTTGTCAAATCTGTGGATGTGAGAGTTCTTGCTACTCGTTTGAAAAATTAAATTGAGAAATTTGGTGTGTTGAGAATGTTGACTGTGGGTGCAAATTCGCCTAATGGACTGAAATTGGGACATTCGTTTCCACTGTTATTCTATATTGTGCACATTGTTATACACACAGTGGAGACATTGTGTAATTTAGTTTGGGGGTGGGGTTGCACTCTATGCTTGTAATTCTGGGATTAGTAATTTCGTTTTATTTGATTCCATTTTGAGTTGGAGATTTGAAGTATTGGTGATTTGATGATTGGGAGTACATTGACTTTGGGATGAAAATTGATTTTGTTCTTGTGAATTAGAATTGCATCATCAGCGTATTCTTTACCCCTTGTTTGATATTGTATACACATTGGGGACAATGTGTAATTTAAGTTTGGGGGTGGAGATATTATCCTATACTTGATATATTTTTGGGAGTAGTTGATGTTAACTATAGATTCTTATAGTTAGTAGCTTGATTTTCTTTCTTTCTTTCTAGTAATTTATTTTTTATTTTTAGTAGTTTGTTTTCTTTATTTCTGTTTTCTAGTTGTAAAAAAAAAAATCCTTTCGTGAGTCTTGGTTAAGTTTGGTTGCTTCCACCGATGATGATAATTGTTTGATGGGTAATGTTTTGCGGGCAACAATGCATGTGGCACTTGTCTAGGATAATTAGCTTGATAGTACTGATGGGACTTTGAATCTCCACATTTTGTACACATTTACCCTATTTTGATATATTGATAGATTTGGTTGACTTTATAGAGCTTGTAGTACACATTCTATCCCTCCAGGTTTTTATAGTATGAAGAAAAAAATAGCTTGAGTGTTCATGAAACTGTTAAACTATTTTTCACTTTTTGAAGTTAGGCCTAAACAGAGTTTAAGTAATCCGAAAAAAAAAGAGAAAAAAAAAAAACATTTGCGTAAAGACTCGGTTTTACTTCGTAGCCTTTTTAACTCGAGTTAGTAAGCTCTTAGGGGTGTTTTTGCACCTAATGCCTTAAAGCCATCTAGTTTGAGAGTCATTGGCTTAACGCTCGCTACGTGGGTTAATTAGAAAGCTTAATGAAGTGAACATTGCACAGTCCGCAAGTTTGTTTGTCAAAAACAAAAAAAAACAAAAAAAAAAAAACAAAAAAAAAAGAAAAAGAAAATTTCGGTATTGCTACTCTTGTTTGTAGTAATGAATGCGAGTGATTATTTGTTTTTCTATTTCATGAAGCACTTTGATATGCGCATATTGTAAAAAGTTTAAACAAGTGACTTCGGAGGGAAGACTTGAGTGCTTGGCTCTATAAGGAATTTCAAGTTTTGTAAATTGTTGAGAAATGGGTGATGCACACACACACGGAGGTTTAAAAGAAAGATTGGTGCATATTGAGTGAAAGTTTAGACTTGTGCCATTGTATTGTTAATTGCATTTCGTTATTATTCTTATCCTGAGGCATTGTGAAGTTTCCTGCCATGGCCTTAACTTGCAAGATTGGTGATGTTTTGTATTTATTTTAATTTTAGTATGATGTTTTGTATATATGTTAGTTTTAGTATTTTCTTAGTTTTCTTGTTTTGCTCGAGGACTAGCAAAGTTTAAGTTTGGGGGTATTTGATGAATGAGTATTTTACTCATTCAATTGGATGCTTTTCAATCTTATTCTATATGATTCCTTGGAATTTATGTTATTTAATTTGGATTTTTAGTGTTTAAGAGATTTCAGGGACTATCAAAGCAATTATGGAAAAGCAGGACATTTTGGAGCTGTTTTGAAACTTGAAGGGGTGAGAGTGAACAAAGGCCAAAGTTGATGAATATTGTTCTGCCGGCGTGCGCCTTAGCGCATTCTTCTTCTGCGCCCTAGCGCGCTGCGTCTTTTGAAGTTCCTCCTGTCGTTCCAATCCAAGGTGCGAAGTCGTTCCAAGGTCTGAGGGAGATAAAAAAAGAAAGGAGTCTGATTGAAGAGGGGGGATCTTGCTGGGAGATTGCTAGTTTTTGGATAAGATTTAAAAATCCAATTTCTGTAATGAATTGAAGTTCCATCGAAGAATCAAAGGTTTTTTTGTAAATTCATCTTCTAGGGATTGGAGGTAACCGAGTATCAAATTTTTATGTCGTAGAATATTTATCTTATGCAGTCTTGATTTCTTGTTCTCTACAAAGTTGTTTGATTGAATTTTATCAGTTGTTTTTACGGATTGTAGTTCAACTGTTAAGATTATTTGATGTATGAATTAGTGAACGATCAATATTCCTATTTCATAAATTGCCATTCTTTGTGTGATTGATTTCGAATGATACATGATCATTGTTGATTTTGGAATTAGGATTAATTCGTTCTTTTGTGCTTTATAAACTTTTAAGTGTTGTGTTAACGGATCAAGGAGACACAATAGTTAGGAGTTAAAAGATTGCAAATCGTGATCAAAGCGTCCCAAATCTTTACCTTAGAAAAACGAACCCTAGAATCGGACTGTAACTTTAGTGAGACATATGATTGAGATACAAAGTGAACCCCAATCCCTAGGTTTTTCCAATTTTTGAATTCTCCCAGATTAATACACTTGTTAATTTCCTTTAATTCATTGTTTTGCTGTTATTTAGTCGTTAATCAAAAATCCAAATCATCTCTTTTTATTTAAATCGTTTTCTTCAAGTTAGTAGCTGAGTTTTCTAAATCAAAACACTTGTCCTTGTGTTCGACCCTTGTATTTGCATAATTATACTACAATTGATTCGTGCACTTGCGAGGTTAAATAAATCTTCCATCACTTACTATCATTTTTACTTCTATTAGACGTGAATTTAGGATGTTACAATCTCTCCCATTTATATCCTTGACATCCTCGTCAAGGTCGAATAGTCTCCAAAATTGTAGCCATAGGCGATGCAGGATTCAACCTTGACCTCATCATCAATGCTGAACAATAAACATATTTGTAGCCCCGTGCGATGAAAGATTCAAGAGCTGGCTCTATAGACACCCCGATCTTATACCTTTGATTGTCCTCGTCTGTTAAGTATCACACATACATAAAATGGACTAGTCGATGGCCAAAATTCAAAAGGACCTAAGGCACAAGAGAAATGCACAAGGAGCCTAAAGTACCAAGGGAAATGTAAAGGGTCTGAAATACAAAAGGATTGCACAAGGGGCCTAAGTGTAAAAATGAGAAAAAAAAAGAAAACTACAAAACAGGGCGCGACGCCCTGCGTAGTGAGTTACCAGAGGATTTCTTCACTACATTTGAGCGCTACACCTAAAATGGTCAGAACAGTTTGTTGGCTCTTCAAAATTGTCCCCTAGCAACCTAAACTATCCCTAAATTGCCCCCTATCCCTCTTGACTGGTCGGTGGCCAAAATTCTCACATATATAAGCCATCTTCTCCCACATTTGCAAGGTTAGCATCTCTATTTTTTTTCCAAGACTCCATTCTTCATCTAATACCTAGGTTGGTCTCTATTTTCTTCCTCTTAGCTCTTCCTCTCACTATTAGAAACACGAGATTTAGCAACGAACAAATTAGTGACAAAAATTTTCGTCGCTAATTAGTGACGAAAAGTGTAATATAGGGACAAAAATCGTCACTGAATTAGCGGGATTTCAAATTAATGACGGAAATATTTTTGTCGCTAAAGGCCTGGGAAGCACGACCTTGGTTAGATATTTTGTGATTGTTGCACGGGTTGTAGGGACCGAGTTCTCACGTCGACGTAAATACGAAAAATGGTTCACATTATTTTTGGTTATTGGTTTTGATTCTTTGATCGAATACGACATCAATGGCTCTGACTTTGGTATTATATTAGAGCGATAAGGTCAGAAGTGTTGTTTAGGATTCAGAGGTATACCTCGATCCACCGTATCCTCTACTATGTGTTTACTTTAGCGCTCCTTATATGCTTTCCATACGAATGAATGTTGATCGCGATCTCCAATTGGTATGGGATAGTTGGCGGCTACTGAGCCTCTCATTAGTATATGGTTGATTGTTATTATGTGTTACCTATTTAATACCTTGTTATTGATGTGCATTATAACATGCCATATTGCTGCATTAGTAACTTATTGAGCCTTGTCTCATCCTACGCCTTTGTTTTCCTTAGTTTGCAGGTTATAAGTTCCAGGACAGTGAGGCCTTAGCTTCAGAGTTAGCTAGTTGTATTTTAGATTATATTTTGTATTCATCTCTTGTATTGTGAGAACATGGGTTAAAACTGAGTTATATAAACTTAGTATGTCGGGTAGAGATATTTGTAATTTATAGACTTGTATTTTTGGTGCCGACTTGTGGAGTCATGCCGATTGTATTACTCTATAACTTCAGTTTGTAGAATCGTGATTTTTGTGTGGCCTTATGCCCGTTGATATTTTATTAGTAGTTTTTTAGAGCGTGTTAGCTCGTGGGTGCTTAGTGATGTTGTTCTCCGGTGCATGTTTGGTCATTGAGGTTTTATTAATTATGGTTTTCTTATTCAAACTTTTACAGCTCAGGTTTTATTTAGTATTTCGTTGCTTAGTTTTGGTGTTGAGCTTGTATGGCTCGTTCACTTCTGTGAACTTAAGTTAGCACACCGAGTTGGGGTTCAACATCAGATCTCAGACTCGGGGTGTTATAGTTTGTATCAGAGCTTGAGTTAGCTATTTGCCAGGATAAGATCCTCGGTTAGGTGGTTTGGTTATTTGGTGAGTGATTGACGTTGAGTGTCTGAGTATAAGTGTTGGATTGATATAGGCAAATTTTTGGAGTTAGTCCATATAGGACTAGAATAGTTGAGTTCTTACACTCACGAGAGCGGGGACTAATGATTTGTAGTCAATTATTTCCCCTGTAGAGATTAGTGAGTGCGCTTTAAGTCCTCGCTAGAACGATGACAACTAGTGTGAGTCACTTGGAAGGTTTAGTATTGTGATTTGACCAATTTAGGTGGTCTTGTTAATCATAAGAGATGTCTAGCTGGGACGCTTTAAGGATCGTCTTAGGCTTGCAATTAGAAATCATTTAAGGAGATAGATGTGGAAGACCCAAAATTTTGGGTCACGAGTCCATAATTGGTTAATGTTGAGTGTCAAGTTATGATAGTGCAAGAATAAGAGTCCGTACTAACCTAGAAGGTTCATTCTTGCGTATTACATCATGAAATGCGGAACTTGTACATACTAGAGACTTATGTTCCACTTAGGTGCATTTGCTTGTATTTGGTACTTATGTGCATGAGACCGATTCTAAGGGCATATTTGATAATTACTTGAAGCTTTTGAAGCCACTTCAGAAGGGCCCCTAATTTGGTTGTCAAGAGATATTCGTCGAGACTAAGTTGATAGCATGTTAGATAAAAATTACCTAACCCTATTATCAATCGGAATGGACAAGTAAATGAAAAAATTATATTTGAGCTAGTTTGTGTATCTTGTGTGGATTGTGTATTATATCTTGTGAATTGGTTTGGTATGCATTTGTAATTGTGTGAGCCTTCTTGCTCGATTGAACGTGAATAGTTCCTTGCTTCCGAGGTTATGGCTCTTTAGTCCCCCCATTTAGGGTTCGGCTGGTTGTCCCCCTCCTTGTATTTCTTTTTTAAATAAAACCTTGCAGGGTGCTGCCCCTGTTTCTAAAAAAAAAAAAAAAAAAAAAGATTAGCCATGTGTGACTTGTATTCTGTCACGTGTATAGTGTAATTACCAACCTTAGGGATTGGGTTGAGTTTGCCACCCAGTGGGTGAGCATGTGGTTATTATTGTTTTGTATTACGTGTTGTAGAATAGATATATTCTATTAATTCCGTCAAGCTTTATAGATTGTACGATACGGATAGGTCGTATAACCTTGCGCGTATGCTGATTGACATAGCGAGGTTGTTGTCTTTAGAGCTCTATGTATATGCTAAGCGTGTTGGGTTGAGAGTTGAGAACGTTCCGTTCTCGTGTTCTACGTTTAATGTGGTCTTAGGTGAGGTTCCTCGAGTGGAACAAGTAAACCCTATCGAACCCTCCTGCACCCATTAAAGACTCCAATAGAGCGAGTAAAAATGGGAAGGTGAGATTTTTGTGAATCCCGTAAGAGTCACGTCCATCGTGACTTATTCCATTATTTTATCATTTCCATGTTATTCGACTACCATGTGTACTCTGATTGAGAACTCATTTGTTAGAACATTATGTTGCGTAGTTAACATAAGAAGGTAATCATTGTGAGTGTGGTATACTCTATGTTTCGGGTAGCGTGTATAGTATCTGACATTGGTATCAGATGATGCCAACCTATTCCCTCTAACGTGTTTAGAGTTTTGAACTCTTGTTATTGTTTATGTCGACCTTGTGGTTTATCGACGTTAGTAGTGGTGACACGAGCATGTTATCTCGTGGTTTCATTGACCTTATATTTCGTCGACTTGTGCTATAGCCGGTAATGTTGTAAATCACGGTAGAGTCTGAATGACTCGCGTGATCTTTGGTGTGGTACCATTTGATTCAAGCCTATTTCTTTGACGATAGGGATGTCGCCGAATCACTTTGTGAACCTAAGGGTTGTATAAACACGAATCGAGTTGGTCGCAGGATTTTCGTGACTATTTGTTGAGTGATGTACTACGAGAAGTGAGAAATTGGTTTAGCGCCGCGAAAGTGTGGCATTATGATGTGTTAGAGATGAGTTAACACGAATCTATAATACGTGCTCTAGAGTTGAACTTGACGCAAGATGGTTGTTAGTCTCGTAGTGAAACCCCGAGATTGCCATGTCTCAAAATTACAACTATTCTTTTACAATCTTGCGCGTGAGTGCTATTTGAGGTTAACGACCTCTAATTTGGACCAACTTGCCTTATTCATTAGACTTCAACTTGCTATCAATAGCGGTTTGGTTGCGTAGGCTATGATATAGCCTAGTTGTGATGTGTGTATTCCTCGTGGATGTCCAATCCTAGAATTTGCAGACGAATTCTTTTAAGAGGGAGAGAATGTAAGGCCCCGACCCTACTTTCTTCCCATTTCATGCATAGTCACTTCATACCGGCTTAAAAACCCTTGGGATACGAGATAAAACCTTTAACCTTTAACGTATAAGAGATATGTCATGCTTGCTAAGCATGCCGTGTTAATTCGTGACCCTTGATGGTTGATTCATGAGAGCTTAGTCATGCTTGATAAGCGTGACTTGTTAGTCTTTCACGCGGTTGATCTGGAATCGATCGACATTTGATCGCATCATAGTTTTGTATCCATTTGAGACCGTCCTCGTAAACGAATCGTGTGTGTATATATTTTCATATCCCTCACATTGGTGTGACCTTGTTTTGGTTTAGAATCGCTCACGAATGACGAGTATGTTGATCTCGTCGTTAACTCGTATGTTGAGTTGATTCGAGTGTCGTTTTGTGTGTCTATCTTTGTGTACGATCGAGACTTGTATTAGTCATCATTCTTGCATCAATACGGGATGATTCGGTTGAGTTTTGATTGTGTTTTGACCTTGGTTTGATGTTAAAATCAACCTAGGATGACTTAGGAACATTTCAGGACCAAACGAGGACATTTTTGAAAAAACTGCCTTATACCTTAGCTCTATACGACTGCACTATACGAGCTCGCATAGAAAACTGAAAGTTCTGCCTTGGATGCGGCTGCACCATGCGACCGCATGGTGCCTATGCAGCCGCACTATGCATCTACATTGGTGCGTGCCCTGTTTTGTTCGGTTTCGTTCTTTTTCGGTTTTTAATATTTTTAAGTGGTTTAAAATGCTCAAACAAGCAAGGAATTGGACCAAAACATTTACCTACTTGATTAAATGAGAGAATAGACTCTCATACCCCTCATTCCCTCCCCCATTTTCAGACTTGAGAAGAAAGAGAGAAAGAAGAAAGAAAAGAGATAGAGTAGAGAGAGAAAGCTCGATATCTTGAGCTTCGAACGTCGGATTGATGATCCATCTTTGCCGTAGCCTAGAGGGCGACGAGGAGAATGTTTCTAGCCAAAGATATTCCTCGATCTATTGATGAATCACAGATCTCTCACTCATCTCCCACATTTTTAGAGAGAGAATTTCAAGAGAGAAAAGCTTGAATCAGACATGGATCGAGCTTGGGTTTGATGTTTGGGATTCGTTGCGGTGTAGAGATCGTGGAGGAGCACTTTCCACCCGAAGCCATTCTAATTTCGTGAACGATTAGCAATATTGGGTAAGTTACTATTCCTTTCGTCTAGATTTTAGGCATCGTAGAGTAAATTGCGATGTTTAGAAGTTATAAATGCTATAAATGAAATCTTTGTATGCTATATGTTGGGTAATGTTAGTTTGTTGTTAATTTTTTTGGTTTCGAGTATTAGAGACTTGTCGAGGTATGTAGGTCCACTTGAGGCAAATAATAAGGCTAGAGGGGGTAAATAGTCTTATAAAATCTTTTTGATAAATTTTAAACCTTTAATAACTTTTGGCAGCGGAATAACGATTTTAATGAAATCATTCAACTAATGAACGGAAGTGATTAGTTGAAGACTAAGCTTTTGAATAGTTTGATGGACAAACTAAAGTTATGTAGCAAAGGCTGACTGAATCTTTAAGTTATGAAATGCTTAAAGCTTTGGTCAGTTTGGTCAATTAAAGCAAGCAGTAAATGAACACAATATGTAGACTGGTTCACAGTATGAAAACTCCTATGTCGACTACCAAGTTGGTCAAACTTGGATTTTTTAAGTGCATTAATATTAATAATCTAGATGATCACTAACAGATCAGTGTACAACAAGGACCAGTGAAATATGGAGATTGAATGTTTAAGGGAACAAATCAATCTCGTGTGTTACAATCAATGATCTCTCAATAACTATGTAGTTGGGAGAGATTCAATACAATGATTGAACTTTTAAGGCAAGTACAAAGAATGAAGATAAGAAATAAAGGCTCCAAGTAAATGTGCTTTTAATGGAGAAGCTTCAGAGAATTCTTGAAGTGTTATGAATGTTTGAACCCTTGAATGTTTCTTGTAATTTGGTTGTCGTTCTTCAATGCCCTTTCGGCTTTAAATAGGCAAAGATAGAAAAGTTGTCATTGGACTCAATTGATAACGTTTGACTTTGCATTAAATGTTCTGATATAGAGCAGGTCAAACGCGGTGAACAACTATTCCTCGAGCTTTGTGTTATAACAAAAGAGGTAGGTTGAAACCTGTCTTTCTATTCTGAAATAAAACAAAAAACTAGAAATGGAAAGCGTGTCAGAGTACTTATTAAATGTAAAGCAAAAAATCATGTTTGAAAACAAGACACGCTAAGTACTGATACAAATTCAAAATAACTATGGATGCTTATCAAGGAAGCTTCCATTTAAATGATCAGTAGACTTACAAGAGATAAGTCAAAGATAATTATCAGTCTACTGTTATTATGCCAATATCAATGACTGACTTAAAAAATATCTGTGAGAGTTTCAAATTTGGAGTACATTAGTTGCATCTGTATCTCCATTTCAATTTTGACTCTCATGAGTTGTTATCTCCTCCTTTTCAGGTGGAGTAACAATGGGTTTAAAAACTCGAGAAGGTTTTTCAGTCCTTCTCTCTGTTGGCATGTTTAGGATTCCTTGACCATAGAATCCATTTCCTATTTGATGAACTACAAGCTGACAAGGTTTAATACTTTTGGTCAGCTTTGGGTTCTTAATAGGTAAGTCTGAAGATTCAATTTCACACTCATTTAAGCAAGCTAGGCTTGGTAGGTCATTGTGTGAATCATAAACAACTGATTTCGCAACAAGACAAAAATTTGCTTCTTGTGCGCAGTCAGCTAATTCATCCTCTGAATCTGTCTTAATCGAAGTGTCAAGGTTAAGACTATTATTAGTCAACAAAGGGACAATGCAAACCAAAATGGTATTGACTACTCTCAAAACAACAACAAAGAAAAGGAAAAAATTGAGACCGAGACCAGACAGTCTAACGGTGGATACAAAGTTCTGCTGAAGAAGGATAACTAACCAAATCCGTTCAAGAACACAAATCATGGTGTTCAATATGTTTATCCCAAGAATCAGCTTAGGAAGGCTTAGAAACAAATAGAGAACTATATAAAATGGTTAAATTCTACTAACCATTAGCCAACTGTTCAAATACCTGCTGAAAAGCAGAGATTAGCCAAGAAGCAAACTATTCAATTGACTGATAAAAATCAAACTGCTGACACGAAACAGACTAATCACAAAGGTGTGAACAAGAGGCTGATGGGTACTAAATTTAAACCACTCAAGTTTGTCTCTCTTAAGTCTACCAAGTCGTTCCAGCAGAACCAAAGCCTAAACCAAAAGTGACCGAACCAAGTGGTCAATACAAGTATCATACTTGTTTTTGTTCAGGTCACTTGACCCATGAATGTTTATTTAGCTTTGCCCCTTCTAAGAGGGTCAACTTGCCAAAGGTTAGGCAGGTATGGTTGCCCAAGGATGCTATCCCTTGACCCAAAATAAATAAAGGGTACCATGATCAAATCTTCTATGTCAGGTATGCTTTGTAGCTGCTGATCAAGCTTCAGAAGAATGAATCTTGGACAATAGATGTTCAAGACACATGGTTGGATCACCCAACATCCTGACTAACATATAGTTGAAGCCAAAGGACCCTCAGTTTAAAGGCAAAACCATTGGGTATGGTTCAATCATAAGACGGTCAGTCAAGATTGACAATGTATCATTGGTTGACGGGTTGAAGCACAACCTGCTCAGCATATCACAATTTTGTGAGAAAGGTATGACGTGTATTTTTACATCCTCACACTGCTTTGTCAAAAATACCACAACCAATGAAGTTTTACTTATAGGGTCAAGATAAATAAATGTTTTTGCTATTGACTTATTTTTTATTAATATCATTTCTCAAGTGTGCTTAATTGCTAAAAATTCTTCCGAAACCTCTTGGCTTTGGCACAAAAGGCTCTTGCACTTAAATTTCAGACACTTGTCAAAACTTTCCAAAGAAAATTTAGTAAATGGTTTACCTTCTGTAAATTTTCCACATGAGAAGAAATGTAGAGCCTGTGCACTTGGTAAGCTAACAAAATCATCTTTTAAATCCAAACCATATCTTTCAACCACACATGTACTTCAATTATTGCACATGGACATTTTTGGTCCTGTTACACCTGCTAGTTTAAGTTGAAACAGGTACACACTGGTGGATATGGATGACTTCTCAAGATACACATGGGTGGAGCTGATGACTTCCAAAGATGAAATGTACGGTATACTAACAACACTATTCAGAAATCTCTAAACTCAAAAGGAGTGTGATATGGTCAGTGTACGCTCAGACAACAGAATGGAGTCCAAGAATCAAGGCATGGATGTCTATTGTGATGACCATGGGATTGGTCATAACTTCTCAACAGTCAAGACTCCTCAGCAAAATAGCGTTGCTGAAAGGAAGAATAGGACACTGATAGAAGCTGGGAAAACAATGATAGCTGAAGCCAATCTGCCAAAGTATTTTTGGGCTAAAGCTGTAAACACAGCTTGCTTCACACAGAACCCGTCCCTCATCAATAGATTCCATGGAAAAACTCTGTATGAACAGTAGAAAGGAAGAACTCCTAACATTGCCTTCTTTAAGATTTTGGATGCAAATGTTATATCCACTACAACGGCAATAACTATAGAGGTAAATTTGATGAGAAAGATGATGAAGGTATTTTCGTTGGTTAATCCAAAATCAGTAAGGCTTTTAGAGTTTATGTTAAGAAATCTTCAATTATTATTGAATCTGTACATATTTCCTTTGATGAATTAAATTTGGTTGAGTTTGATGAGACTCAAAATTGTACTAACAACTTTGATGATTTTGAGATAGGAAATTCAAGTACAGGTTCAACCAATAACTCTTCAGCCAACACACTAACCTCTGAAAATACTTAATCAGCCAACCATCCAACAGCAGGTAATACTCTTACTCTTTCAGCCAATCCTCAAGGAGATCAGTTGGCCAGCTGATACACCTTCAGTTATCCTCCTCCAATTAACCCGACCTAACAACCAACCTACTGATATTCCTCTTACTGAAACCATATCTGATCATCCTCGGCAAACCTCCAACACAACAACTGATCTGTCTTAAAAAATTAGAGACGCAAGACACCATCAAATTAAAAATATTATTGGTGACCCATTTACTAGAGTCAGAACTAGGAACAGTTCAAGAAACAAGTGTCTCTACTCAACAGCTTTCATCTCAACGTCTGAACCAAAGAAGGTTGATGAGGCTCTTGAAGATCCAAACAGGGTGGAAGCAATGCAGGAGGAGCTGAATCAGTTTAAACGCTGTCAAGTATGGAACTTGGTTCCATGACCCACTAACAACAAGTTATTGGTACTAAATGGGTGTTTATGAGCAAGATGGATAAAGAAGGAAATGTCACTAGGAACAAAGTCAGATTTGTGACCCAAGGCTATAGACAGGAAGAGGGAATTAATTACGATGAAACATTTGCCCCTGTTTCTAGACTTGAAGCCATTAGACTTTTCTTGGCCTATGTATCTTTCAAAGACTTCAAGGTCTACCAAATGGATATGAAGAGTACTTTCCTGAATGGTGACTTACAAGAGCAAGCATACGTAGAGCAACCCACGGACTTTCTTGATCATACATACAGGGACTATGTATACAAGCTAAAGAAAGCTCTTTACGACCTCAAACAAGTACTAAGAGCTTGGTACGAAACCATATCTAAATTTCTTTTGGAAAAAGGTTTCGAAAGAGGTAAAATTGACAAAACTCTCTTCATAATGAAGTTTAAAGGAAACTCATTATTAGTTTAAATTTATATTGATGATATTATTTTTGAATCTACTAATGATATTTTATGCAAGAGATTTAAAAAGCTGATGAAGAGTAAGTTCGAGATGAGTATGATGGGTGAGCTGACATACTTTCTGGGCTTACAAATCAAACAAACAACTCAAGGAATCTTTATCAGTCAAGCTAAGTACACTAAGGAGCTGATCAAGAAGTTTAAACTTCATGATGCTAAATCATATGATACTCCTATGGCTACTACTAGTCATCTGGACAAAGATGAAAAAGGTAAATCAGTCGACATGACTGAATATAGAGGTATGGTTGGTTCTTTGTTATATCTAGCTACCTCTAGACCATATATTATGTTTGGTGTGTGTGTTTGAGCTTGTTTTTAAGCAGATCCTAAGGTTTCACATAAGACAACAGTCAAAAGAATAATTTGATATCTCATCAACATTGAAAAGCTTAGTATCTGGTATCCCAAAGATTCTTCTTTTAATTTAATTGGATATTCAGATGCTAACTTTGAAGCTTGTAGTGTAGATAGGAATAGTACCAGTGGTACTTTCCAATTCCTTGGTAGTAGACTAATCTCATGGGCTAGAAAGAAGCAAGCCTCAGTCTCCACCTCTACAACTGAGGCTGAATACATTGCTATTGGTAGCTGTTTTGCTTAGATGCTTTGGATGAAACAACAATTGGTTGATTATGAGCTCAAGGTGGAAAAATGTCCAATTTTTTATGATGAGGAATCTTAGTATCTCAGAACTCTGTCATGCATTCCAAGACCAAACATATAGATATAAGGTATCACTTCTTAAAGGATCATGTGGAGAAAGGTAACATACAACTTGAATATATATATATATATATATATATCTACTCATTTACAATTAGCTGATATATTTACTTAAGCCTTAGACTCTACTAGATTTTCCTTTTTAAGAGGTGAACTAGGAATGCTTATTTTATAGTGACATGTATTTTCTACTGTGTTTGATTGTTTTTTAGTATTTCAGTTACTTAATTCAGCTTAAGATTGCAACATATGCAAATTACGTGCAGATTCAGTCACCTTAGAGATACTCATTCAATCAACCGGTAGTAACCGATTTCTTTGACTAATCGGTCACTTATTCGATTCAGTCACAAGCGATTTAGAATTCAGTCACCACCACTCGACTGATTTCTCCTAAATTCAGACACACGCGTCTAACTAATCTCACCACATTTAGTCTCTTATGCTTTCTTACTACTAATCAGTCACCCCCCTTAACCTACTGATCAGTCACCTCCTTTATTTAATGATCCGCCTCTTTTTTATGTCCTTTTCCTTGATAATAGTGCGTACCTTATGCAAGAAGCCAACCGTTTCTCTAAAAGTACTAACAACAATGGAACGTTTTAGATGTCCACATCTCCATTACGTAGGCAATATTAATTGCTCAGCCCACGTTCCCACTAAAGCGTACCAACCATCAGACTTCAACACTTATTTCCAAAGCCCTATATAAACCTAAACCAAAACCAAAACCTTCTTACCTTTTTACGCTCTCATATTTTTCAAACCCTCAAACCTTCTTGCTATCTTATCTCTCTCAGCAAATACCTTCCCCTCTACTTCCAGACCTTTACCTTCTCTTCAATGGAAGAACAACTCGTTGGTTGTCTCGTTGACATCCCATCTCTCCAGGCATACCCTGTTGGCCGTGAGCTTTCCACTATATGCATAGCCTTTAGGATCACCCCCATTCTTTCCTTTCCCACCACCCACTATCATCCAGACATAGTTTTGAAGTTTTTCAACTCTGTGGTTCCTACCCCGAATAACCCTCACTCTCTAACTGGCATGATTGGAGGTATTCAAGTGGTAATGGATGTCAACACCTTGAGAGGAGTTTTTTCAGACTTAGGTGTTGATGATAGTATCGCTGTATCGGAGCAAATTCAGCTCGCCGGATGGGCAAGGATACGTGGAGATATAGCAGTGAATGAGGCCTTCTTCTTGAACAAGTACAAGTTTAGACAACTCCATTATGCACTGTCCATTCTTTTGGACAAGTGCCTGCTTATCAAAGCTGGAGGCCACGACAAGTTGACAAAGATCCAGTGGCATTTGATGGCCGCTGTGGTGGAAGGTCATGCCATGAATTGGGCTGGTGTTGTGGTGGAGTGCATCAAGGAGAATATCACCAAGTACCACACAACAAGTTGAAGAATATGACAGCTAGACCTACTCACCATCTGATCATCACTCACTTCCTAAGGTCAATCCCTTAACTTTCCCATATCATTCGCAACCAAGATGGAATACCAATGGCACCTATGAAGAAGTTTGGTAATAATGCCATCTTAAGTGCCATCACCTTTAGCCGCTTTGGGCAGGATCAGCCTGCACCTATTAAGTAGCTCAAAGGCGGGCCAGAGTTCAGCCTGCTTAAGCTAGAGATTAGCCAGCTGAAGTTCAGTTGACACGAAGGAACACAAGGAGAGGAGCTGCTCCAAGGGCTGATGATTATCGTGCTGAAGCCATGACAACTGCTACCTCCTCAGCCACCACAATTTTAGCCACCCCCTCTATTAGGGATGTTTAGCCAGTCTTTTCGCGTCAACAACCGCGAAAACATCATCCCCAATCAGGGTCAGTTCCATCTACTATTAGCCATCCAAACCTTAACCCCCAAAATTTTATCCCCTTTGCCACCACCTTCAGCACCTCCACCACCTCCACCTTTAGACCCAACACCTTCTCATGCTAAGTCTCAGAGGTTCTTTAAACCAATCTGTAACCCAACCTTTCATCTCCGATATCACAAACAAACCCATAATGCCATTCTTATCCTTGATAACTGGGTGTTCCTCATTGACCACCTACTATACTTTAAAAGACGTACTGGTCTCAGTAATTGGTCTTCCTATAACAAACACTTCAAGCTTTCCAACTTATAAAGTAATGATCCCTATTTAGTTGGACGTGAAGCAAGAGCTGATAACGATGAGTTCAACCAGGAATAGGTGCCATGTATGATAGCTGATGATTTGGATGCAATCAGGGAAGTTGTAATTGATCAACTGTGGAAGAAGGTAAAATTTGCAAAGCGTGAATATGGACGTCTTGCCAAGAGAAAAACTAAACAGAGAGAAGCTGAACCTCAAACATCAGATGCTACTGTTGTTCAGCTAGCTGAATCATTACCAACTGAGACTGAGCCCACAATTCAACCAGTTGAAGAACAACCAACTGTTGAGGCTGTTGAAACTAAAGTAAGAGCTGAAGCAACTCCTGACCCTAAGGGTAGATCTGATTTTATTGATTCTGCTATTGATGAAGTCCTTATTGAGCTTGGACTGGATGCTGAAGATGAGATTGAAGAAGCAGCTACTGAAACCCCTCTTGCTGTTAAGGAGGAGCATCAGTCTCCAGCAGTTTCTGATGTAGAGGATGATGATGAGGATGATAATGATGATGAAGATGATGATGATATTGATGGAGCAGATACTGGTGAGACCTTTCTAACTCAAACACCTCTCACAATCAACTTCAACCCTCCACTTCTATCTTCCTAAACATTGCAGCCAGAAAATACTATCCCCTTACCCGTCCCTCAACTAGCTGAAACCAATATTCCCAAACTTCAGTTAGCCTACCCATCAACCAACCTGAAGCTGAAACCTCAACTGCTGAACCCCAGCCTTCAGTCTCTCCACTTGTTCCCTCAGTCACTACTAGTTCCACTACTTTCAGTGTGGGAATTCAGTGTGATCTGGAAGAAACTGAAGACTTCTCTGCTAAAGATCTATTCAACTTTGTTGGGCTGTTGGCGGACACCAAAGAAGATATGGAAGTTGATGAGGTTCCCCTTCCTCCAATGGCTGCGAAGAGGAAAGTCGAAACTGCTTTTGTAACAGAAGCCTTTCGCAATCTTGACTTGCTGAAGAAATTCAAGATCACCTTTGAGTAAGATAATGAATAGGAGGAAGTAGCTGAAACAATTGCTGATGAGGCTGTTGAGGATGCACCGAATGATGCAACTACTGCGACTGCTACTGAACCATCGACTGAGACTTCTGCTGCTGATACACATGCTGATGCTACTATACTGCTGGCCCTTCCACGTCAATGCCTTCTGATACCTTTGCAGGTTTCAAAGCTCTAAGGGAAGCGCAATTAAGGCTTGCGAATACTTTCACTATACTGAACAATTCCATCCAAGAATTAACAAGCATAATAGGTCTGGTGGATGTTCTAAAGTATTAGCATATGCAAATGGACATCAGACTCAGAGACTTAGTTCGTTCATAAGATGAACTTCATTATCAAATGAGGATGAGTGTGCTAAATATGTGGGGAGAGATCTACTATGAAGTCTGCAGAGCTATTACTGCATATCATCTGTGTCATGCCCCGACCCGAAATCCTATACGGACTCCCTAGTCGGTGCGTGGTCTGGATCATGTAACAATAATTAGCAGTGAAAGTTCTGCTAAAAATCGGAGCTCATCCATATAATCAAGAGAAAATCTGGTAAATCACTGCCCCGAGTCATTGATCTCGAAAATATGTTATAACAACTTGATCAGAGTTACACAGCTGGGTGTAATGGCAAGACAACTTTTGCCGACTACTAATCGTACATACGTAGCTGTGCTACGTAACTCTAACAATCATATCTATCTGATCACCACCATTACATAGCTCTGTAGAGCTATTGTCTTAAACAGCATCTCAACAAATCCCTTCTAGTATATCTCACAGTGTCTGCTCTATCTGCTTACCAACCTCAGGAAAATAACAAACACAGAGTGAGTCGAAGACTCAGCAAGTTACTAAATACAATTAGATGGTATTTGATCATACAGCATGTCAACACAAGATATAACAATGCTTTAAATTTAATCTTAGTTAAAAGCAATATATCACAACAACAGATAATTCCATATGCATGATAGGCTCAGCTGCCACCAACCGTCCCATACCAGTTGGAGACCGCGACCACTTCATACATATGGAAGCACATTATAATACCATGCAATATTAGAGGCTCAGCAGCCACCAACCGTCCCATACCAGTTGGAGATTGCGACCAACCGACATGTATAACTAACATATAACAGGTAACTTACAGTACTCAATATCGAGATATGCCTCAACATCCCTTTTAATTTCCATCTTACTCTTCTTGTCTGTACATGTGCTGCTATTACAGTGTAAGTTCCTGAATGAAAACCTTTACTTGTTTCATAGGTGGCTCCATCTCTACGGGCAGCCCTTTCCTCATGACTGGTACCATGGGTGACTTCACCTCAACGGGCAGCCCTTTCCGCATACATAACTAGTTTGGGTTTCATGGGTGGCTCCACATCTATGGGCAACCCTTTCCGTATAACTGGCACCATGGGTGGCTTCACCTCAATAGGCAGCCCTTTCCCACGCCTCTAATTGCCGTCGGTTATAAACGACAACCAGGGTCCTAGCATACCAGTGTCGCCCTATTGGTTATGACAGTGAGCTACCCTCTACCATGGCCAGTGGCAAGACCATTACTGAGTCCACAGTTATCACCGCACATCATGATTTTTATCATGTACATATTACCCACGGTTGTTACCGCGCATCATGATTTTCATCATGTATAACTGTGTCCATGGTCTTCACCGCGCATCATGATTATTTCATCATTTATAACTGTGTCCACGATTTTTACCGCGCATCATGATTTTCATCATGTATAACTATGTCTACGATTTTTACTGCGCATCATGATTTTCATCATGTATTTCATGCATCAATACATTCCCCAGTAATTACTGTTGGTTCTCATTAACACAACCAAGTAGATGTTTACTTGTTATCTCTTATCTTGCTTTATGATCAAGTAGATGTTTACTTTTATTAATCTCATGCTGTATTTCATAGTCACATATGTAGAATCTTTACTTTTAGCATAGGTGACACATATAGCATATTACTATGGTCAAATAGATGTTTATTTGCCATCAATTTCCGTAGTGCTTGTTAATACTAAGCACATAAACACATGTTATTACTCTTTATATCACATCACATATCGTAGTGCTAACATTATAAGCAACTATCACGACTTTGCTACCTTACAGAACTATCTTCGTTTCTGGTTTATAATGGATCCCATTATTATCATGTCATACTTTTATGACATTAACTTTTATTCGTGGTGTGATAATTTGTATCCCGTACTCATTCCAAGTACACCTTACTGTATATGTCATAGTATTTATGACATTATAACTTTACTAATGTGTCTCCTTAATATTTTAGGAACACTTCATATAATACCCACTAATCATATTTGACTCTATTAGAGTCATCGACCAATACAACTTGCTAATAACTAGTACATCTTTAATCATGGCATGAGACTATCTTTAGTTTATCATGCATATACTTTAAATAGGAGGGGTACTTACCTCCCACGTAAGCTTTCGAAAGGGTTCTCTTATCAAATATATTGCTTTCACAGAGTTGGTTCGTCCAAACTTTGAGCATCCATTTATCCCAAGCAAATGTTACCTATCAACTTTTACAAATAGTATATGAACTACTTGTCTTCTATAGCATGAGAACTATTTTTAGTCTATCATGCAATATTTAAAGACGAGGGTTTAGCAACTTACCTCTAGCGCTTTCCTTAATTAAACTTTACCAGAAATGATCTACTCGTCGAACACGTCGCTTCTACAGAAATCAGTTTATCCAAATTCTGAATAGTTGAGCATCAAACGAACCTCATCAAAAATGATCTACTCGTCGAACACGTCATTTCTACGAAAATCAGTTTGTCCAAATTCTGAATACCCGAGCACCAAATGAGCCTCTCACCTAAGAGAAGTGAAAGAAGTGTGTGTTTTAGTGTGTTGTGTATGAAAGTATATTCACAATGAAGATTTTTAAGCCCTTTATATAGGCCTAAGGTAAGCAGGTGAGTCACCACCTTTTTTCCAAGGTTGCGACACCTGGCAGCGAGGTGTCACACATGCACACAACGACTCATCGCGAAGGAAGAACGAGGTGTTGCGAAGATAGACGATGACTCATCAAATCACAGCACAAGGTGTCGTAACAGGAGAAATCCTTAAATGATGACTCATTGTTCTTGTTGATGAGTCAATACCTAAGCATGAGGTGTCATCACAAGAAAAACTTCAACATGATGACTTTTCTAGCCAAGCACGAGGTGTTAATCTTATCCAATTTCATCCTTACCTACTTGTTTGATCTTATTTTGTTTTGATCTTATCCTCTGACTCATCATTCCTATCTAAATCTTGACCTTATCGCTTTTTTCCTTGTTCCTATCCTCTTTCGTTCTTATCATGTTCCATTCTTATCCATTCCTTTGATCTTATCCTTTTATTCTTTCTTATCCTTTCGTGATACCTATCCAACTTTTAATCTTATCCAAATTTTCTGTCTTCTAACGCCCAAGACATATCCAAATAAAATTTAAAAAGTCCCAAAGCACTCTAGAATGATTTTAATACCTGATATAAAATAAAATAAAGTCGGGGTCTTACAATCCGAGAGCTGTAATGCTGATAAATGGGAACAGGTGACCACTGCTCAAAGGCATGCTGCTGCTCAGATCCAAAATGTTAAGGGTCATCTACTTAAAGCCCTTCAGGAGGAGAAGAAGTAGAAGGACATCAACAAGGCTCTTGTTCAAGAAAATGGTGAGCTGAGGAAGCGACTGAATATTCCTCCAGCTGACACTGAGCCTTCTTGTTCTTTTTTTGTTGGGACTGACCACATAGACATCTGATCCTTCCCCCTCTGAATTAAAAACTATTTTAAATTTCAGTCATTTACTTTTAAGTATTGTTATTTGCTTTCAGTTATTTACTTACAGTACTTTAGTTACTTCAGTTTTTACCTTGTATATTTTAACTCTGCCCAACTCCATATATGTGCATGGTGTTTTATGTACAACTGAGGTACCATCTTTCTATCAATGTAGACTATGTAAACTGCTTATCTATTACTTATGCTTTGATATGAATGGCTTTAAGTAAATATGAGGAGTTTGTTGGTCCTTCCCATGATTTACTTGAAACCATTCTATCTTTTGGAATCACTTACTATTCAGCCAAGCCTTATATTTGATGTTGGCTGATCAAGTGACCAGCCATCCTTTTATCCAAAGATGGCTGATTAACTGTCCAGCCATTCCTAGTTGGCTGATGACTGATGTACTTGTGTATATCTGTCAAGCTGATTCAACTAATGAATAGTTACTAATAAAGATTTAAATAAGTAGATTGATAATTGTCTTTGACTTTCTCTTGTAAGTCTACTGATCAAGGAAGCATTCATAGTTATTTTAAATTTGTGTCAGTACTTAGCATGTCTTGTTTTCAAACATGCTTTTTGTTGTACTTTTAATGAGTACTCTGACACACCTTTCATTACTAGCTTTTTGTTTTATTTTAGAATGAAAAGACAAGTTTCAACCTACCTCTTCTATGATAACACAAACTTGAGGTATTGTTGTTCACCGCGTTTGACCTGCTCTACATCAGAACATTTAATGCAAAGTCAAATGTTATCAATTGAGTCCAACGATAACTTTTCTATCTCTGCCTATTTAAAGCTGAAGGAGCATTAAAGAACAACAAGGTTGTTGTTGTGAATATTGTTGTTGATGTTAGTCGTCGAGTGTATAGACTCATTGAGGAGTATCGTTTTAGTTGTGGTCATTGTTATTAGGCTCCGAGCATATAAACTCGTAGAGGTGTTCTTGTTGGTATAGTTGTTCCGGCCCGAAATCTTGGCCATCGAAGTTATTGTCGTTAATTTACTCACGATGAGTTCGTGAGATTGTTATGGGTAAATCAATATGTCGGATAATAGGTAACGAGGGTAAAATGGTCATTTAGGGACGTTACTACGGTTCGTCCCAAAGGCCTGAAATTTGTAAAGACTCTAACGGAGTCAAGTAGGATATAATGAGAATAAATTGAATCCCTATACGAACTATATACTAGTCGTGACTAACTTTGGCGGAATCGAATAGGACGTAATGAACACACGTCGAATAATGTGATGGATTTATTAATGGGTGTAATCAACTCTACTAAGTTAACTAATGGGTAGTATAAATCACTATGAGTTGTATGTTAGTCTCCTACGATATCGGATGACGGATTAATGAAGTTATGATTCAATAGAACTTGACTTTGGTTGACTTAGTCAAACATTAGTTGACTACGAGTTACGTTGAATCGTTGACTTATGCCCTTTGTTTAAACAAGGATTAAGTGTATATATTTGCCTTTTCATAAGAGTTATCGAACATTCACGCCCCTTAGTGCATTGCGTTAGTTGTGAGACGTATAGTATCGTCGGTGACGAGTTGGTTGTATCATAGGTGCTAGTGACATACCTTAGTTATTGTTCCGACACGGACGATGTAACTTGTAAAGAGTCGTGATATACATAGTGCACAACGAGAACGATATGTGATAGATTACGATACGCATGTGATGGAGTGTATTGGGTTGTTATAAGATACATTAGAGATCCTAAGTTAGCGTAGTTGTTATGGTTTAGTTGTTGTGGCGACCCGAGTCCGAGATTCGAAGTTAAACCCCAACTCGGAGCATCAAACCGAAGAAAAACAGCTGAAAGGACAAAATAAAGCGAGCCACAAAAGCTCAAAACCAACTAAGCAGCGGAATACTAAATAAAATAGGAGTTTCAAAAACTCAAATGACAAAATCCCAACAACAATATAAAACCTCCACGGCTACACACGAGCCGGAGAAACAACAATACTGGAAACCCATATGCTAATATGCTCGGGAAAACAACTAAAGATAAATGGCTCAAAGCCTCAATGAAGTAAACTAAATTACTATTGATACAATAAGGTACAACGGGCCGACTCCACGAGTCGCCACCAAAATATAACTTAATAAAATACATTTCTACCCGACATACTAAGTTTACCCAACTTAGCTTAAATCCACGATCTTACAGAATAGGAGATAAGTACAAAATACTAACTAAATACAACTAGAGGAATTCGAACTAAAGCCTCACGGTGCTGGAACTCAAAGCTTGCAAACTAAGGAAAACAAATATGGAAGGGATGTCGAAAATCCAGTAAGTTACCAGTGTAACAATATAGCATGTCATTATGCATGTTAATATAACAGGATAAATAACAGGTTGTAGCACATAAGATAACCAACCCTATATTCACGAGAGGCTAAGTAGTCGCCAACCGTCATGCACTAGTTGGAGACCACGATCAACATTCATTCGTATAGGAAGCACATACAGTGTAGGTAAACACATAAAGGTGGATACGGTGGATTCGAGGTACACATCTGAAATCCCTTGAAACACTTTCGACTATATAGCTCCATGAAGCCGTAGATGATGATTACGCTGCTGCTTCACAGAACTATAAAAGATGCCTCTGCTACTATCCAACAAGATAATAATAATAGATTCATGTGCTTCTGCTTCAGGGAACCATAATGAACAACTGTGCTACTGATGCTGGACACATTTCCCAATATCGACCAACGAATAGAAAATAGATGATTGTGCTGCTACTGCCGTACACTAATCACAAAGGGACCGGTGCTCGTATCTCAAAACAAATATATGTACCCGATCGCGTCAATCACGATCTACAAGTACCCGTTATGGACCATTTTCTGTATCCACATCGACGTATCACTCGATCCCGTACGACCCGAGACAATACGGTCACAAGGGACCGGTGTCCGTATACCAATGCATACGATAAAATATGTCGACAATACACAGTCACCGTTTATTCCGTTCAACTGTGGGGCTAGAGAAAACCCATATCGTGGCCAACGGTAGGCAGAGGCCCAGTGTATTGGCCTTCGGCTATTACGAAGCCCCTACTCCCGCAATAACCGAGCGTCAATACACCTCCAATGCACATATGCCAGCTAGACTCGATGCAATGCACAAGTAGATGTTTACTCATGCTAAACTAATCAAGCGTGTTCTGTTGAATCACAACTTATCAAATCAAATCACGATGTGTTCTATTGAATCCCAACTTAATGAAATCAAATCGTAATGTGTTCTATTGAATCACATACCAAATCAACATAATGTGCTTGTAAATACTAAACACACAATCAATCAACAAAGTAGGATGATTGTCTTATTGCTTACTAGAACAACTACACATACACCAAATCATTTAAGTCCGCGAATGCTAGACTTTATAATCACAATGTTTGTAAGCCTACTTGTACTTATAATCATAATCCATTACATTCCAATCTCACTACGTAACACGTTCGTAGCAACTCAACATTAGTTCCCACACCTTTATTAGGTGATAACTGGGGTATCTCAAACTTTAACTCATAATAAACATGTCACTAAATGTGTAGTGATTAAGTCGTTCCCAACGTACGTCACACATGATCATACACAACTCATTAGTAACTTATATGAAGTCACGAGTACCTTTAATAATTAATCAAAGCTTAGACGTAAGGTGTATATATAATCATCCAACCCAATTCAAGTAGTCATGTTCTCTAGTCTCTCTCCTTTCTCTATTCTTTCTCTCTCTAAACTCAGCTGGGTTTGGAAGAGAATAATGAGGGGAAATGTATTAGGTTCTCTTATTAATACCAAGGGTAAGTGTTTTGTCCAATCCCGGGCTTGTTTGACCATTTTAAATCACTTAAAAATATTAAAAATTGAGAAAGATTAAAAACCGGCGAAGCAGAGCTCGTGGCTATGCAGACGCATAATGCGGCCGCATAAGAACCATGCAGACGCATAGTGCGGCCGCATAGATTCCAGAAAGGTTGGGTGTTCTACGTGAGCTCGTACAGTGTGGCCGCATAGGATTAAAGCACTGGGCAATTTTTTCGAAAATGCCCTCGTAGGATCCCGAAATGTTTCTAAGTCATCCTAGGTCGATCCTAACCTCAAACAAAGGTCAAAACACACTCAAAACTCAACAAAATCATTTCCTAATGAGGCTTGAAGGATGAACAACACAAGTCTCAATTATACGTGGAGATAAACACCTGAAACGACACAAGAATCGATTCAACTTACGGTCTAACGACAAGAATAACATGCTTGTTACTCGAGGGTGAATCTAAACCAAGTTAGGTCACTTAAACGTGGGGAATACACAAAGTATACAAATGATAATTGATGTCGAGAATAGTCTCGAACGAATACAGAAATAACGCACAACACAATGTAGCTTAAATACGTGTCAAATATGGTTCTCAAATCAACACGTCACGCTTAACAAGCATGACACCTCACTCTCCGAGGGTTTTAAGGTCAACACGAAGTGATTGTGAGTTAACTAGGAAGGAAGTAAGGTTAGGGTGTTACATCCTCTCCCCTTTAAAAGAATTCGGCCACGAATTCATGGATTGGACGTCTACAGAACTTACACATGCTACAATGAGGCCATACAATAGCCCATGCAATCACACTTCTATCGATAATGAGTGGAAGTCTAACAAATAAAGGGAGTTGTCAACCTCAAGTATTGCTCACGCGCAAGGTTCTTAACGAATAGGTGAAATTTCAAGACATAAGAAATCTCAGGGTTTCGTTACGAGACTAACTACCATCTCTAGTCAAGTCCAAGCTCGGAGTACACTTCAAAGTGTCATGCTAACTCCTTTCGAAAAACATCCCAACGCCACGCTTCCATGGCGCTAAACAAATCTCCACTTCCCGTGGTACAACCCTCAATAATTAGTCATGGGAAATCCCGCGATCGACTAGGTCCGGGTTTACACAATCCTAAGGTTCACAAGGTTATACGACAACATCTTATTATCAAGGAGATAGGCTTGAATCAAATGGTACAACACTTCGAAGTCACGCGAGTCACACTGACTCTACTGTAAATAATAATATTATTAGCTATAATACAAATTAGCAAAATAAAATGTCAACGGGATTGCGCGATAACACGCTCATGCCACGAGTGCTAATGTCAATAGACCACAAGATCAACATAAATAGTAACTAGAGTTTCAAACTCTAATTTTTTTGACAGAATAGATTGGTATCAACGGATACCAATGTCGGATACTATACCTGCTACCCGAAACATAGGGTGCCTCGCACCCATGACGATTGCATTCTCAGGTTAACTACAAGATATACCATTCTAACGAATGAGTACACGATCAGAGTACAAAAGGTAGTCCATTAACAGAAAAATGAATAAATAATAGAATAAGTCACGATGAACATGACTCTTACGAATTCCAATCACAAGGTCTCACCTTTTAACCTTGACTCGCTCTATTGGAGTCTTGGGTCGGTGCATGAGGGTTCGGTGGGGTCACTTGCTCCACTCGAGGTGCCTCACCTAGGGCAACATTCAGTTGGTCCTCAAGTTCTCTTAGTTCTCGTAATGCGTGCCTGAGTTAAAATACGGTCGGATGCATAACTGGCATCCTTGCAGTCTTCCTAGTTCGTGCTACCCTGCTATAGGCATACAATAGAGATGTTAAATCTATAAAGGGAAGTGAAACACATTAAGTGATTCAACTAAAGGCAATACTTATCAACATAACGTTCTCGATTCTCAACCCAACATAATTATCATGTACGTCGGGTTCTAAAGACAACCACCTCACTATACCAAGGGGTATACGCATAAGATGACACAATCTATTCGTATCGCAAAATCTTTAATGCAAGACTGCATTAATTCAATGTATCCAGTCTATATCACGTCGCATACAACATAGCAATCACACGCTCACCACCAGGGTGGCTAATTATCAATTCGAAATCTCTAACGTTAAACAAACATATAACACACGTGAAAATATTCAAGTCACAAATGGCTAATCGCATGCCCAAAAATACTCATGTTCAACTAAGCACAACAGCTCGCACAATATCAAATCGAATCAAACCAATACACGAGAAATGATACGCAACCCACACACAAGATACATAACTTGTTCGAGTGCAACAATTCCATTTGCTTGTCTATTCCAATTGGTAATAGGGTTAGACAATTTCTATCTATCATGCTATCAACTTAGTCTTGACAAAAATCTCTTGACAACCAAATTAGGGGCCCTTCTGAAGTGGCTTCAAAAGCTACCGTCACCGGGCGTTTGGGACATGTGATTACAAATATGCCCTTAGAATCGGTCTCATGCACATAAGTATCAAATACAAGCAAATGTACCTGTGTGACACAATGTCTCTAGTATGTACAAGTGTCGCATTCCATGATGTGATATGTAGGAATAAAGCGTCTAAGTTAGTATGGGCTCTTATACTCGCACTATCGTAACTCGACACTCCACGATAAACACTAGTGGACTCGTAACCCAGAATCTCGGGTCTTCCACCTCTATTTCTTCAAATGATTACCAATCTCATGCCTAACACGTTCTTTAAGACATCTCGGCTACACTTCTCAAAAATTAACAAGACAGCCTATAATGGTAAAGTCTTACTACTAAACTTATCAAGCGGCTCACACTTAGTCGTTAACATTCTAGCGAGGACTTAAAGCGCACTCACCAATTTTCACAAGAGAAATAACCTACTAAAAATCACTAGTCTCCGCTCTCATGAGCGTAAAAACTCAACTAATCCAGTCCTACATGGACTATCTCTACAACTTACCAATATCCGAGGTACACTTAACACAAAACTCAACGTTAAACGCTCAACCCAATAACCAAACCTCCTAAGCCGAGGAAACTATCCTGGCGAATAGCTAACTTAAGCTGTGATACCAACTGTGGCGACCCGAGTCCGAGATTCGATGTTGAACCCCAACTTGGAGCACCAAATCGAAGAAGAACAGCTGAAAGGACAAAATAAAGTGAGCCACAAAAGCTCAAAACCAACTAAGCAGCGGAATACTAAATAAAATAGGAGTTTCAAAAACTCGAATGACAAAATCCCAACAACAATATAAAACCTCCATGGCTACACATGAGCCGGAGAAACAACAATACTGGAAACCCACAAGCTAACATGCTCGGGAAAACAACTAAAGATAAACGGCTCAAAGCCTCAACGAAGTAAATGAAATTACTATTGATACAATAAGGTACAACGGACCGACTCCACGAGTCGCCACCAAAATACAACTTAATAAAATACAACATTTCTACCCGACAAACTAAGTTTACATAACTTAGCTGAATTCCACGATCTCACAGAATAGGAGATAAATACAAAATACTAAATAAATACAACTAGAGGAATTTCGAACTAAAGCCTTACTGCGCTGTAACTCAAAGCCTGCAAACTAAGGAAAACAAATATGGAAGGGATGAGTCGAAGACCCAATAAGTTACTAATGTAACAATATGGCATGACATTATGCACATTAATATAACAGGATAAATAACAGGTTGTAGCACATAAGACAACCAACCCTATATTTACGAGAGGCTCAGTAGTCGCCAACCGTCATGCACTGGTTGGAGACCACGAACAATATTCGTTCGTATAGGAAGCACATAAAGTGTAAGTAAACACATAAAGGTGGATACGGTGGATTCGAGGTACACCTCCGAAATCCCTTGAAACACTTCTGACCTATAACTCCATGAAGCCGTAGAAGATGATTACGCTGCTGCTTCACAGAACCATAAAAGATGCCTCTGCTGCTATCCAACAAGATAATAATAATAAATTCATGTGCTTCTGCTTCAGGGAACCATAATGAACAACTGTACCGCTGATGCTGGACACATTTCCCAATATCGACCAACGAATAAAAAATAGATGATTGTGCTGCTACTGCCGTACACAGTCGCCTTTTATTCTGTTCAACTGTGGGGCTAGAAAAAACCCATACCGTGGCCAACGGTAGGGAGAGACCCAGTGTATTAGCCTTCGGCTATTACGAAGCCCCTGCTCCTGCAATAACTGAGCGTCAATACACCTCCAATGCACATATGCCACCTGAACTCGATGCAATACACAAGTAGATGTTTACTCATGCTAAACTAATCAAGTGTGTTCTATTGAATCACAACTTATCAAATCAAATCACGATGTGTTCTATTGAATCACAATTTAATGAAATCAAACCATAATGTGTTCTATTGAATCACATACCAAATCAACATAATGTGCTTGTAAATACTAAACACACAATCAATCATCAAAGTATGATGATTGTCCTATTGCTTACTGGAACAACCACAAATACACCAAATCATTTAAGTCCGCGAATGCTAGACTTTATAATCACAACATTTGTAAGCCTACTCGTACTTATAATCATAATCCATTACATTCCAATCTCACTACGTAACACGTTCGTAGCAACTCAACCCTAGTTTCCGCACCCTTATTGGATGATAACAAGGGTATCTCAAACTTTAAATCATAATAAACACGTCACTCAATATGTAGTGACTAAGTCGTTCCAAACGTACGTCACACATGATCGTACACAACTCATTAGTAACTTATATGAAGTCACGAGTACCTTTAATAATTAATTAAAGCTTAGACGTAGGGTGTATATATAATCATCCAACCCAATTCAAGTAGTCATATGCTCAACAACGTTTACTAAGTCAACCTAACTCAAGTTTATTTGTTCAAGATCTCATCAATTCGTCATCCCACATCGTAGGAGACTAAAATACTACTAATACATATTTATACCGCTTATTAATTCAGAACACGATGAATATTCTTAACGTCCTATTCGACTCCGCTAGAGTCAGTCACGACTAGTGTCTAGTCCACACAATGTTATATATAATATTCAATGTCCCAACGACTGCGCTTGAGTCTTACAAATGTTGAAAACATCGGGATAAGCCGTAGCATTATCCCTACATACCCATCTCAATCACCATACTCAATGTACCGAAAGTCTATACTCATAGCAATCTCGCGAGTTCAACGCGAGTTTATAAATAACAAATGCCCCAATAATTTAATATTCATCAAGGTCTAAGAATAACAACTAAAATGATCACGATAACTCTCGAGGTGTTTATACTCTAGAAGATGTCAACAATATCGGTGACAATAATATCATCACCCTAACGAGTCCCTACTACTCGGAGACTTATTTTTTTTTTTTTTAGGGAAACAGGGGCGGCACCCTGCTAGATTTTATTAATAAAAATTAAAAGAACAAACTTGAGGGGGACAACCAACCTGGCCCTTATAAATGGGAGGACAAAGGAGCCTAACCTCGAAAGAGAAATACAAATCAAAACAGACAGAAAAAACCTATCTAAGAAATTCGAACTTGAGCAACACCTCTAGCATCCATCCGAATAGCACCTCTAGTAGAAATAGGGAGATGATTAAGCGTGGTATAGACGGAATCCAATTTAGAGTCCATAGCAATATTCGCAAGGCTATCAGCAACAGAGTTTGCTTCGCGGAAGCAATGACGAAAAAAATAATTCCCAATCCTTTGCATAGAGATAATAGCACTAATATAATAAAAGGCCTTCCAAGGAGGAGAATGACCTTTAGATATGCAGCCGAGAAGAAAAGATGAGTCAATCTCCACAATAGAATTATTAAAGCCTTGAGAGATAAGCCAACGAACACCTTGGAAAAGGGCTCGAATTTCAGCAACAGAATTTGAACAAATTCCGTAATAAGAAGAGAAGCCATAAATGAAGCGACCTTCAGAATCTCGAATAACACCTCCTCCTCCTCCGATCCCAGGATTATCTCTACTACCTCCATCCGTATTAAGCTTGACTAAGCCCAGCGGAGGTTTTACCCAAACAACAGCTTGAATGGAGACTCTTTTAGGCCGACATAACTTGAAATAGAACCTTGACCAATCTATCGCCTGGAAATTTCCAGCTTTAAGAATAAGATTGATCTCATTATGGATAGCAAGAATGATGCCACGAGAGGTAGATTGCACTCCATCAAAGACGGCTCTATTTCGAGCTTTCCAAAGTTGCCAAAGGACCACTGATGGGATAATGGAGAACAGCAAAGAACCACCTTGAGACCACCAAAACATGCAATGCTGCTGGACCGAGAAAAAAGAATTGTTTAGCCCAAAATAAGAATGGAAGTGCTGCCAAACTGAGGACGCCAAGCCACTAGATAAAAAGACGTGATGAAAGGTTTCAGCAGCAGGATGTGCAGGGCAGCAATAGCACTTCGAGGCAATGGACACTCCACGCTTGGAGATAGCTTCATCTATAGGAAGACGAGAGAGGAGCATACGCCACATGAAAATACTAATATTTTGAGGAATGTAACGATGCCAAACATATTTAGAAGACAGGAGAGTGGGACTGGTATTACGGGAAATGTCATATGCAGATTTTATGGAGAAATTTCCAGAAACAGTAGCAGTCCAGCAGGGGAGATCGTCTTCATCAACAAGCTGAATTTGCAGGTCTGATATGTTACTTGCTGCGCCAGGAAGAAGTGATGAAATAGCCAGCGGAGAGAGTAAAGAATCTGATTGAAACAGGTCCTTCGCAGCAGTGAGTTGAACGTCTTCCTTGGCCACAACAGGGAACATTGGAAGCCATTTATCATGTCGGAGGGAGCAGTCACCTCTTCGAATGTTCCAACGAATAAAAGGTTCCGCAATGGTGCGAGCTTTAAGAAGACGGAGCCAAACATGAGACCCCTTACAGGTAGCCACCACAGGATGATTAGATAAGCAATACCGAGTACGCAAAAAATCCACCCATAAACTCTTTTGAGTACGGAACCGCCACCAAAGTTTAATGCCGTAAGCTTTAACCAAAGTTGATATAGAGGGAACACCAATCCCACCCTCACTAGTCGGGCGGCGGCAGCAGGAGGCCCAAGAAATCCAGTGAGCCTTTTGCTTTCCTTCAACAGAACCCCAAAAGAAGTTGGCAAATAACTTATCAATAGATTTAAGAACTGACATCGGAGGATCCAAGGCCGCAATGAGGTACGATGTCATAGAGTGAAGAACATGTTTAATAAGAATGAGTCTGCCCGAATGAGATAGAAAACCTCCCATCCAAGTACCAATTCGATCTCTCAGTTTGGCAACAACAGAATCGAAGTAATTCTTCTTTTTACGGCCCAAGTACAAAGGGCAACCCAAATAGATAATAGGAAGGGTCCCAGTACGATAGCCCATGATAGAAGCTATAACATTTATCCGAGAAGCATCTAACGAAGGGTCAGTAAAAAAACTACTTTTAGAACCATTAACAAGCTGACCTGAAGATTTCTCATAATTTGAGAGTAATTGAACATGCTTCTGAAGAGATCTCGAGTGCCCATTACAGAAAATAATAACATCATCCGCAAAAGAAAGATGAGAAATAATAGGGCAACCACTAGATGTAGAGAAGACCATCGAAGGGTCGTCGAGATGAAGCTTAATGAGACTCCTACTCAAAACTTCCGCTGCAATAATGAAGAGACTTGGAGATAACGGGTCGCCCTGGCGAAGACCCCGAGAAGAAGAGAAGAAACCCACAGGCGCGCCATTAAAGAGAATAGAAAACCAATTCTCAGAAATGATGCGCCAAACAAAGTCAATGAACACCTCATGAAAACCAAAACGACGGAGCACTTTAATCAAAAATAACCAAGAGACCCTGTCAAAAGCTTTAGCCATATCAAGCTTAATAATCACGTTAGAGCCCGTCACCTTTTTTTTTCAGATAACCCATAAGCACCTGAGCAAGGAGAATATTGTCATGAATGTCTTGACCCTTGGTGAAAGCACTTTGATTTGGAGAGATGATATGGGGAAGAATCTTTGCTAACCGAGAGGCCAAAAGCTTAGAGATAACTTTATTACAGAAATTGCAAAGACTAATCGGCCGAAAATCCTTAAAAGAATTGGGGTGATCAACTTTTGGGATGAGAGCAATTAAGGTACTTGTCCAAGATCTGGGCATAGAGAATCCCGCAAAGAACTCTAAGACAGCAAGCAGTAAGTCATGACTAATGATATCCCAGCAGTAAGAGTAAAATTTACCAGAAAAGCCATCGGGGCCCGACGCACTATCTCCACTCATAGCAAAAACAGTAACTTTGAGTTCCTCCAAATCAGGAGGAGCAAAAAGCTTAGAGTTCCAATCATCAGTAACCAGAGATGGAATAACATCAAGAAGAGAGTCGTCACCAAAGCCATCATTAGTCAGTTGAGACTGAAAATAGGAAATACCAGCTTTCTTAATAGCATCCTCAGAAGTAAGCAAAGATCCATCCTCAGCCGTGATAGAGTGAATATGAAGCTTACGACGGGCTTGACGGACAGAGGCATGAAATAACTTGGAGTTACCTTGACCTTCCTTTAACCAAGAGATATGAGACTTTTGAGCCCAGAAACCTTCTTCCCTTCGAAGCATAACTCGGTGATTGGCTTGAGAGGCAAGCAACATAGATCTATTAGAATCAGAGGGATTTAACTCAAAGAAAAGCTCCTTTTCAAGAACATCCTCCTCGGAAGCTTTTAAAGCTGAGAAGATATTTCCAAACGTCTCCTTATTCCAAATTTTAAGAGCCGCTTTAACATTACGAAGTTTGTAGGAAAAAGCAGACAAGGGGCGGCCAGAAATAGAAATATCCCAAGCAGATTTAACAACGTCCAAAAAAGTAGCATGGCTAGTCCAAACATTAAGAAATCTGAAGGAAGCCACCTGAGTAGAAGTAGCCCAGACAAACGAGAGAAGAAGAGGAGTGTGGTCCGAGCAAGTACGAGGCAAGTGTTGAACCCTGGAAGAATCAAATCTGTCAAGCCAACCCGGATTACCAAGAATTCTGTCAATACGCTGATGAATAGTGCGAGATCCTTCTCTTTTATTCCACCAAGTGTAAGCAGAACCAGAATAGCCCAAATCAATCAAACCAGACGCTGCCAGACAAGAATGAAAATCCAAGGCTCCATTACGGTCCCAACCATTACCACCTGATTTCTCCGAAGGATGAAGAATAATATTGAAATCTCCGCCAACCAACCAGGGAGAGTCTCGAATTTGGTCCCCAAGATCGATTAAATCAGCCCATAAAAATCTGCGTTCTTCCAAGTCGCATTTAGCATAAACACTTGTAAAATAAGAATACGAAGGCCAAGAATAGTGTTGCACTTGAATGGTGATTTGCTGGGAAGAGCTATGAATAACCTGACAAGAGTAAGCTGCCTTAAGAAAAACCCAAATAGAGCCGTTAGTGTTCTTAAAGCAAAATTTGAACTTGAGGCGGCGAGTAATAAAGTCAATCTTGGTTGGATCAATCATAGGTTCGAGAATAGAAATAATGGAAATATTATGGGTTTTGATGAGATATTTTAACCTTGCTATGGAGGGGTCATTGCCAATCCCTCGAATGTTCCAAAAGAGGGCTTTAAGTTCCATGAAAGTTGGATGGAAGAACTACTCGGAGACTACAACTACAATAATCCAAAACATACATAACATCTATATATACCACAACAACGTGTATTCGATAACATGTACAACATCAACAACATATACCAATCTCTAATACTTCAAGACTACGAAATTAACAATGATTCATCAATACCAAACAAATAACCATGCTAAAAATTCATCTTGAACAAATATAGCATCTAGAAATTCCATATACAATATGTATAACATTTAATCATCGCGATATTACACTACGATGCTCAAAATCTAAGAAAGAGATAAGTAACTTATAATACAACGTAAATCCTCCACGAAATCCAAGGGGCTTTAGGTGAAAATGTACTCCTCCACGACCTCTACGCCATTACAGAGTCCAATCGTCGATCCTAAGCTCAATCCAAATCTGAATCAAGCTTTCTCTCTCTAAAATGTGGGAGAAGAGGTGAGGTGGTGATTCCTCAATAGATCGGATGATCCCTTCAGTTAGAATCGTTCCCCTCATTTCCCTCTACGCTACGGCGAAGACGGATCGTCAATCCGACTTCAAAAATATTAAAAATATTAAAAATCGAGAAAGATAAAAAATCGGCGAAGTAGAGCTCGTGGCTATGCGGACGCATAATGCGGCTGCATAAGAACCATGTGAACACATAGTGCGGCCACATAGATTCCAGAAAGGTTGGGTGTTCTTCGCGAGCTCGCACAGTGCGGTCGCATAGGATTAAAGCACTGGGCAGTTTTTTTGAAAATGCCCTCATAGGATCCCGAAATGTTTCTAAGTCATCCTAGGTCGATCCTAACCTCAAACAAAGGTCAAAACACACTCAAAACTCAACCGTATCATTTCCCAATGAGGCTTGAAGGAGGAACAACACAAGTCTCAATCGTACGCGGAGATAAACACATGAAACAACACAAGAATCGATTCAACTTACGGTCTAACAACAAGAATAACATGCTTGTTACCCGAGGGTGAATCTAAACCAAGGTTAGATCACTTAAATGTGGGGAATACAAAAAGTATACAAATGATAATTGATGTCGAGAATAGTCTTGAACGAATACAGAAATAACGCACGACACAACGTAGCTTAAATACGTGTCAAATACGGTTGTCAACTCAACACAGCACGCTTAACAAGCATGACACCTCACTCTCCGAGGGTTTTAAGGTCAACACGAAGTGATTATGAGTTAACTAGAAAGGAAATTAGGTCAAGGTGTTACAGTTGTGATCCAATACGGACACACTTTGATTTGTTTAGCATGACAAGTAAATATTTACTTGTGCATTGCATCGAGCCCAACTGAAATTTATTTTTTTGGAGGTATATTGATGGACGGTTATTACGGGAGCTGGGGCTACGTAATAGCATGGTGTCCAATACACTGGGCCTCGCCCTACCGTTGGCCACGGTAGGGGTTATAGAATAAATTATTGTACAGAATAAACGTGACCTTGGTTAGCTATTTTGTGATTGTTTCTCGGGTTGTAGGGACCGAGTTCTCACGTCGACGTAAATACAGAAATCTGTTCACATTATATTTGGTTATTAGTTTTGATTCGTCGATCGAATACGATATCAACAGCTCTGACTTTGGTATTATATTGGAGCGATAAGGTCGGAAGTGTTGTTTAAGATTCAAAGGTGTAATTCGATCCACCATATTCTCTACTATGTGTTTACTTTACCGCTCCTTATGTACTTCCCATATGAGAGAATGCTGGTCGTGGTCTCCAACTGGTATGTGACGATTGGCGGCTACTGAGCCTTTCATTAGTATATGGTTGATTGTTATTATGTGTTACTTGTTTATTACACTGCTACTGATGTGCATTATAACATGTCATATTGCTGTATTAGTAACTTACTGAGCCTTGTCTCATCCCACGCCTTTGTTTTCCTTAGTTTGCAGGTTATAAGTTCTAGCACAGTAAGGCCTTAGCTTCAGAGTTAGCTAGTTGTATTTTAGATTATATTTTGTATTCTTCTCTTGTATTGTGAATACGTGGGTTAAAACTGAGCTATGTGAATTTACTATCTTGGGTAGAGATATTTATAATTTATAGACTTATATTTTTGGTTCTGACTTGTGGAGTCGTGCCAGTTGTATTACTCTATAACTTCGGTTTGTAAAATCGTGATTTTGGTGTGGCCTTGTGCCCGTTGATATTTTATTAGTAGTTTTCCTGAGCGTGTTAGCTCGTGGGTGTTTAGTGTTGTTGTTCTCCGGCGTATGTTTGGCTGTTTAGCCGTTGACGTTTTATTAATTGTGGTTTTGTTATTCGAGCTTTTGAAGCTCAGGTTTTATTTAGTATTCCGCTGCTTAGTTTTATTTTTGAGCTTGTATGGCTCGTTCACATCTGTAAACTTCAGTTATTTTTCTTAGTTTAGCACACCGAGTCGGAGTTCAACATCGAATCTCAAACTCGGGGTGTTACAGTGGTGGTGCAAAATATTTGACTGTGGTAGTCTCCTTTGCCTAGATTTGTGAAACCAATGACACCTTTTGTGTGAGATTTAGCAATGTAGAAATTCAAGAATGCTTAACAACTTAAACGAGACCGAAAGGGCGAGTCGGGTGTCTAACCCCTTCCCGACTTGTAACCTGGCCCCCAGACTTAGATTCTCTAGGTTTTTCCTTCTGTTAGGTCCATGTTGATGTGCTCAGAGTATAGGCTAGAGGAGGGGGTGAATAGCTTATACGACCTTTATTAAAAATTTCATCTAATTTAAAAAATTATGTTAAAAAATAGTGATGAAATAATTAATTGGATAGGTCATCTTCCTAATTTAAGCAACATAACTGATATAGAGAAATCAGTTGATGTGCATCAGCAGACTTCAAAGACTGCTGGTGGAAAGATTATGTTATACTTTGCTGATAAAGAAAAGTTTACGCAGCGAAAGAACAAGCAGCATAAGCACAGCAACTAAGATTAAAGCTGTAAACTAATAGGTACAAGTTTATCATAACAGCAAACTTTAAATCTTATATTAGATGCATCAATTACTTTCCACAATCAGATTGCACAAGATATATAACATATATTACAGGAAAGATAAGTAAAGGCTGAATGTAATAAAATATGATTTATATTAAAATTCAGTATAGGTTTGTTCAAAGACAAACATGGTTAGTACATCAACCTAGACTCTCTAACCTAGCAATATCCAAAATGTCCCCGGGATTTCATGGAAAGGAGTGGGGGTTCCGGGAAGACATACTATAAACCCTTAACTATTAGCCTCGCCAAGTACCTTGGGGAAGGCAAGTGGTAGGACCAATTGGAGGGTGATGTGAGAAGAGAATATTATACGTTGTTCAAATAACTAGTATTTGAACAACTGAGTGCTAAGCACTCGGCCAAGAGTGATGACAATTCATTGCACAATTGACATCACTTATAATGTAGTATAAGTCTACCGATATGAATACAGTATGGATTATTAGGCTCTGGTTCTTCGTCGGAATCTTCAAGCTTGGTCAGTCTTCAACGATGAGCAGGATGCTTAGTCTCTAGTTATGGACTTGAAATATAGCTTACTGAAGAGACTGAGTCTTTCGAAGGATGAAAGAATTCAAATCAAGAAAGGAGTTCTTGATTAAGAAGAGCTTCTTTGCCTTAGAAATTTTAGATTTCTCTCCCACAGAGTGTTTGTTCTTACACTTGTGTTTTTTCCACTCTAAATGTTTGCTTTCTTCGTACTTTCACCCCCTTAGAATGAGGAATGAAAATTTTCTTTTATAGGCTGGAGAAGATGAAAGAGTCGTTGAAACTTTGAATAAGTTTTTGCCCGTTAGAGATTTGGATTATCAATGCATCACAGTACATTGTATAAACTATTGGGCAAAGACTTTTGTGTAAGCTGCCTTGATATCTGTCTGAAGAGTACATGCTGGATGAATGAGACTTGACATGCAGGCCTGGGTTATAGCGCACTGTATTTGGTCTTTTATGGAATGTAGCCTTGAAGACTGGGATCAAACACGGAAGAGAAAATGTCTTCAGAATAATAGTGAAAGCACAGACATCAATGCGTATCTTGAGCTGTCAGGAAGATCTTGTAATGGATCTATTTTGAATTGTAGCTTCGAGCAATGACCGATGTTCCACTTAAGAATTATCAGCATTCTTGCAATTGTCTGATGAAGAGAATGGCTGATACTGAGATTTGTCAATGTAAGACTGCTGATGAGACATGGCTACTAGGAATGTCTTCTGGTGAGACATTGCTGGTAGAGATGTTTTCTGGCGCTGGTAGAGCTAATCCATATGAAGAGTCATCTTTATTTAGTAAGATATAGACTCAGACATGTACAAAGGCTTCCTAGTCTAATGACTTATGCAATGTTTCATCAAGTTGCCACACTAACCGGTACGCAGCCCTTTTAGCCACTTGTGAAACATGCGTTGTAATGGTAGCAAGCAAATCACTGTGTTAAAATATGCAAACATATACATCAGCTGTTTCACTGGCATATTCCTAACAATCTTCTCCTATTTACTTGGGGTCATTACTACAATTGATATACATAATGCTCTTAAAGCAAATGTTCAATCCTTAGTAATAACATGCATTCCAATGAATGATCATTTTATCTCAAGGCATGACCTAGGATGAACTTACAAGCGATAGTGTATGTATAGTCATCTATTGCTATGTTTTTACAGACTCGATAAATAAAGGTATAAATACGAAGCAACAATAAAAATATTTTTAGGCAATTATGAGATATAATTGATAAGTAAGCCATAAAGATGTTTTTGAAAAGAATCTATCTTGCGATATGATTTAAGCGATTTGAAACAATTTGAGCAAGACATTACTTTGAATCAACAGCTTTCAAAAGTAGAATAAGAGATGCTGATTTGAACTTCTCCTCCTTTTGTAAAGAACTTATAGCAGTTTGGGACCATTACTTTTAATATAAAGGTTTGATAGAGGAGACTTCTCGAAACTTAATTGTTTTGATTAAGCATTGGAGCAAATCAATTTAAGAACAGTGCCTTTCTTGTTTAGAAGATTCTACAAGAAAGTAGTTTTTAAGAACAGCGCCTTTCTTGTTTAGAAGATTCTACAAGAAAGTAGTTTGATCAGCATTCAAAGAAACAAAAGATGTACTACTTGCTGATGATATAAAGAATTTTTAGAAATTCTTCTGATATAACTATTTAAGGAGTTATTTAAGTATTAGTGCAGAAGGAATGTTCTTTTGAAGGTTTTGCTTCTTTCTTGTAAAGAGATTTTACAATAAAGTATTTTGAATCGCAGCTATGTTGAAAATATAAGAAATTTAAAATTTTAAAAAACTTAATCGGACAATGTTGATAAGATGTTTTAGAATGTATATGTCCTCCTTAATGTTATATAGCTCTCCTCCTTAATTATAGATGTCTCTACTTATGATATATAAAATAGTATATAAAAAAATCTCTTCCTTAATGTATAAGACATACATTTTAGAATGTATATGTCACAGTACTCTCCTCCTTAAATATATGTCAAAGTATATAACTCTCCTCTTTAATGTCTTCTCCTCAATGTATAAGGCATACATTTTAGAATGTATATGTCACAGTATATAACTCTCCTCCTTAATGGTCACAAGCAGGAGTATACATATATGTCACAGTATATATATCACAGGAGTAGACATAAATACTACAGTAATCTCCTCCTATTTCTAGTTCTCATCCATAATGGTCAACATAAATACTTCTCTTATTGCTGGGTGTTTATATGAATATAAAGCAGGAGTGGTTACCATTATAGACAAGTAGGACAAGTAGGAGTGGAAGAATAGCAAGGAGAAATAATAACAGGAGTGAAAGATAAGAAGAATATATTACATACAGGAAAAGGTAGATATAAAAGGTATTGTTTTAGCAAAACAACAACAAAGGAAATGCCCTATTAAAATAAAACAAGTTAAGTAAAGCAATTTTCCTTTTCTAATCGTTGGGAATTTCTTGATTAGCCTTTGAGTCTTGTGCAGAATTTTCTCCCATGGACAGATGCTCCTCCTGAATATGTAAGTTCTTGCAAGAAAAGTTTGAAGGAACAGAGGAGGGGACAGGGGAAGATTCAGACTTAACAGTGGGTACCATCCACACCGATGATCACCCTCCATCAGCCAACATCATTACCCAAATCCTATGCATCCATTGCAGGTTCATCCACTGCTAATGTTCCTGTTTTTTCAATCCCGCCAGCCACGTACAAAGGTGAACCATCCCTCAAACTTTCATATGATATTGCTAACTCATTGGCTCAACCATTCCGCCTAACATTAATTGGAAAGTTCTCACATGGTAGACCCTCCATGGAATCAATACGGAAACAATTTCAGACCTTTGGCCTAAAGGCCGACTATTCTATTGCTCACTTGGATACCAAACATATCCTAATTAGAGTTAACCATGACGAGGACTTTCAGAGATTATGGATCAAAGACCAATGGTTTCTTGGCCGTTTTCCCATGCGTGTCTTTAAATGGACGCCAGACTTCAGACCTGATATTGAAAGCTCCATTGTTCCAGTTTGGTTTTCAATACCAGGGCTGCCAATTCATCTGTTCCATCGCACTGTGTTATTCGCTATCGGCAATATGCTTGGAAGGACTTTAATGACGGATCAGCCTAGAGCAAACTTAACGCGCCCAAGCTTGGAAAGAATCTGTGTGGAGATCGATCTTTTAAAGCCAATTCCAAACTGTGTCTGGATTGATTGTGGAGCTCAAATCCCAGATTTTTGGCAAAAGGTTGAGGTGGAAGGACTCCCGCGGTATTGTAAGCATTGCTATCGCCAAGGTCATCTGGAGGAGTCTTGTAAAGTTAAACATCCAGCTTTGGTTCTCAAGGAGGCAGGAACTTCTACTGCTGCTGTTAATCTCGATGGCAATGCTAAAGTTTCAACCAGATGGATTCCAAAGAAACCCACGTCGAATAATGCAACTGATGGTAATCTCCCAAACCCTACATTGCATATTATTACTAATAATTCTTCCACATCTCCTTGTGTTAATAACAGAACAGGTTCCACTGCTGTGGCTGAAAACCCCAATGAGTATGAAGTAATCCCAGACACTAATATTACTAATATTGCTTTGCAACCTAATGATCCTATATCTCATAATGGTGATGATCCTATATCTCATAATGGAATGAAAAATCTATATGAGCAACCTCCAGTTGAACAACCTCCAGTTCATAATATTATTATGTCCAATAGATTCACAATTCTTGCGGATATTGAAGAGAATATAGTTGTTGAAATTCATGGGGACGATCAGGGTGTTCATAGTGAAGATCGTGGTCTGCCGGTTGCTCAGACTAAGGATACTGATCCTATCATAGACAAATCTTCTTCAGATGAGGATGTGGATTTTAATTCGGCCAACATTGATGCCTTAAATCTTGACTCTACTGTCCCAGTCTCTTGTCAGTAGGTAAACTCCAAAATTTCTCCCAGAATTACAAGGTCCAAAGCTCATATCACCTCAGCTATTGCCCATGACAGTTAATGCTCTTTTTTGGAATGTTCGAGGAGTGGGAAATGACACTTTTATTGGTCGTTTGAAACAGCTTATCAAGCTTCACAAAATAACGTTTCTTGCTATTTTTGAACCCATGATTGCTGCGGATCAGATTATGCGAGTTGCTAGACGATTGCGATTTAATTTTAATCATTCTAATCCAAGTAGCTCTATATGGATTTTTGTTAAATCTGCTTTCACTTGTCAAGTTCTCTTTGATGGCTCTCAGCATGTTACTGTTCAGGCTAAACACTTTTCTTGGCCCTCCTCAATTAATATTTCATGTATTTATGCAAGCTGCTCGACTGATGATAGACAGGCTCTCTGGACTAAATTGATTGATCTTGGCTCGACTTTTGACTCTTCTCCTTGGCTAGTTGGAGGAGATTTTAACATCATCCTTTCTCCAGAGGAAAAGATGGGGGGCTCAGGTTGGGATAGGACAGGCGCTCTTGATTTTCATTCTTGCATTGCAGCTTCTGGTCTTCTAGATATGGGTTTCTTTGGTAGTAAATTCACCTGGTGGAATTCTAGAGGAGGTCAAGCCTCTATTTTACAAAGGATGGATAGAGTTCTGTGTAATATTCCCTAGCAGAACAGATTTTCAGATACGACGGTAGAACATCTGTCTTGCACTTGTTCGGATCATGCCCCCTTGCTTGTCCGCATCCTGCAAGACAGAATTAATCATCCATCTTCTTTTCGGTTTTTAAATATTTGGACTTCGTATCACACTTTTCATCCTCTAGTGGCTAACACTTGGAACGTTGCTATTGAGGGTCGTCCTATGTTTAAATTTGCAAAAAAGCTTAATAATGTTTGACATGCTCTGATCTCTTGGAATCGTAATGTTTTCGGTAATATTTTTCATCAACTTCAACAGGCGGAGGATGCAGTCAAAGATTGTGAGCTTCTTTATGAGGTTGACCCCTCCCCTGAGAACCGAGCAGCTATGTCTATGGCTCAGGCTACTCTTCGTCATAATTTGAAGCTAGAAGAAGACTATTGGAAGCAAAAAGCCAAAATTAAGTGGCTCAAATAAGGAGAAGGCAATACTAAATTATTTCATGCTTCGGTTCAACAGACTCACCGTAAACTCCATATTCATTCCATCCAGGACGATCAAGGATCCCTTATTGATAATGAAGACACTATCAAACATCATGCTGTAGCCCACTTCCAATCTCAACTCCAAGCTGAGCCTACTATGGATAATGATATTTTGGAAGTTATTCCCTCTCTGATCATTAGTGAAATGAATGATGCTCTTTCTGCTTATCCTACCATAGAAGAAGTCAAGCAAGCAGTTTTCTTTATGGATGTCAATAGTGCTGCTGGCCCTGATGGTTTTTCTGGTAAATTCTTTACTTACTGTTGGGATATTATATGCCATGATTTTTTAGCCGCAATTATAGAATTTTTCTGTGGCTTCTCCTTACCTCGGACCTGGACTAGTACGTCCATTATTATGATTCCGAAGAATGAAAATCCCCAGCACTTCAGTGAATTTCGCCCAATTAGCCTGTGTAATTTTTGCAACAAGGTTATTTCCAAGATTTTATCTACTCGTCTGGCTCCTATTTTACCTGTTATTATCTCTGAAAATCAAAGTGGCTTTGTTAAGGGACGGCACATTCAAGACAATATCCTCTTGGCTCAAGAGCTTATGACTCATTTAGATATAAAGATTGCGGGCTCTAATATCATTATCAAATTAGATATGGCGAAAGCTTTTGACAGAGTTTCGTGGCTCTTCCTCATCAAAGTTTTACGCAAATTCGGTTTATCTGAATTTTTCATTGATATGATTTGGCGCCTTATCTTCAATAATTGGTTTTCTGTGCTGGTGAATGGCGTTGCCACGGGGTTTTTCCATTCTACTCGAGGTTTGAGACAAGGAGATCCTTTATCTCCTAGTTTGTTCATTATTTCTGCTGAAGTTCTAAGTCGTAGCCTCAATGCCTTGCATTCCACCTATCCCCATGCAATTTTCTCCTCATCAAGTGGATGTCCTATTATATCTCATCTCGCTTTTGCTGATGATATTATTATCTTTTGCAATGATCGTAGGCATTCTCTTAATCGTTATAAGGAGGTTTTGTTGAATTATGAGGCTTGCTCTGGTCAAAAGATTAATGGTTCCAAAAGTAGTTTCACTGTCTCTCCCTCTATGGTTACCTCAAGACTACACTCTATTTCCTCTACTTTGGGATATATTCAGAATGATCTCCCTATTATCTATCTGGGTTGTCCTATTTTTGCTGGCAGAAAGCTTAAACGATATTTTGATCCGTTACTTCTTAAGATTCGTAACCGTATTGATACTTGGATTGGTAAGTTCCTCTCTCCGGCAGGCTGTGTCACTTTGATTAATCATGTGCTTCACTCTATATCTACCTACCAGTTAGCTGTACTAGCTCCTCCAAAATCAGTTCTTCATAATCTTGAGATGCTTTTTTCCAATTTCTTTTGGGGTGATAGTGATGGTCGTAAAAAAGCTCATTGGATTGCTTGGTCTAAATGTTGCTTGCCAGTTTTGGAAGGGGGTATCGGCATTCGCTCCCTTAAGGATTTATCTAGAGCTTATTCTGCTAACTCTTGGTGGCGTCTTCGCACTCAAGACTCCTTATGGGCAAATTTATGAAAGCAAAATATTGCTCAAATTCTCATCCTTGCATGGCTAATGTTAGAGGTTCTATTTCTTGGATGCGAATGTTAGATGTTCGTCCTATGGTTGAGAGGAATATAAGGTGGTTGATTGGAAATGGCTCTAGCTCCCCTTGGTTTGATCAATAGTTGGAAAATGGGTTACTTGCTAAACCCCAAGGGTGTTCTTTTGCAACCATTCGGGACATGTTTGACAGCTCTTCCCAATTAATTCCCGAAGCTGTTACTGCTCTTTCAATTACTGATGTTGATTGGATTAATTCTAGCCATATATTTATTTCTGAAATTCCTGATAAACCGTGCTGGTCTGCTGTCTCTAGTGGACAGTTTTCTATTACTTCAGCCTAGAATTTATTGCGTGATCATCAACCTACCCTTCTTACAGCTAAATATATATGGAATAAATATGTTCCGCGGCAGATTAGCATCTTTCTTTGGCGGCTTTTCCAGCATCGTCTGCCGCTTGACGAAGGCCTTCGTCGCATGGGTATTCACCTTGCTTCCAGATGTTATTGCTACAATTCTGGGTTTGCTGAAACGTTCCTTCTTGTGTTTCATCACAGGGGCATTGCATCAGATGTCTGGCATTACTTTAGCAGCGATCATGGCATTCATCACAGCCATACTTCCATTTCTCAAGCTTGTCTATCCTGGTGGCTTTCTCCGAAAGCTACAGCATTGCACTATGTTACTCCTGCTCTAATTCTGTGGCATCTATGGAAGAATAGAAATAATTTGGTCTTCAATGGTCATGGTTCTCCTAGCAATCATCTTATTCGAGATATTCTTCATCATTTGACTCAAATTAGGAGTGCATCGGGTCTGTCATCTATGAAGCGCAGCCGGCCTATTCGTATTGTGCGATGGATTAAACCCTCTATTTCTATATTAAAGCTCAACACAGATGGTGCCTCCAAAGGTAATCCTGGCCATGCTGGTGGTGGTGGTATTATTCGTGACTTTGATGGTAATTTTATTCATGCTTTTGCGTCCTTTTATGGCTTAGCTTCGAACACAGTTGCTGAATCTAGAGCTCTTCTCTAGGGCCTCATTTGGCTTCGTGATCTTGGGCATTATAACGCCATTGTTGAAGTTGATTCTAAGGTTCTCTTTGAATGTGTCTCTAAAGAATCTTCCCCTCCTTGGTTATGCTGGGGTATTATTCATCGCATCCTTGCCATTAAGAGAACTATACATTTTCATATTCATCATTGTTACCGTCAGGCTAATAGTGTAGCTGACAAGTTAGCTAATTTGGGCTGTGAGAAGCAATCGGACTATATCTTTTCGTCCTTCCGAGATCTTCCTCAGACTATCCGGGGGCTAGTTTTGCTGGGTATTCAGGATACTCCCTACATTCGGCATTAGTATTCTCTTTTTTTTAAGGATTTCTTGTATGGCTTCTTTATTTTTTAGATTGTATTTATTTCTTTTCGAGGTCAGGCTCCTCTGTCCTCCCATTTATAAGGGCCAGGCTGGTTGTCCCCCTCAAGTTTGTATCCTTTTATTTATTTTAATAAAATCTAGCAGGGTGCCGTCCCTGTTTCTCTAAAAAAAAAAAATATTCCTTATAGGGATCCAGACAACGAAATTTGAGACATTATTCCTAGGATCTTGAAGACGATCTCTTAGCCATCGATTAATTCGTGGAGGACTTCGAATCATTTGAGGCTATGGTGCCAAGATAGTCATCATCCGTACTCTCTATTCGGTATAAGGTATTGGACGAGATGCTGGCCTTTTCGAGTTTGTGTTCCTCATAATTTTGGAAGGTGAATATGGAATGGTAGAGAAAATTTGAGGTTGACTGGAACGAAGATTAAGAGAAGCAGGACATTCGTTTAATGGAACTGATAACATGTCTCTAGAAATTCTGAGAATTTGAAGGGACTCCTTGGGTAAAGGAATATGATAAGACATGAAAAAAAAATGTGACTTAAGAATAAGAACGAATTTAATGTGGTGGCGGTGATGTAATGTTATCAATTAATTATTATGTCCTTTTTGGCGTAGGTTTGAGTAGATTAGTTATAGCTGAGGATATCAGCAGTGTTGAAAAGAATTGTTTTAGAGATGGCTTGATGAAGAGGAGTTAATACCAATTGGTAGGTAGACACAAGATAGTTAGTCTGGAAGAAGAATACGCATTATACATTTAGGCTAAGACTTAAGTGGAACTCTCCTCCTGACTTAAAAAAATAGGCTTGAACTAACAGTAGCTTGTCTGATGAGTAGTTGAGCTGATGATAGTTCTTCAAGAATAGGCTTAGTGAATGTAGCAGAATTGAGAAGAATGGGTGGATAATTTTTATTGACATCAATATATATATATATATATATATATATATATATATAAACAATGAAGAACTTGATATCAGTTAGAAGAAGTTATAAAATAAAGGCTTATGATTTTCTTAATTAGCAGACTTAAAAGATGACTGATCAAGATGCTTCTTTGAGGAGAAAAACTCGGGAGAATTAATTGTGATATCAATTGTTGAAAATTTGTCAGCAAGTGTAAATTTTTATTGAATGATTGAGTGAATATTGATGTTGATATAGATTATCAAGTCTAAGTTTAGGGACCACGAACTGAGTTTTAATTCAATTTGGAATGTGCACAAGTTTGCTATTGGCTGGTATCTAAGGATATTTGTCTTTTGAAGAGAGTAGAATCCGTTGAATTGTGTATAGTAGTCAGAGAATCTGCTGAGGCAAGACCTTAGCACTACTATTTATCCAGAATGTATAGCTTTTGGATAACTACTTATATGGATAGTTTGCCTGGTTGAGGTCTGATATCAAGAGTGAATAAGGTCAAGGAAATTTATCAGGATTAGAAAGACAGAGTCAGCAGAATTGGTAAGGAATTGATACCAGTTGTTAACTAGAAATAAGATCTGCTGATGAAGGAATGGATAGGAGTGATATGATCAGCAGAGGATACAAACTAGGTTTTCTTGGTACTCTTCTTGTGGCGATGATAATGTCAGGATAAAATAGAACAGGACACGGCTGGACTTGGATCAGCAGTTATAGAAATGACTGATTTTGGATCTGCTATAGTGAGTCTAGTAATTAGTCAAAAGACAGATAAGTGATATAGTGGTCATGACATTTATCAGCAGAGTATAGATTTTGCTGAAGTGTTCGTTCATGTCTGAACCGAATCTTCCAACGAGGAATATGAGGCATCATAAATGACAACGGGGGTTATATCAGCTGCTCATTCTTAAAGAAATACTACGTTTGAAAATAGTAGTTTTTCTGAGAATTTAAGAATATCTAACTATCTTTTGAGTAAAGTCGAGGTCTTTTAAAACTTACCGATTTTCTTTCATCAAATTTTCATATGATAAAGTATACCAAGATGATTTGATTTCAGCTTGTCTACTAATTAGCTGTTAGTTAAGATGATATCAATTATTATATGTATAGAAATATACATATATATATCACGTGGTGGTCATACAAAATTAAGTGGTTGTCTGAGATGAACACTAGTTGTTGTATTAAAAAAAAGAGGACAGCCTTGAATTTTATATATGAAGCACTGGGATTTTGAATTTAAAGCAAATAAGTATTTTCATAAACTTTGATAAAGGTAATCTCCTTTTTGAAAAACAAAGTTTTCAGCCGTCTTTTCTTTCATACATCAGACAACCTTTGTTCATAGCGAATGTACTACAGATCTTGTAATTTGAAGTAGAGAATTAGAGATTGTGTAAATATTTTACAGCTTTAAACGTTAAGTTTAGACATGAAAGGTCATCCTTTAAATTGTTGTATTCTGCTCATTTTAACTTAAATCAGCAGATTTTGATTTTGATCATGGTGAGTTGATCAATTTCAAAAAGGCAATTATCCAAGTGGTTGAAAGTAAGTGGTATATTTTAAAAATAGACTGATACTCAATATAGCATATTTTCATGGACAAGTTTGCTGATGGGTTTTCAGTAGAGTTTGTGTAAGAATTATATGATCATCACATTAAGGTCAATTTTTCAATCGTCAATAAATGTTAGGTAAAATTATACGATGAAGAACAAATTTTTTAATCAAACACAATTAAAACACATTGATTCATGCTATCATAAGAATGTAGAGAAATAGATAGACATGTAGGAAAGTTGCTGAACTTGTACTCAATAATCCAAACAGTTTGAATATGTCTCTTTAGGGATCAGCTGATTACAAGAACAATACAACAAGAAATTGACTAAACTGCTGATTACAATACAAAGATAGGCAATGATTCATTTTTTAAGGAAAATTTGTTACGGAGTATTATCCAAGATATCTTAATTCAGAGGACATGGTGGTAGGACAGAAGTCATGGATTTCGGAAAGGATCAAAGTGGGATTCTTTTTGATCTCCTCCAACTCTGGGGAGAGGAAGAACCCGTATACACCAAGAGGTTATTCCTGAAGAACCTCAGGGTGATAGCCATCAAAGATTTACTGCATGGACTACGAATCATAATTGATAAGCAAAGGGATGGACAATAGTCATTGGCAGTTGATTGTCTTTGACAACACTTCCTTAGCTACCTTATCCAGCCAAGCTAAATTATCTGCATCAGTCATCTTTGGGGTGATGGCTGGTATACTTATATATGACCAGACGAGTTGTTTTAAACAATAATTTACCAGATGCTTGCTGGACATTTGGTAAATTTTATCCGGGATTTTCACTATTACGCTTATGTATACGTGCAGAGTTACAATGGTCAGATTGGTGTATGCTAAGTGGTTTCCATAGTGATTCATCTGAAATCAATTTAGTATATCAATGAAATTGACAACCAAATGTTAGAAATGAAGTGAAATCACTAAGACCATAAATTGATAATATTTTATTTTACCTTTTACTATAAATGATTATAAACACATTCTTAAGTGTTCTGAGAATCAAAAGTTTATGGTATTAAGTTCAATATCATTACAAGATATTTTGCCAAAACTTTAAGACTATCAGACCAGACAAAAAAAGATACTCCCTCCGTCCCTAAATTATTGTCTGGGTTGACCCGGCACACGGATTAAGAAAACTTAATTGACTTGATTATTAATATTGGAATAGTATTGAAAAAGTGTGTTATTTCCTTTAATGCCCATGTGTATGTGGCCCATAATTAAAGTAGGAAGAAAAAGTAAGGGTAAAATAGTAAAAGTGATGTTCTAAAAAGGAAAGTTTCAAACAAGACAATTATTTTGGGACGGACGAAAAAAGAAAGGAAGACAATAATTTAGGGACGGAGGGAGTATCTTTTATCAAATAACTTTAAGAAGCAAAATTAAAAATTAATAATAAATGATTTCTAAAACAGATGTTTTGATAAATTTCTCTCAGATATTATAACTGTGTCCCTTTTTGAAATAACAAGACAACTTTCACAGTTACGAATAAAGATTTTGATTTTGAGAACACATCTTTGAGAAATTTAAATCAATTTATCGCAAGTAACAGAAATAAACCAAAACAACTTTGAAGGAATATGAGAGAGTCATACCCAGTTGTTGAAATGTTGAATTGATCAAACTTTAGGATTTTTACTTAGTAACATTTTGAGAAAAATTTTGAATCAGTGTATAACATCTTGTAGATCTCAAGCAGTGGGTGAGTATATATGATAATAGAGTTTGAAGAAGGAAGAACTCTATTTATACTCAGAGGCAAGACGTAGGATCACACCAATAAGTGAGATTTACTGTTGGTCTTGTCCTTTCTTATTCCCTTGTGAAGAGGTTGCAAACCCGAGTGAGTGATATTTTCAAGATTTGGTGAAATCTTTTACATAGAAAATCTTTTGGTTGGTCAAACATATTTTTTTGATTTCCCAGAGAATCTTAAAAATTGTTTTTACTTTAAATGAAGTAGTCAGTCTTCGTAAAGCGTGCCTCCTCTTTTAATAGACTAGGGAGCAAGACAAGTCATTAAAAGTATTACTCCTATAAGTCAGCACATATAACTTAACTTATGAAGTGCATGTTGGCCGATATGGAAGTTCAGCCAACCAGGTTTAACAAACTTCGGTTAGATCAACATCAAGGGTCAAACTCGAAGATACAACAGGACTAACGACATCCAACACACAAACAACCTTCTGTTAGATCAGCATCAAGGGTCTAGACTGAAGATACACAGCTTAGAAGGGCCAAAGTGCAAGACACAAAGCCTGAAAAAGCCAAAAATAGGGTTTGGTGCGCTGAAGACATTTCTGGTGCGCTGATACACCCAAACAGGGTTTGGTGTGCGGACACCATGCCAGGTACGCCGCGCACCAAACAAGACATTTGTCCTCAAAGTTAAGCCACCGGCTACTGAAGACTTTGAAGGCATTGAGGAAGCTTCGTCTAAACTTGGGCCAGAGAGTAACTCTCATTTCCTCCCCTATATAAGAGCTCCCAGCTCTCCCACAAAAAAAAGGAGAGATTGAACTCCTTCAAAGAGCTCACACTCACACACACAACTCTCTCTCTATCAAACCTCTTTTTGAGGAAGAAAAGAGAGAAGGAAAAGTGAAAAGAGTACTGACTCTATCTCAACACACACAAAACGCAAGTCTTCCTTTCCTCGATTGGTAGCAGTGGAAGCACAACGATCAGGCTACGAGCTAGCTTGATCTGGTATAATACAACCGCCTAGAACGTTGCCCGATTTCTGTAAAACGATAGAAGGTAATCCCTTTAGTTCGTTAGTTTATTTAGATATGTAAATACATGTTGAATATGTATGTAATTATTTTAATACATTTTAAATACATGCAAAATATATATTCTGTAAATAAATAAATTTGCGATAAATAAATACAAGCATGTAAATGTATAGAGACTGAAAGGGCAAATTGGGTGCGTAAAACCTTCTCAAATCGTAACTTGGCCCCCGAACCCATAATCTAAAGTTTTTCTCCCGTTTACTTTATAAACGAGAGTGACGACTCTGCTTTCAAAGATAAATATGTTTTTCATGTTTATCAAACAATAAAATCAAATAGAGGAAAATCACAAGACAAGAGCGAAAACCCGAAAGGACCGGCCTTCTCCGAAGGACAGATCCCGGGCGCTCACACCATCCCCATTGCCCAATTTGATTTCATTCCCATACCCACACCATTCTCCACCGAAAAATTAGTTTCTACCCCCATAATCATTCCCCACAGATAACGGTTAATCGGGGAATGTCCATAAAAAATTGTTTAAGTTTTCTCTAGCTGTTACACTCCTAACATTTAATTAAAAATATTTATGTTTAGGTAGGCATAACGATTAACGTTAATAAAATATTCAAGAAATGAATTTACAGAAAATACAATAAATCAGGTTCAAAAGACTTGATATAGACGATATTTCTATATAAAATCTCATCATACTCAAGTTATTGAAACTAGTTTGTCTAAATAATTAAGTACATAGGTAAATGTGTATATTGCAAACACCTCACAAGCTACACGAACTTTTTGAGATTATAAGTATAGATCAACAATCCTTTTTTAAAAGTTTAAGGGAGTGTTTGACATTGCGATTTAGTAATTTGATTTTTAAATATTAGATTTTTGTTTCTAACGATTTTAAAATAAACAAGAGTGATAAAGAGAAAGCTGAAAGCACCAATAAGAAATAGTATTTAAAGCCACAAATAAGTTACTAAAGTGAGCAAGGAAAAATAATCTAAGACAAAAACAACTACAAATTTTGAAGAAACACTCCAATACTTCAAATCAATCATCACTCTTGCAAACTTCAAAAGCATTTATCTCCAAGGATAAGAAAAAGCATTTATCTCCAAGGATAAGATGTTAAGGTTTATATACCAATACATATAGCTAGGCTAATTTAGTAATTATATAAGTATGTATAGAGATAAAATCAGGGCCGACTCAATACTTATAGAGGCCTAAAGTGAATTTTAAATTGAGGCCTTTTTAAAGTAAAAAATAAAATATTAAATTTTTATTTTTAAAGTTTATTTTCTTAATTTTTGGGATGCAAAATCATTTATTAAATTATTATAATCGATTTCATTTAACAATTTTTTTTAATCGATAATAAAACTCTATTTAATCATTGTTGATACATCGTTGATCTTAGATAAGATTTTATTAATTTTAGTTTTGAGAAACTTCTTTCTGCCGAAGCAATAGTTACGGGAATCGTTAACATTATCTTATAAGTGATATTCGCATTTGGAAAAGAATCAAGCCTTATTAAGTATATAATTAAGTATGTCAATTGGTGTATCATTTTTCACTTTTATAATTTCTTTTAAAAAAATTAGTTCAGTAAATAACTTTAATCCATCAATATTAGATTTGTCATTATGTTTTAATGAACTTTCAAGGTGAAGAAAATTTTCTTTTAAATTGTCATTATCCAAAGACCTTAATTTGTTAATGTTAAATAGAAAACTAAAAATATTTTGATATATTTTAAATTGTTCAAATCTACTTCGAAATGAAGTGATTGTCTAATCTATTACTATCTCCATCCCAAAATAATTATCGTTTTAGTAATTTGCACACAGATTAAAGAAGCTTTCAAAAAGACTGATATGCTCATATTTAAGTTCAATTATTGTACGTAAGTTGTAGGAGTACTTTTTATATTTCTTCTTACCAACCCTCTTTAATGAGAGTAATAATTAAGAGCAATTGTGATAAAATATGGGAAAATATTTTTTGAAATCCTATAACGACAATTATTTTGGGACAAAAACTTTGCTAAAATAACAATTATTTTAGAACGGATGTAGTATGTACAAGAAGTGATCAACTTTTAATGATTCTTTAAGAGATTTTATAACTTCATTGCCAAGAATTTTGTCAAATTGTTATATTGAGAAACATTAAGTTAGTAACATTGACAATTAATGAGTGAGTGAAAAAAATTAAGAATTACTCTTAACATTTAAATTTTTTTTTAAATAAATAGTTTTTTTTTTTTTTTTTTGAGACCTAAATTGTCTTGAGGCTTAAAGCCCTTGGTTCCCTAGCTTCACCCTTGGGTCAGCCATGGATAAAATTACACTTAAGCCCTGTTTGATTAGACTTATGTGATGGTGCTTATTGCTTATGACTTACCATAAGTTATTTTTGAAGCGTTTTTGACTTATGGAGAGATAAGTCATAAGTTATATACAAGCCACTTAAAGCACATATGAGACTATAAGTTATAAGCACTCGGAATAGTGCTTATTTCTATTTTTTAAAAACAAGTAAGCCATCTTCTTTAGTAAAACTTTCTATATCCCAAGATTATCCCTAATAATAATAATAATAATAATAATTAAAGATAATAATAATTAAAGAAAATAATAATTAAAGATAATAATAATAATAATAATAATAATAATTAAAGATAATAATTAAAGATAATAATAATAATTATTATTATTATAATAATAATAATAATAATTATTATTATTATAATTATTATTATAATAATTATAATTATAATAATAATAATTATTATAATTATAATAATAATTATATTAATAATTAAATTAATAATACATATTAATAATAAATAAATAATAATAATGATGCAAAGAATATTTAATGATAAGGTTATTTTAGTCTTATATTTTAATTCAGCACTTTTCAGCTTATCAATCAAACAGTTATATTAATTTAAGACAACTCATCAATACTTCGAAAAGTTAAATCAAACAGCGCGAGTTCATAAGTCATCAGCTATATAGCTTGTACATAACTTATGACTTATCTCCTCATAAATCAAATCAAACGCTTCGAAAATAACTTATGATAAGTCATAAGCAATAAACAGATGTCCATAAGCTAAATCAAACAGGCTTTTAGTATTATACAGTTTAGGGAATAGGACTGGGAATGGGATGAATACTAGTAATATCATATCTGAACTATTCCATAGTATCTGATTTCGATTATTCTCTATCACCCGGCATATACTCATTCAAACCAACTAACAACCATCAACTTCAATTCAAATGAGTTCGAGCATTGCAGTTGGATTAGATATGGTCATCCCTAGAAGTGGGTTTTTAAGAACATGGTGGGCCATGTTCTTACTTTTTCATCATTTGTTATATTGAGATGATAAAGCAAAAGATTGAGTTTCCAAGTATGATTTACATTCAGCATTCTAGTATTGTGCAGTAAGATTACTGATGGATTAATAAATTGTACTGACAACAACTTATTACTTACTTACTGTAAATCAAATTTATAAATAACATCGGTTACTCTAGCATTTTGTTGTAAGTAAAATTTGGTGTGAATAAAATGAGATCCATAAAAAAAAAAAAAAATTTGCTAGAAAGTTTTTAATGGTAAAAAGAGGTTTGAGATTTTTGTCATTTTGAGTTAACAATGATGTAACAAGTGAAAACAAAAAAAAGTTGGGAGAAAAAGCCCCACCCATTGTGGGTGCTAAGGTAACATAATTGTTAAAGCAACGAAAAACTCTGTAATGTCATTGGGATTTGGGTCCGTTTAATTCAATTTCATCTTTCTCAATATATATATATATATATATATATATATATATATATATATGAGAACTTTTGTGTTGTAAAGTGGAATTGACCCTTAATTTTGTCACACTTACCCCTCCCAAATTAAAAAATAAAATAAAACACATTAAAACAAGTAGTATTCTATTTAACCAACATAATAATATGTTCAAGTTCCATTACACCGATACAAAAATTGGTAGAGTCGAGAAAGTCTAGACCTTAGCTGCAATCTCCGAACACCTACCCGTGGTTAGTAATAGATTCAGTCGATACTCTAATAATTAATAATGAAGTAACGTTCATAAAATAACACACTCGTAGCCATTTCGTTATTCCGAAGTTGATCTAATGGCTAATCTTAATATACAAGACCTAACTTGCTAGTGAGTGACACAATGAAACTATATTCTTCACGAAAGTGGAGATCTTTGAGGTGCACCTTTTCTCCTATTGCTAAGAGAGAAAACGATTCCGGGAAGAAAGCCACTTCCTGATTTCTTCTTCTTTTTCACTATTTCTTCGGGGACCTGTGAAACTCCCGAGTTATCCACGGTGTTGTTGCTCGAAGAATAGGACGATCTTCTGAACCGCAGTGGATCCTCGAGGATAGAATTAGGGGTAATTTCGCCATCATCGACGACGTCGTTGAGATCCAAGCTATCCATCTGGAGTCCTTCGAATTGTGAGCAGGCAAAATCTGTCTCGTCAAATTTATAGAGGATGCTCGATAGATTTTCCCCTTGGTATACCATGTGATCAACCTGCATAGTGTTTTCTTTCCTTTTGAGTCAACTCTATGAATGGTGTGAAATATTAATCCAAGGTACATATATTCAAAATTTAATTCCTCCGCCCAAAATGAATGTCTATATTTTCTTTTTGGTCTTCTACTAGTTATCCCAAATTACATCTAGTTTGAGACTAATTCTCGCTTGCGATACTAAGCATGCATGTCGTTGGCCCAGTATATTTAGTGGGATGTCTGGTTAGCCAACTCATTGGATTGAGGCCTCGATTGGTACACGAAATAGAATCAATTCCATGGAATTGATTACTAGTAATGGAATTCCACAGAAATAGATTGGAAGATGATTCCTAAAAAGTGTTTGGTAGTATAAGGAATGTGATTGCTAATGTAGTATAAATTTCTATTATACTGTTTGGTAAGAAACAAAATAACTTGAAATGCAAAGATAAAATTGAGGCAACTGACAACATTATCCCAATGTAGACACGTACTTGTTAATGACTTCCATGATAAAAATTAAACATTAACGTTATTATTGCTCTACAAAATAACAAGTTCTTCATTATCTTTCAATTTTGGTGAAAATTTTAAATTATCCAACATCAATAAAGCAAGAAAAATTTATTAAATTAAAAAACAAAAACTAATGTTATAATGAAACTAGTTCAAATAAAAATAGTTTAAACATTTGAAACAATTCGAGAAAAGTACGTGTAATTACTTATTTAGAATAATTACTATTTTATTTTTCTATATAGTTTCAAGCATACCAATCACTCGCTCTTCTTTTTCATCATATTCGATTATGAAAATTAACACAACAATCATAAATTATAAACTATTATTAAGATATTAAATCAAATGAAAAGAGTTAGAAAAATCTTATGAAGAGCCAAAGAACAACGACGACGAGGAGGAGTAAAAAGAAACGATCGTAAAATTGTTGAAACCAAATAAATTATAAATATAAAGCAAATACTTGACCTAATAGAAGAATATTATTGTCCTTTTACATGGATTCCAACTATTACGAATCCAAAAACCACCTCCTCTATCAGGATTGTGATTCCTTAAATTTTTGTAATCAATTCCAATATTTTATTCATGATCATACATAAATAGACGCTCATTTTAAGACAAAAGAAATACACTGGGCCTCGCTTTGGCAGGGGCGACTCTACCTAAATTAGGACATAAATCATGAGTGCATGAAAAATAAAATTAAAGTCTAATTCATTGAATTTTATAACTATTTAATTTTTTATTTAAAATACACTCTTTTAGCCTTTTGAGATGTAAAATAAGTAATTTTCCAAGAGTAAAGCAGCTTAGATGCAAAGAATCGAACGAATGTTAATATTATTTCATATTGGAGTGTTTAATTGATTCAGAAAGTTTTTTTTGTTTTTTGTTTATTGAGAATTAAGATTTTTGTTTTTCTCTTATTTCTAAACAATGAAAACTTTTCATTTTTTACGAGCCGTTATAACTTAATAAAAATTTAGAACGATTTCTTTTTTTTTAAACCCTAATAAAATTAAGTGATTATGTAATTAACTAAAAGATATAATTATTATATATAAGATCTCTTAATTAGCTCTATATATTTAATTATATATTAGAGCCTAAAATTATGAAAAGCCTAGCACAATTGCCTCTTAGAGCCGCCCAAGCTACGTACCTTCCAAAAATCCTCTACCATATCCCGTGAAGGGAAGAGAGAGAGAGAGAGAGAGAGAGAGAGAGAGAGAGAGAGAGAGAGAGAGAGAGAGAGAGAACCGTTTGTCAAAGAAGCATAGTAGGGAACACAAGTACACGACACGACTAAACAAAGAATAGTCTAGAGAATCGATCGAGTTCCCAATTTTGGACAGCTGATACTGTGCACATATTAAAATACTTAGATCGGAAAAATAGTCAATTTTATCATTGTACTTTTATTAATTTTTACACTTTGCTACTGTATTATTTTTGAGACAAAATTGTCACTGTAATTTGAAATAAAAATAAAATTTTTGTTATTATCACTAACTGTCATCCAATTTTTAATATAATTATTTTCAATCGTCTCCCCTTAGGTTTTTCAAAATATTGGGAGATCTTTAATGATAATTGGTGTTAGAAAATAGATGTTATTTTGGTTCTTAAATTATTTTGTTTCTTCTGAGGGCAAAAAAAAAAAGATATTTTATTAACGAAAAAGAAACTAAGAAAGAAAGAATGAAATATAAACATATAATAAAACAAGAAAGGAAAGATATATTGTCTAAATAGAAAAATATTTAAATTAATTACTAAATATATTTTGTTTTAAATATAGTTAATCCATGGAATAGTCAGCAACACTCATTTATTGAATATAATTAATTTTATAAAGAGAATTGACTAGAAAATTGTAAACTTATTTGTATTAATATTTCTTAGAGTCATTTTTAATTAAAATTATATAAGATTACAAGAAAAATAAAATTTTTAATTTAATATTTAATAATCAAAATGAAAACCATGCCATGTTAAAATTCTTTTTTTATGAATAACTATCTTTTTATAAGAATTATTTTTTCACAATGTTTTATTTATAATTTTTGATTTGATAATTTATATCAATATTACTTTAAAAGCTGCTCAGAAATTTTCATTTAAAAATTGACATCCATCATTAATAATCTTAATTCATTCCACCTAATTTCGAACTCATCTATCGTTAACAATATTCTAACTTATTTATAAAATTATAAAGGAGGTGATTGAAAAATTATAATTATTTTCTATAAGAATTGGATGACAGTTCATGATAATAACTAAATTGCAACATTATTTGAAAGTACAATGATAATTTTGCTCGAAAAAAATACGGTGACAAAATTTAAAAGTTGTTCAAAGTACAGTGGCAAAATTTATCATTTTTCCTACTTAGGTCTCACATGTTAATAGATTTAATTTTTAGTTGGGATTTGTAACACGTATCAAGTGCTTATAAGGTTTTCGTTAATGGAAATAGGTGTATTAAATTCAAATACTAACTTAATTTTTTTAAATACTAATGTTCAAGTGAAGAAAACTAAAATAAAATTGGAATTTTGATAAGGAGTTATAATATAAATATTTCAAATGATAGAATATTCTCACTCAACTATTTAACAAAATATTGCAAAAAAATATTATATACGATTAAAAGAAACCATTACTCAACAGGACTGCTTTAGCTAAAAAGTACTCCAGTATGAATGAAAGTTTTTAAATAAGTGCGTTGTTTTTCTGACAAATTTCTAAACTTTTATTTTTAGGTAAATATTTTTCTATTTTACTCTTATTTTTCATGTTAGTTTAATGATTGGTCACACTTGCACATGAGCTATTGTGCTTTAAAGTAAAATACGTAACTTACTAATATTTATAGAAAAGAAAGTAGAGTTAATTAATTTTTTCTTAATTTGTATGCTGGTCAAACATTACAGTTATTTAGGGAACGGAGAGAGTAACATTTTCCATATGAGCAATGCTACGAGAACAAAAAAGTCACAAATTTTTTTTTTTTCACAAAATCTTCATTGACAGTTATTAATTGGTTGCATAATTTTTAGGCCCGCCACTAATTAATGAAAAAAATCAATCAAAAATTGACAACAAGATTTTTGTGCCCAAAGTATTACTCTTTCTATTACCACTCTTTAGAAAAGCACATGGGGATTTGGTCTGCTGGCTTGAGCTCATAGCTTCCAATCTGGAGGTCATGGGTTCGATCCCCCCAAGAGTTAGAGGGAATGCTTTCTCTCCCTAAAATTTATCTCCTAGGCGCTTCTGTGCGTGCATGTGTATGTGTGTGTGTGTGAGCAGAGAAAAAAAAAAAAAAAAAAAAGGGAGAGGCAGAAATCGAACCTTGCAAGAAAGAGAACAGAAGTGGAATGGGTCTTGAAGAATTCTGTCACAGGTGAAGCAAGAATTGGCAGAACCCTTACAAGATTTGGACTGAGCCCTCTGATTCAAGAATATCACCTTGGCACTGTTTATGGTATATGGCTGCCAAACAAGGAATAATAATATTATTACCACATAGATGCCTTACTTCACTACAAGAATAACTATTTTTACTGACATTAAAATTAATGATATTATATCATTAAATGTCAAAAATAAGTAAAAAATTAACGGCGCATTTGAGAAATATTGACACCTCGTCATTCTACTTCAGTGACATTTAATAGCTCTAACGGCATGATAACATAAAGTTATAGAAATAATTATAAACCTAACATTTTTATTTTATGTATCATTAGTTCCTTTATTGTCATCGCTATAACCTATACTAGATGTTAATAACATGTCACATGGCACTATTGGGTGACACTAAATCCCATATTTCTTGTAGTGCTTATGAATATGTAGCATAAATACAAGTACTCCAATGATTAAATATGTGCATTGGTAGTTTAAGTTTAAGTAATAATCCACTTTTATTCTTGAAAAGTCAACCTAAGCATGTATTTATTATGTTTGAGGTTATTAAATTTCAATCAATGATACAATATTAAGAATACTGTCAATAACAATTTTTAAAATTACGTAAATACTCTCACTGTTTTCGGTAAAGAGTCCACTATTCTATTTTAAGTTGTTCTACTTAAAAAGTTTACTTTAAAAAATTAAGCATACAATCTCTATAAACTTTTCAACTTTACCCTTCACATATACTATAAACATTTTAGTTATACTCAAATATTTTTGTAATTATCATCATTCCAATACTACTTATATGTCTATTAATTATTAGACTTTTCAATATAAACTCTTTGGGGGGAACGGGGGAGTATAAATATTTTTTTTATAAATCTTTTATCAAAGTTTAATCAAACTAACTAAAAAAAATCAAAATAGAACTCTTTTTTATTTATTTTAATTTTAAATTTTTTTTTTTTTGAGAATGGAGAAAGTACAATAATATAACTTTTACAATACTAAAAATACATATTAAACTACTCCCTCTGTTCCAGGCAAAGAGTTCACTTTCTTTTTTTAGAAGTCAACATGTGACTAAATCAAATCAAAAGTTTACATACTTTACTTATATTTTAGGAAATAAAATTTCATTAATTAAAACTACCTTAATAATTCTATGGATTATAACTTTTGTAACATTGTAAAACCAACTAAATTTATGAAAATTATTGATTAAACTTTAACTAAATTGACTCAAAAAAATCAAAAATAAAATCTTTGCCCGAAATTGAGTAAGTATTAAAATATACATATTGAACAAGTGTAGTACCGTAAACTACCAATAATACATCAAAACCGTCATGTCGAAATTAACATGCCACTACGACAACACAAAATGACAAAAATCTCGTGTTACTGGATTTTTTCATTGATTGGATATTGGGGTGTAAATAGTTTAGTTTGTTTAGGTTTTGACCAAAACTACGAACCGAAATGCCTTTCACCGGTTTTATTTTTTTAAAATTAAACCAAATTGTATAATACTCGGAACCAAACCATTCGGTTTGTTTTGGATTAGTTCAATTTTATGGTTCAAAGAACAATAATTATTTGATTAATTATTTTTTCAGAACCACTAATGAAAAAAATATTATAATGGAAGAAGACATGGTCAATTTTCAAAAATATTGAAAAAAAAAAAGAAAAAATTTCTTATTGATTTCGTTAAGGTCGGGAGAGATCGTACCATGACTGAAAGAAAATTTTGGCTCTATTAGGTGTTAGAAAGAATTTCAGTAAGGTGAAAGAGAGAGAAAGAGGGAGAGAGAGAGAGAGTGCCGGCGAGGTGAGAGCGACAGTGAGACTGATGGTGAGATGCGATATTGCGTTAATGTGAGAGAAAGAGAGTTGAGAGTCGAACGAATTGGTGAGATTACCGTCTTTATTCTTAGGATTTTCAAGATCTCAATCAATGGTTTAAAATTTTCAAAACAAATCAAATAACTATTTGATTTGATTTGATTTTGTTCAAAATTTTCAAAATTATAATACAGTTTGGTTTGGTTCGAATTGCTTCGATCTGACTCCTAAAACCACAAATCGAACTGAACTGACTGATTTATAAAATTTTTCAAACCTTAACTGAACCGCCTTAGTCTAATACCAACTTACAACCGATGTACTTTATACTCTAGGATGCATACGTACCTATTGTTTTATCAATTTCATTGGATCGATCTCAGTAATGTAATGACACACTATTAAGTTGCGAATAGGTAGAACTGACAAATTAAAATTATGGTAAAACCAAAATCGATTTTAGCAAAACTCCAATAAACTCCGACAAAATTCGCATTTTTTTATATTATTCAATCATACAAAGGACAATTATCCAACATTATTTCACAGTCATCAACACAACAACATTAATGTCATCAATATTATTACTATATAGACTTAAAGAAATCTTAAAGTACCTGAACAAAGGAACAGTCAATGAGCTTCTCGAGGTCGTCCAACCTAACAACATCCTGGTAAACATATCTTCTCACCTGTCACATATCTATATGTTACCAATTTAATTCTACTATATTAATCCACTTAATTACTACGTAAAATGAAAGTAAATAAATAAAAGAAAAGAAAAAAACAAAATATTCATGGAAGTATAATATTAGATGCATGAAGTACAATTATGTCTGTTTAATTTCTCCTAGTCAAAAAGAAAAAAATAGTGCTCTACTTTTATTATAAATTTCCATCATCTATTCAAATCTTTCATTATAAAAAGAAGAAGAAGATATTTTACTTATATTACTTACAACAAAACATGTCATTTTAGTGCAAATTGTAGAAAATATTTACAATAGAAGTAAAACTATATATGAAAATTTCATTTCTTTAATTAGTAATTACTATCATAATAATTAGAATATCGATTACTCTCTCTCCATTTCAGATAAAGAATACACAATACTATTTTGTAATGTTCTACTCAAAGAGTCCACTTTAAAAAATTATACCTACAATCTTCGTAAAACTTTCAAATTTACCCTCCTTATGTTGTACAAACATATTAACTATGCTAAAATATTTTTATAATTATGACTAATTTTAATACTATTTATATATTTTTAAATTATTAAATTTTTTAAACGCAGATTTTTTTGGGTGGAACGGAGGGAGTATAATCTACGAAGAAATTGAAAGGTCTTGAAGACACAATAATTGAGAAAATTAAAATTTAGAAGATCAGAACTAGTCCTAGATGGGAAAATTTTAGGTGATAAGTTAGGCAAACAAACTTGTGGTCATTATGGGGAACTATAAATGAACTGAGATGAAGGAAGCCTGAGGAAGGGTGAAGAATGAAAATGAGAGGTCTGATAGGAAAAAGAAAACAAAATAGGCTAAAAATGGATTTTGGGTCAAACTTTGACTTTCAAATGAAAGCAACAACTGAGGGAACCTTTGCAGTGTGAAATTTGGATATACACATAAATCTTCTAAAAATGGGAAACACAACAAAATCCATTAAGTCTCAAGGAACCAAAAAAGGTCCAAATCTTACAACCTTTTTTAGAACACCATAGATACTACTCACTCATCCCAAAAGAAGAGAGACTTTTTGATTTTTTTTTTTTTTGTCAATAAAATCAAATTTTGGATGGAAATTTAGCAGGAATGAAATTGCTTTTTTTAAAATTACAAAATACGTAAATTATAGTAGTATTTTTAATACTTTTAAACCGGTTGTAGTTTATTTTTCTCTAACTAAATAAAAATAAGTTAAGTATTAATTTAAAAATTAATTAAATTAACCAAAAAAATCAAAGCTAATTATATGATAGTTATATTATACTCCCAATTACAAATTTTATTTGAAAGAAACCACCAATTTGAGTAAATTTTCAAAGAAAGTCAAGAAGGTACGTAGAGACTAATTGAATCTAACAAGTTTTAAACTAAAAATTACACATTGAAATCAGAAAGATTTTCTTTTTCCTTTTCCTGGAATGGAGACAAAGGATACAATTTGACAACAATTTTCAAAGAAATTACCAAAATTCCACAATAAACTTTCTGAAACGTGAAAAAGTGTAATTTCTTAAGCAGAAAAAAAAAAAAAAAGAACTGCATCTCAATTATGTGGATTTCCAACGAAATCACCAAGCACCCATTTTCCAGTTCTTGGAAACTGAAATGGTGGAATTGTTTAGAGAAATAGTTGATTAAAAAAGAGAAAGGGTTTCCATAATTAAACAAATTTTGAAGAAATTACCATCTGACATCCACTATACAGTATTTTGAAAATGAAACAGGGCAACTTTTGCACTCTCGTTAATAAACTAAAATCAAACTCTTTTCTCGAGACTCGATATCGAAATTAAATGGGTTGTGTTTGAAAGGAGAATTAAGAAAGCAAGCAAGTACGTGTTGCTCGTTTTGTACGCAATAATCGTAATACCGATTTGAACTTTTTGCTCGTTTTGTACGCAATAATCGTGATATCGATTTGAACTTTACTAAGAACGACGATTATTTCGTATCATAAGAGCTAGAGAGTAATATATAAGAATTAAAGACCTGAAGGAAGGGATGGGAGTGATGAGAGGGAAGGCAGTGAGGGCAAAAGCTTTGACAACAAATCAAGCAGAAGATGTTCTTCTCGTTCTTCCTTTGGTTCTGGTGGACCCCACATGCCTCAAAGAATGTCTCCTCTGTTAGACCTTGTAGCCATGCAGGTTTCCTAATTCCCATTTCCTCATCATCATGATCTCCTCCACCAGATGATCCCATCATCATCATCATCCTAGCTACTTTCACACACACACACACACAGTACCTGAGAGAGTTGGTTTTACTTTCAAGTGTGTATTTATGTGTAGGCAGTAGAAGAGGCTTCTGTTGTGTAATAGGAAACCCTACAACCCCACAGACATTGCTATTTATACTACAAGGTTAAGGAAAGAATATAACTGTGTCTGACTTCCCAATTTTGATTATTTTCGTCTTTCGAATTTGAGTTTTTTTAGATAGTTGAAGAAAAAGTAAATTAGAACCAGAGAAAAAGTTAGTAAGATAAAAAAAAAAAAAAAAACATTTCAAAATTACTAAATTGCAATAGAAAATAAAAATAAAAACCAAAAATACTTAGAGCTTGTTTGGTACAGAGTTTTCAAAACGCTGCATTCTCAAAACGCTATTATTTTATTATACATGTATGTGAAATATCACTTCAAAACGCAACATTTTTTTCCTAGTACTGTTTTGGAAAAAAAACTGAAAATTTTTGCGTTTTAAAACGTAGTCACATTTGGGAAAAAACCTTAAAATTCTCAACATTTTAAAATGTAGCCGCATTTTGAAAACACAATTTTTTTTACAGCTGTCTCGAAACACAGATTTATAAATAATATACATTTTATCTTTGTATTTTGATTAATATTCACGACCAAATGATCTCTTCATTTATATTTATATTTATATATATATATATAAATATATATATATATATATATAGAGAGAGAGAGAGAGAGGGAGAGAGAGAGAGAGAGCTTGTGTGTAGTGTCGATAGAGGGTTTGTAGTAGTCAAGGAAACGAGTACGACATTGGTGGGCTGTCTTCGCGCCAAAAGAAGCACTCAGCAGTCAGAAGTCAGAACCAGAGCATACCCCACCCAATTGTCCGAAGCCTCTTCATTTGGAAGATGAACTTGAATTTATATTCATAAATTATTGTCCTTTTTTATTCTGCACATACAAATTAAAAAAAATTAATTTATTATTAATATTGATATAATATATAAAAAAATTTAATACTCTTATGTATGTAACCCATATTTAAAATAAGAAAAGAAATTAAGAATAAATTGATAAAGATGTTATCCTAAAAAAAAACTTTCAACAAAATAATTCTTTTAAGACAGATAAAAAAAGAAAATAAAACAATAATTTAGGAAGGGAATATTAGATTTACGTCAATACATTTATAAAGGTCATTTAATAGTTTAAAAACTAATAATAATAAAAAGTAATACTCCATCCGTCCCTAAATTATTGTCTTCCTTTCTTTTTTTCTATTTCAAAATAATTGTCTTATTTGAAAATTTTCCTTTTTAGAACATCATTTTTATTATTTTGCCCTTATTTTTTTCCTACTTTAATTATGTGTCACACACATGGACATTAAAGAAAATTACATATTATACCAATATTAATAATTAAGTTAATTATTTTTTCTTAATTTGTGTGTTAGATCAAACAAGACTATAATTAAGAGACGGAAGAAGTAATAATAAAAGAACTCCAGCAGACGTACTATTTCACTCATTCTTTAAAAAAAAAAATTCTTGCTTAACTCTATACGCAGATTAACAAAAATTAATTCATTTTTAGAGTAATATTATGTGTACTTAAAGTGTGCACTAAATGTGCACCAAAATTTCAGTTGTCATCTTTTGATTGCTTAAATGATTTGTGGTTCCTACCACTTAATAATATTCTAGCCAACCAAAAGATGTCAACAAAAACTTTTTGTGCAAATTTTAGGTGTACATAGCATTACTCTCATTTTTATTATAAATATTAGGATGATAGAGTTTTTTTTCAAAGATATTTATGTAAGAGTAAAAACTTATTAACTAAAGTAGAAATAGAATTAAAATAGTAAAAATAATATTTAAAAAAGAAAAGATGAAAAAGTAATTTTTTTAATAAATTACAATTAATACCCCTCAACTATGAGCCAGGTTTGAATTGCCCCCTTCAACTACTACTTGAAACAATGTGTCCCCTTGATTTCCAGGGTCCCAAATGAATCTTTGGATTTAATAAGAAAAATGCTAACTAAGATGTATTCACATCCTTAACTAGAATGTCAAAAAATCAAGAGTCTCATCAAGAATTAAAAAAAAAAAATTGATTGACACATCATATCCACATGTGATTGAGGACGTTAATAGTTATAGCCACATATGATTAAATCTACGGTTGTATTGGTAATGCCGTAAAGCTAATTCATTGTGCTCTTCCCATTAGCTATTGATGAATATGCAGCCCAATAGTTGTCAATTTTCTCTAATATTGTCACATCTTACAACTTCAAACAATTTTATTGCAATGCCAATGAAAACTCAAGTCAGGTCGTAATGTCACTACGTATCTTGAGAGCTTTAATAAAATCCTTTACTTGAATGAATCTAATAACATATGTTAGTTTAGAATTTGAAAGAGCAAATGTTAACATTAAACACTGTTAGGTTTATGTAGTTAGGTTTGTTTTCATGATAACAATAGGTTTCATATATGTAGAATAGAAACAATTTTACTATTTTAGTACTCCCTATGTTCCACCTAAAGAGTCCACGTTTAAAAAATTAAGTAATTAAGGGATATATTATTAGGCCGGCTCTATATACAAGGTAAGTGAGGTGATTGTCTTAGGCTCTCTATAATTTTAGCCTTAATATATAATTATATATATAAAGAAATAATTAAAAAAGATGATATATATAGTAACAATTTTTTTTTTGTAGTTAATCACATATTCACTTTAATTTATTAGGTCTTGAAAAAATTAAGGAAACCATTCTTTTTCCTTTATAAAATTATAACAGCTAGTTAAAAATAATATTTATTTATATCTAAGTTTTGGAAAGACAAAAAGCTTCAATCATATTCTTTGCTGTCCACCGATCATCTTCTTGAACTAGAATCAAGGCTTCAAACCAAGGGAAAAAATAAACACAAACACTCTTTTTACTCCATAATATATATATATATATATATATATATATCCATTTAGCTTGAGCACTATTGTTTTTGATTTTCCATTTCGTCCTCCTCCCTTGAACCGTGGTGGTGTTTGCGGGAATTAAAGGTAATTTATCACTTTCTTTGAATTTCGATTTTTGGGTTTTGTTTTAGATTTGGTTTTGTTTGATTAGTTATATGTAATTGGCATTGTTATCAATTGAAAAATGAATAGTTGGAACATTAAAATATAAAAAATTAATTAATAATTTTGCATCTCAAAAGACTAAAAGAGTGTATTTTAAATAAATAAAAAATTAAATAGTTATAAAGCTAATAGAATTAGGTTTTAATTTTATTTTTCATACACTCATACTTTAGGTCTCAATTTAAGTAGAGCCGTCCACGTATATTATTGTCATTGAAGTTGGTCATAATTACAAAAATACTTAAGCACAACCAAAATGCTTACAACACAATTGGAGGGTAAAGATGAAAGATTATGGACATTGTAACCATAATTTTGAAAGACAGACTCTTTAAGTGAAACATTCTAAAATAGAATAGTGTTTTTTGTTTTGTTTTGATGTCCTAAGGGGGCGTGGGAAGGGATCGAACTTGAGACCTCACACTCTGTAAAGCCCCAGCTCTACCACTGGGCCACCCCTTAAGGACTCTAAAATAAAATAGTGGACTTTTTGTCTGTAGTAACGGAGGGAGTAGATTTAATCTTTATCACATAGAGTACATTTGGTTAGTTTCGTACTCTCTCCTCCTGAATTATTCCTATTTAATTTTTTTAAGTTCAATTAATTATTTTTAAATAAAAATTTGACGTATATTTTTTTTAAAATTGAAAAATACATATTTTATAATACTTTTTTGGTACTATTGCTTACGTGTTTTTATGACTTGAGAAAAAAAATAAAAGAAATGAAGCATCAAATTTTTATTTGAAAATAATCAAAACTTAAAATATTTAAATAAGATAATAATTTAACAACAGACGAGTGTGACATTTCAAGAAAGTTGAACAAAGTTCATCGAAGACAGTTGAAGGTAGCAATTGAGTTGACACAATAGTTGAGTGTCAGTCTCAGCGAGTCAAAGGCAGCAGTAGGGTGAAGCTTCAGGAAGTGCATATTATCTTAAATAAACAAATTAAGAATGACCCAGTGCTAAAGATCCCAGTGTAGGAAAAGGTTGTGGTTTTCAAAGAAATGCGTACCTACGAAAAAAGAGATGAAACAAAATTAATCAATTTAGTCGAGGATTGTGTTAAACACAATTTTCGTAAGACAAAATTGTCTTGTATTAGTGCTTACGGTTCTCGGCAATCATCCCTAAGATGCAACGACTTTCTCTATTTACGTTAGTAACACTTTAAAACGCAGATTTCAGTGAATTTACTCGGTGTTTCAAAACTTTCAAGTTTCAAGAACTAAATTAGGTTGATATGAAGCAATATGACTATATTTTCTCTAATTGACGTTTGTGAATTATGTAGACAGTTACCGATTGTTAATCCAGGGGGTTTATTTATACTTTTTGAAAAGTTGTGGTACCTTTCTGCGAATAGGCACTTTTAGATCTGACAAATCTAGACCGTCGGATTACATCCGATTGCGCAAGCGTGATCCAATGGACCGGTCCGCCAACCAACTGTTCCGTAACCGCTCCAATTTGCGCGGACGTGATCGATCCAATTGCCAACCGCTCGTTTCTGCTCGAACTAGCCGCGAGTGCGTAGCACCAGTTCGCACCTAGTGCGAAGTGCGGCTCTAAAGCGCCCAATGCAACCTGCGCGTTCGCGCTAAAGCACCATCCTCGCAGCTGTTTGTGCTAGGCGAAGGCTAGCCCAAGAGACACCACTAGGTTGGACCTTGGAGAAAAACACTTGAAAGCTTCCTTTTAGAGTGGGCCATTTAACAAAGTGTATTTACTCACCTTAATTTTCCAATGTGGGATATGGCTTCCCATATTCCCATAACTCTTCAAGTATAATTATGTCAAGTTGCTTACTTTATACATTAAATTTGGAATACCCTGGGTTTTACTATGCTTGATGGGCTCAATTGTGTGATATATTGTTGATGCATGTTTTGGTTCACATATATATTGTCCTTCACATATGCATGCCTTGATTATGTTTGAACAATATTGTATTCATATTTATAACATGCTACATTGATAAGTTGCCATGTTTGAATTGTATTTCAATTTCAATCTTTATGTTATATTCTTGCAAGGTTCTGGCCTATTTAAGAGTCTTGTTGGAGTGTTTTGGCCATACTTAGAAGTTAGAATCACTTGTGTTCGAATTGGTATCATTTTGGAGTGTTTTTATTAAGGATTTCAAAACTGGAGACAGAGCGATCGCCCCCTATGCGATCGCTTTGTAGACAGAAACTTTCTGGAAACAAGGCAATCGCCCTGGATCGCCCCAAAGCGATCGTCCTATGGCCAGTGTTGTGACTCTGCTTTCTGAAAATTGGGTTTTCACTCTTAACATAAACATATTTTAAACCAACTTACTCCCACGACCTTTGACCTCGGTCAACACCCCCTACCACCTCTAAAACACCTTAGGGAGTAAAGATTACACCCTCATTTCCCCCATTTCAGCCTTGTTCACTTGAGAGAGTTACTATGTGTGCTGGGAGGTGAGATTAGTGTGTGTAGTGAGTGTTCTCTCATTTCAACCATTTGATTTGTCATCTAAGACCATGCATGTGTAGAGGAAGACTAGAAGACTACTTAGCAAGGCTTTGATCTTGTTTCCCTTGGTTTGATTGTGCTTTTTTTTTTTTTTTTTTTTTTTTGGGAAATAGGGACGGCACCCTGCAGGATTTTATTAATTATAAAAAAAGATAACAAACAAGAGGGGGACAACCAGCCTTGCCCTTATAGAACCGGGAGGACAGAGGAGCCTAACCTCAGAAAACTTACAAAGAAGCCAACTATTTCCGAAAACTATACAACCCAATAAAATCATGATCAAGCACCTGACGGATATCACGATGGAGATGCTCCCGCTTCTCATAGAAAACTTTCTGTTGATGCACATAAGCTTCTAAAGCTAGCCTGTCAGCCACTTTGTTTAATTCTCTAAAAACATGAACCAAACCAAAGGCACCGAAATTCTTCTTGCAATCGCGAAGATCATATTCGAATCGCCATGGAGCTCTATGAAAGCCTTTCAGAACCGAAACCGCAACAGAAGAATCGGATTCAACGATCACATGAGATAAACCTATGGCCCGACAGAGGGCCAAACCATCACGAAGGGCATAGATCTCCGCAGCCATGTTAGTACCTTGACCATAGAAATTTGAAAAAGCACGAACCAAAAACCCATCAGAGTCTCTAATAATACCACCCCCTGTGCAAAGACCATTCCTAGCCGACCCATCCGTGTTTAATTTAAATTGGCCAACATCCGGGGGTTTCCATCTCAAACATTGACCCCTCCTCCACGAAACAGTGAGACAAGGCAACCGAAGCGATTGTAAACACCTTTCACCCGCAAGATCAAGAGAAGACTTTGGAGTGAACACCGATAGCATGTCACTAATATCCTTACGAATATTGTTAATAATCCTTCCAACTTGCATAGGAGACCCTTCATAAGTGGCTTTGCACCGGGCCTTCCAGATTTCCCACATAGTGAATACAAAAACACCAAGACAAACCGCCCCAACTTGATTCCGAAGAGATAGGCCTTCTGTCCAAATAACCCAAGTATGTAAAATTGTCGAATACTGGGAGATTTTATTAATGGGTCGAGCAAAGTAAACCCAAACAGCCCTCGCAACCTCGGAGTGAACAAAGAGATGGAGTAAAGTTTCTTGTTGAGGATGATCGTTGCAGTACACACACTTGGAAACAACAGGGATCTGGCGTTTGTGCAGAAGCAAATCAACCGGAACAGCCTTAAGGAAAAGCTTCCAAACAAAACCACTCACCTTCATTGGAAGCCACTTCTGCCAGATTTTAGTAGCCCAGGGAGGTTTTGGAGCAGGAGAGCGCGCTGCATTCTAGAAGTCCTTGGTGGAGAAGCAACCAGATCGAGATAGCTTGCACACAAGCCTGTCGGGGAGGAGAGAATCAGTGCACACTGTTCGGAGATTATTGTGAAACTGGGACGGGATCAGTGGCAGCAACTGATCCAGATTAGCTAAACCATCAACCACAGTGAGCTTTAAATCCATAGGAAGGGGGCCGACTAGACGATCACCACACCAATTATCATTCCAAAAAGAGCGTAAACCCGCACCAATCACCCATTGACTGTGATGAAAAACCTTGGGCAGTTGCGCAGCAATAGATTTCCATATATGTGTGGAAGAAACCGGACTCATAAAACCATTAAAAGCCCCATATTTGGCATTGACAAAATGTGACCATAAGCTTTGATGTTGGAGAGCATTCCAAGCTAATTTAGCATGAAGGGATTCCATAACTTGACTCAAAGACCGAAGACCTAAGCCTCCTTCCGTAAAAGGTTGACAAACTTTGTCCCAAGCCACCCAATGAACTCGTCTTTCCCCAGTGGAGCTCCAAAGAAAATTGGCCATCCTACTTTCAATCGCTTTAATAATTGAACTCGGGATTTTGACCACCGCAAGAGAATGGATGGGAATACTGCTCAAAACTGATTTAAGCAAAACAATTTTACCCCCAAAAGAAAGGAGTTGAGATTTCCACCGCTCAATACGCTGAGTGATACGAAGCAGAAGATCTTCAAAATAAATACGTTTCGGACGACCTTTAAACAGCGGGACCCCTAAATATTTCATGGGCAAGCGGCGATGAGTACAGCCAGACCAATTTCCAAGTAAAGAGATTCTTCGATGGGAAGAATTCGACGGAGCATAAAAACCACTTTTCTGTAAATTAATGAGCTGGCCTGAACTTCGCTCATATTTGACCATTAAACGTTTAAGAGCCATAACAGAAGCTTTGCTAGCATTACTGAAAATCAACATGTCATCAGCATAAAGTAAGTGCGAGATAATTAAACCCCCTCGACCATGCTCAAACGGACTGAACTGCCCAGCAGAAATAGCACCATTAATGTTAACCGACAAAATTTTCTGAGCTAAAATGAATAAAAGCGGAGAAAGAGGGTCCCCTTGACGAACACCACGGGTGGAGTTAAAGAATCCAAAACTTTCCCCATTAATCCGGAAAGAATACCAAATAGAATTAATGACTCTGAAAATCAACTCACGGCTTGTCGCAGTGAAACCAAAAGCCTCCAAAGCTCGCAAAAGAAAATCCCATTCTATCCGATCATAAGCTTTGGACATATCAAATTTAAAAATTATATTACCACCTTGCACCTTGTGATCCAGTCGATGAACCATTTCCTGAGCCAACACAATGCTTTCCTAGATGTTGCGACCTTTAACAAACCCTAACTATTCAGGAGAGATAAGATTTGGAAGTAGAGAGACGATCCTAGTAGCCAGGATTCTAGAGATAACTTTACCCACAAAGTTGCACAAGATAATAGGACGCAAATCACCTAAATCCGTAGGGTTTTCTACCTTTGGAATCAGGACAACTGTTGTAGCCGTGATACCTTTAGGCAAATTACTTCCACGAAAAAAATCTTGAACCGCCGCCACCACATCATTTTTAACAATATCCCAGCAGCCCTGAAAAAACCACCCCGTAAAACCATTCGGACCAGGAGCACTTGTAGGATCCAACTCCTTGACAGACGTCCAAACCTCTTCCTCATCTGGAATATGCTGCAGAAAACTATTTTCTTGACTAGAAATCCTTCGCTGAACCCCTTCAAATAAAGATTCATCTATATCATGAGCAGAAGAGGAAAACAAGTTCGAAAAAAATCGAACTGCCATATCCCCGATCTGAGCATTATCACGACACCAGTTACCATCAGGAAGTCTAAGCTTTACCGTATTAATTCGGGATCTATCTTTTATGCATGCATGAAAATACGAAGTATTCCTTTCACCATCCTGAAGCCAATTTTTCCTGGCTTTCTGCTGAAGCATTTTAGCATCCCATTTCAGCAGCTGAAGGAGCTCATTATTTCTTTGAGCAAGCTGATCCGCAACAGCCCCATCCCAGGATTGCTGTAAACTGAAATCTAACTGCAAAATGATATCCTGAATAGAAGAAATCTGCCGCTGAACATGACCAAACACTGACCAGTTCCATTGCTTCAATTCTCTACATAAAAGCTGCAGTTTCTTGGTCAAAATCGTCAAAGCTAAACCCAAAACAGGTCTATCACATTGGTTGTGGACGAAAGACAAAAAATCAGGGTGATCAAGCCACATGCGCTGAAAACGAAAAACTCCTGTCGGTTTGGAAAGAGCAGGGAATTTAACAATCAATGGAGAATGATTAGAACACACCCTACTCAGATGAAGAACACTGATAGCTGGAAAAAGAGCCATGAACAGACCATTCATCAGAACCCTGTCTAACCGAAGCCAAATACGATCATTCCCGTCATGATTATTACACCAAGTATAATAGCTACCTTCATACCCAGCATCCGTCAAACCAGCCTGACCAATGAAACCATTAAAATCATTCATACTAGAAAAGTCACAAGCAGCCCCCCCTAGTTTTTTCGACGAATGAGAAATAATATTGAAGTCACCACAAACCACCCAAGGTTCCTGAAATTGCATAGAGATATCCAACAAATCTACCCAAAGAACTTGCCTCTCTGTTCTATTACATTTAGCATACACAAAAGAAGCCAACACCAAATTATCCCCTAGCGTAAAACAAACCGTAATATGTTGAGAAGAAGCATCCACAAAAGTAACATCCAACCGGTGATCCCAAAGCAGCCATATATGCATATTTAAAGGATTATTGTGCATACTACCTCTTATATGAAGCTTCTTAGCCAACTTCTCCAGTCAAATCCCATCAATCTTTGGTTCCAGCAATACCATGAGCAGAATATCATTTTGAGATTTAAGAAGTTTAAGATAATCCATAGAATCTTTGTTACCAACCCCCCTAATATTCCATACCATAACCGACATAGAAAACCAAAGGAAAGATAAATTAATGAGCCTGAGAAGAGGCTCTAGTGACACGTTTGTTTTTAGCAACAAATTTTTTCTTCTTTTCCTTTTCAAGAACCTTATGAAACGATTTAATACGAACCGAGCTGGGGTGGAAATCTATTAAATCATCCAAAGATGCGGATCTAGTGTGCTTTACCTTAATCTTATCATGGATAATTAAGTCATCTTGAAGCCCCAGCTGCAACCCTTTCCCCATCGTACTTACTGCCAAAAACTCTGCCTGACTCCTAATCTTACCATCATCAGTGCTGTCATGATCTATCCCAATCTGCTCCTCAGTAACATCCACATTATTGTTATCATCTAAGGTAGCCAAAACCTCATATGGATTATGAGTGAAGACCGTAATATTCAGTTCCAGATTCTGAATTTCTTCCAGCGATAAATCTGCACCCAGCGCAGGTAAGTCTTTGCCCACCGAATTTGTCCCAAGTTCAGAGGGTTGCTCAGGATGCATAGTATTCCCAGGCTGAGTTGCTTGCACGTTCTGTTTGGGACTTGATGGAATGTCAATGACCTCAGTTTCCTTAGGTTTGCCATGAGCATCCTTAGAATCAGACCCAGAAGCCCTTTCCAATTTACTGTCGGTGCCTATAGGGATCCATTGTTTTGTAGAAGTAGTCGTGTCTTTCCTCATCGTAAGTGTTGGGCCCTTAGGAATACTATCTGATTGTCCTTCCTTGAAATCCTCTTTTTTTTAATCCGACGACTTCCTGGGAAGATTAACCTTAAAGAGAACACGTTTCTTCTTCCTACAATCATCTTCTACATGGCCCAACAATCTGCAGCCATCACAATATGATATATTCCCTTCGAAATCAATAGACTGCCAGAATCCACTCTCTTTACTCGTCCCTATCCAAATCCTAGATGGTAAGACCAAAGAAACATCAACCTCAATACAGATCCGAGCAAACATAGGATGGGATGAATTTAAGTGCGATCGTCTGCACGTAAGAATCTCCCCACAGAATTTCCAATACGACACAAACTCACTGGATTAAAGAAAGGTAATGGAAAGTGATGCAATCTAATCCATACTGCCACGTAGGGGCTATCTTTCTTGAATTCGAAGTCACGGGACCAACGAAAAAGGCGGAACATACATGTTTCAATCATTCGGGATTCCTTCAATAGAGCCCTAACCATGTCCTCTTCCGAAGAAAGATGGATCATAACATGTCTTGGGTCCAAAAGACCAACAATAAACGAACCTGTTAATCTCCAATTCTTTGAAATATGGTCACGAATAACATGCACAGAGGGACGGCCAACAGAAAACTTCATAATAAGAGTGTTAACAAACTGCTTCTCCAGTAAATCCATCTCCACAGGCAAAAAGAGACACCCTGGTTCATCCTGGACTGACACTGGTTGTCTAGGGGCCATCGAGATTTCAGTAAGCACCGGGGAAGACGTAGGGTTAAGACAAACCTGTCCATTCTTCTGGGAAAGAGCAGCTGCATATGACAAAGAAGGGTTAACGTGAGATGCCTCATGATGAAGAGAGGGATTAGAAGAGGTTGGGATCACCGAAGGAGGGGCCTCCGGTGGTAAATCCGGCGGCATTGCCAGCCGGTGGGGCCAAACCCTAATGAATGACACGCACGAAGTTTAGAGAGAGGGAAACCCTAGAGAGAGATTTTTTTTTTCCGAGGTAACTTTGAAGAAGAAAATCTTTGAAGTTGTTGCTTTGATTGTACATTTGAGGTAAGTTACTAACCCCCTTATGTATGCTTAAGAATTTGCTGCATAATTGATATATAATGTATATGCACGTCTTGATTACTTGATGATTCCATGTTTAAATGATATGATGAGATGTATAACATGTTTATGTGTTAAGTGTTGGGTTTGGATGATGTTGCATGTTGATGTTGAGCACTCAACCATGGAATTTGACTCAAGAACAAGTTAGAGACTTAATTGGGAAATTTTGCATATAGCAATTATACCCAGATTTTTAGAAGTGTTAAGACTTAGAGACTTAATTGGGAAATTTTGCATATAGAAATTATACCCAGATTTTTAGAGGTGTTAAGACTCTAAGAAATGGATTTTTAGTTAGAGTATCACTTATCGAATAACATGTTTAAATCCTATGAAAATTAGAGTTCATTAGATATGGATTTTGTAATTGATACTAGTAAATTAAAGACTTGTGAATTAGATCTAATGTTGTGTTTTAAAGTCCTTGAGCTTTATATGTGATGATCACATGTTGTAGAATATTATAATCTACGTATTATTTGTTAAGTTCACTACTTTTGAACTTGACGGTTATTTTCATGAGTAGAGTAAGAATACCTGCTTGTATGTTGTGTAAATCCAGCTGGCGTCGTCGGTACTAACGTTTTGGTGGGACGACCTATAGTCTTTACAAATCAATGTTTGTGATCGCTATATATCGCCCGACTTTGGTTTGCTAGTTTTCAGCTAGTGTAATCGATGGAATACTGATACATCCCACACGAGTATCGGTCCACGTTTTGTTGTTTTCGTGTATTTCAGGAGCAATGCGATGAAGCAGAAAGAGAAATAATATCCTTTGTAACGTGATTTAATTACAAGCACTTATGTGTTAAATCAAGGTGCTATGTGAATTGAATGAGTTGTATATCAATAGTGATGATACATTCTTGTTGTGGTATATAAATGTGATTACCATGTTATGATTTCAGCTTGAGCATTATGCCATGTCATGTTGTTGCATTTAGTAACTTATTGAGTTTCAACTCACCCCGTTTGTTGTTTAAATGTTTTTCCTTATATCTGAGCCAGCCTAGCAGTTCGCGGTGAGGACGGAAAGCTAGTGATTAGTTTGAAGGTGGTTTTTGACTTAGTAATGTTTCTTTTGGTGAGGACGTTGGTTATGTAAAGTTATATCAACTTTACTTGGGTAGTACTTGGTGTTTTGCAAATATTGCTTATTCTTTTGGTAGCCGACATGTGTATGTCGTGCTTATGTATATAACTTATTACTGTTTTAGTTCTTTCCCCGAGCATGTTGTGGCTCGTGGTTTATATTGTTATTCCGGCATGTTGTGGCCGATGATGTTATTTGTTGTTTTATTCCCAAGTCTTGGACTTGTGGTTTAGTTGTTGGGTTCTGGCTGTAGTGTCGTCGAAGACTTGTTTATATTTAATCAGGCTTTATTTTATCTAATATTTCGTAGTAAGTACGGATGGTTACCCTATGTGCTTTCCGTTTTATTGTTTTGGCGACCCAACCTTAGGATTTCGTATATACATCCGGGTCAGGGTCGTCACAGTTGGTATCAGAGCTTATGTTAACTATTCGCCGGGATAGGTTCCTTGGCCTAGGTGGATATAGTTTTATGGTTAAGATTTTAACATCGAGTGTTGTGTATAGGTTAAAAATGGTGCAGACTAGGCATGGAGCGAATCCTAGTAGAGTCGGTACGAGTACCGGTGGGAACGATGGTCCAAGTGGGGATGTTAATCATCTGCATGTTACTCCCCCTGAACGGAACTAAGAGAATCTGAATGATAATATGACAGCTATGTATGAATGAATGATAGGACTCATGAATGAAATGACCCAGCGAATGAATGCAGGGACGATGCCACCACCTAACGTGGAAATACCCCAACCGGAAGTGGAGGCTCCACAACCAAAAATTGTAGTACCGCAACCGAAAGTTAGAAACAGAAATAATACCACAACTATTGAGAGCTTTTTGAAGATGAAACCACGTGCTTTTCTGGGGGAGCCTGATGCTACTAAGGCCGAGTTGTGAATTGAACACATTATCAAAATATTTGCAGCTCTGGGTTGCAATGATGAGGAGAAGGTTACCTTAATTGTGTTCAAACTGGAGGCCGCAGCCGAGCATTGGTGGCAAGTGTTGCAAGAAAGCTAGAACTTGCAAGGAGTGCAGCAAAGTTGGCCTAACTTTTTGAGGGAGTTTAAGGGCCAGTATGTTCCAACCGTGGTACGAGAAAAGAGAGAGCAGGAATTTTATGATCTTGAACAGGGCAGCATGACCGTGGCACAGTATTCGGTGAGGTTCACGGAGCTAGCTCGTTATTGCAGTTACTTAGTCCCTAATGAAGCACGGAGGACTCAGAAATTTATTAAGGGGTTAAGGACCGAATACCAAAAATAGTTACTTTTCCTACAGCTAGTCGATTATCGGAGTGCGGTGGATCGCGCCTATGCTATCGAGGGCGATATTGAGGAGCATAGAAGGAGAGGAAATCTGAACAATTTTTAACAGTCATCGCAACAACATGGGCGAGGACATGGTTCTGGTAACAGGTATGAGAATAGCAATAACAACCGAAAGGGAAATCATAATAGAGGACAGTCAGATGGGCAACCGAGACAACAATCAAGTGGGCAAAATAATAGTAACACCTACTCTCAGGGGCAACAGAATAATCAGTTGACGTGTCGTTATTGTTCGAAACCGGGGCATTCGGAAGACAAGTGTTAGAGTAAGCCGAAAAACTCGTCAGAGATATGTTACCACTGTGATGAATTGGGGCATTTAAAGAGGAATTACCATAAGCCGAGAGGTAGTCAGTCGGGGAGTGTTAACCAACAATTAAGTGGCACGAAACGTGATAGCGACGGTAGACCTAAGGTTTAGGATAGCGTGTTTGCACTTGATCAGCGAGGAGTGCCAGAGTCATAGGAGGTAGTCTTTTTATCTTCGGTAGTAGAGCTCGAGTTCTTATAGACCCTGGCTCATCGCATTCATATGTTGCATCTCATTTTGTGAACAACTTGTGTGTGTTACCCCAATCGTTGTCTTTTGTGCTTAAGGTGTCTAACTCGTTGGGGGAACATATGTTAGCTTTGGAGGTGTATCGAGCTTGTAATATACTTGTAGGTGATCACACTTTGCTTGCTGATTTAGTAGTATTACCCATACGTGACTTTGATGTGATACTTGGCATGGATTGGTTATGTGCATATCATGCTTTAGTAGATTGTCATAGAATGAAAGTTACTTTTTCTATGCCGGGTGTGCCTGAATTTGTGTTTGTGGGTGATGCTGTTAAAAGTGGTTTACATGTTATTTCTGCTTTGAAAGCTAGAAAGTTATTGTCGCATGGTTGTGCAGGTTATTTAACATGTGTGGTTGATAGGGGTATTGTTACTCTGGTGTTAGAGGAAGTTCCAGTAGTTTGTGAATTTCTGGATGTGTTCTTAAGTGATTATGCTTTGCCTCTTGATAGAGAAGTTGAGTTCTGTATTGAATTATTACCGGGAACTACTCCAATTTTTAAAGCTCCGTATAGAATGGCACCGACAGAGTTGAAAGAGTTGAAAGAATAGTTGCAAGAACTTCTTGACAAGGAGTTTATTAAACCAAGTGTGTTGTTGTGGGATGCACTATTTTTATTCGTAAGGAAGAAAGATGGTACTTTAAGATTGCGCATTTATTATAGGCAATTGAATCAGGTGACAATCAAGAACAAGTATCCTTTTTCACATATTGATGATTTATTTGATCAGTTACAGGGGTCGGTGGTGTATTCAAAGTTAGACTTGAGAAGTGGTTACCATCAGTTGAAAGTGCGAGCTGAAGATGTTCCTAAGACAGCCTTTCGCATGAGGTATGGTCATTATGAGTTTGTTGTTATGCCATTCGGGTTGACGAATGCGCCGGCGGTATTCATGGATTTGATGAATCGGGTATTTCACGAGTATTTGGATTGCTTCGTGGTGGTGTTCATCGACGACATCCTTGTGTATTCTAAATCTTGGAAAGAACATGAACAACATCTGAGGTTAGTATTGTCAGTTCTTCGGGAGAAAAAGCTATTTCCCAAATTTTGTAAATGTGCGTTTTGGCTCGGAGAAGTATCTTTTCTAGGATATGTTGTTTCAAGTAAAGGGATAGCGGTGGATCCATCTAAGGTGGAGGCAGTAACGAATTGGAAAATACCGACTACAGTAACGGAGATCCGAAGTTTCTTGGGTTTAGCGGGATATTATCGGAGATTTATTGAGGGATTTTCAAAGATTGCTACTCCTATGACGAATTTGACAAAGAAGACAACACCATTTGTATGGGATGACAAGTGCGAGAACAGTTTCCAAGAGTTGAAGCGACGCTTAACAATGGCTCCTGTCTTGGCATTACCTAGTGGTGGTGATAACTTTATGATTTACAGCGATGCGTCTAAAGAAGGTTTGGGTTGTGTACTTATGCAAAACGGGAAGGTTATTGCGTATGCTTCAAGGAAGTTGAAAGATGTGGAACGGAATTATCCTACTCATGACCTAGAGTTGGCTGCGATTATATTTGCATTACAAAAATGGAAGCATTATCTTTACGGAGAAAAATTTGAGGTCTTCACGGATCACAAGAGCTTGAAGTACCTTTTCTCACAAAAGGAGTTGAATATGAGGCAACGACGATGGATGGAAAAATTGAAGGATCATAATTGTACGATTCTTTATCACCCGACTTTGGTTTGCTAGTTTTCGGCTGGTGTAGTTGATGGAATACTGATACATCCCACACGAGTATCGGTCCACGTTTCGTTGTTTTTGTGTATTTCAGGAGCAATGCGATGAAGCAGAAAGAGAAATAATATCCTTTGTAATGTGATTTAATTACAAGCACTTATGTGTTAAATCAAGGTGCTATGTGAGTTGAATGAGTTATATATCAATAGTGATGATACATGCTTGTTGTGGTATATAAATGTGATTACCATGTTATGATCTCAGCTTGAACATTATGCCATGTCATATAGTTGCATTTAGTAACTTATTGAGTTTCGACTCACCCCATTTGTTGTTTAAATATTTTTCCTTAGATCCAAGCCAGCCTAGCAGTTCGCGGTGAGGATGGAAAGCTAGTGATTAGTTTGAAGGTGGTTTTTGACTTAGTAATGTTTCTTCTTGTGAGGACGTTGGTTATGTTAAGTTATATCAACTTTACTTGGGTAATGCTTGGTGTTTTGCAAATATTGCTTATTCTTTTAGTAGCCGACATGTGTATGTCGTGCTTGTGTGTATAACTCATTACTGTTTTAGTTCTTTCCCCGAGCATATTGTGGCTCATGGTTTATATTGTGTATTCCGACATGTTGTGGCTGATGAGGTTATTTGTTGTTTTATTCCCAAGTCTTGGACTTGTGGTTTAGTTGTTGGGTTCCGGCTGTAGTGTCACCGAAGATTTTTTTATATTTAATCAGATTTTATTTTATCTGATATTTCGTAGTAAGTACAGGTGGTTACCCTATGTGCTTTTTTTGTTGTTCCGTTTTGTTGTTTTGGCGACCCGACTTTGGGATTTCGTATAGAGATCCGGGTCAAGGTTGTCACAAAATTCTCATTCACCTGCAAATGGTTTTGAGAAAGTAAATACATTAAATTCATCTACTCGAATCGTTGTTCCAATTATGCAACATGTTTTCATTTTCATTAAATGGATTCTTACTAAAAAATTGGTCAAAACTTTGTCAACACCAATTTTGTAGACCAATTTCCAACAATCCCCCACACGAATGACAATTAATGCATGCATGTATGCAGACTCACTTGAATGTTCTGGCGAACCGTTATTGGTTCAGGTTAGGCAGTTTTTTGGTTTTGCAACTTCCTAAGTAAAATACTATCGAATTTACTAGTCGCTTAGTAACGCAATGTTTTGAACTAATCGACTATATAGTGTAAACCTTTGATAATAGTACTTACACAATAACAACTCTAACACTTTTCGTTCTCACGTTGTGTCCATTTAATTCGGCCTTGGACCATATCTTCGTTTCATTATTGTTCTAGTAGAAGCGGTCATTTACTTCTCACTTACCTAGGTGATCTCCTATAAAGAGTATTCTGCCATACTCCACCTTTTAGGTATAAGAATCATTAAAAGTTTTAACTTAACCTCACCACTGTTGCAGGTTTATTCACTTGGAAGTTCTTGGAATGAGTTTAAACACGTTCCAAGTGTTTCAACTAAACATTCATAACTTATTTGTCACATTGAACCAAGGTTTTGGGATCTCCAAATCTCAAAGTTGAGTTACTGCTATGATTGTTCTTTTGCTTTGGATTTTAAACCCATTCCTCTTAACAACTTGTACATTTGATCTCGATTTATACATTTCGTAGACGGATCCACTAGGTTATCTTTTGACTTCATGTAGTGAACCGAAATAATCCCATTCAAGATCAATTGTCTAATGATATTATGTCTTCGATGTATATGTCTAGACTTACCATTGTACATACTACTCTTTGCCCTTCCTATTGCTGATTGACTATCATAGTGTATTAGTACAACAGGCACAGATTTATTCCAACAAGGATTATCTTCTAAAAAAAATTTAAGTCATTCAGCTTCTTCACCAGCTTTATCTAAAGCAATGAACTTAGATTCCATGCATGGTGGATCGAACTATACATGTTTGCTTAGAAGACTTCCATGACACCGTTCCTCCACCTATTGTAAACACATAATCACTTGTGGATTTGGAGACTTTTGTGTCTTATATCCGATTGGCATCACAGTATCCTTCTAACACTAATGGATATCTATTATAAAGTATCCCATAATTCAATGTATACTTTAAATATCATAGGCTCCTTGTGTTAGAGCTTTCTAATGATCCTCAATAGGATTACTTGTGAGCCTCCTTAGTTTACTCACTGAATATGCAATATTAGGATACGTACAATTGGTTAAGTACATCAGACTTCAAATTATCCTTGCATATTTTTGTTGAGAAATTGGTTCTTCCTTATTCTTGGCTAAGTGTAGACTCAAGTCTACTAGTGTGAGGGCTGTCAAAGACATTAAATTTCCGAAGAACATTCTCAACGTAATGGGATTGTGACAAGATTATTTCATCCGATGTTCTAGAGATCTTCATTCCTAATATAACATCAGCTAGTCCTATATCTTTCATGTCAAAGTGTTTATTTAACATTTTTTAGTATTCATGAGTAAATCATTAATACTTCCCATTATTAACATGTCATCTAGATAAAGATGGACAATGACATAAGCATTAGATGTACTCTTAATGTAGACACACTTGTCACATTCATTAATTTTGAAACCATTCGACAACATCGTTCGATAAAATTTTTCATACCATTGCTTAGGTGCTTGTTTTAGTCCATACGATGACTTTACAAGTTTATACACCTTTTGCTCTTTTCCAGGAGCAACAAACCCCTCGGGCTATTCAATATAAATCTCCTCATCTAGCTATTCATTCAAGAAGGTTACTTTCACATCCATTTGATGTATCTCAAGGTTATGCAAAAGCTGAACTAGCAATGAAACACGAATGAGTGTAATTCTCATGACAGGAGAATATGTATCGAAGAAGTCATAACCTTCCTTTTATTTAAACCCTTTGGCTACCAACCGAGCTTTGTACTTATCAATAGATTCATTCGCTTTATACTTTCTTTTAAGGATCCATTTGCATCCTAACGGTTTGCTTTCTGGAGGGAGATCAACCAACTCGCAAGTATTATTGTGCATGATGGATTCTATTTCACTGTTTATAGTTTCTTTCCAGAATGGAGCATCTAGACTAGATAAAGCTTCTTTAACAGTTCTAACTTCATTTTCTAACAAGTAAGATAGAAAATCAGGATCAAAAGACTTGGCAACTCTTGTCCTCTTACTGCACCTCGATTCTTCTTCTTCTTGAGATGAAATGTTAGAAATATGCCTGTAAAACAGCTGATATATATGTATGCATATTCCAACATAGTGATTTGCTTGTTCCCATTACGGCGCATGTTTCACAAGTGGCTAAAAGGGCTGCGTACTGATTAGTGTGGCAGCTTGTTGAAACAATGAATAGGTCATTAGACTAGGAAATCTTTGTACATATCCGAGTTTTTGTCCTACCAAAGTGATGACAACTTTCATATGGATTAGCTCTTCATGCGCCAACAGACATGTTCATCGGCAATGTCTCACCAGCAGACATTCCTTCCAGCCGTGTCTCATCAACAATCTCTACACCAGCAGTATTACATCGGCAGATCTCAGTATCAGCCAAGATCTTCATCAGAACAACTGCAGAGAAGCTGATTATCCAAGAGGAACATCAGTCATTGCTCAAAATGCTACAAGTCAAAATAGATCCGTTACAAGATCTTTCTGACAAGCCCAAGATACGCATCGATGTCTGCGCCTTCACTATTACTTAGTAGACATTTCCTCTTTTGTGTATTGGTTCCAGTCTCCAAGGTTTCATTCCATAAAAGACCAAACACAGTGCGCTACATCCCAGGCAAAGCATGACAAGTCAAAATCTGTCAGCCTGACTCACGGACCAACTTCAAGACAAAAGCTTAACGGAAGGTCTTTGCCCAACAGATTCAACAATGTACTCTGATGCATTAAATAGTTCAGATTTCCAACGGGTAGAAACTCATTCAATGCTCCAAACGAATCCTTTATCTTCTCCAGCCTATATAAGAAGACTCTCATTCTCACAATCAATAAAAGGGGAATGTATGTGAATACCTGTGAGAGGTTGTGGTATTGTTCTTCATTCTTTCAATCTGAAACCACACTCAAAGAAGTGGAAACACAAAGTGTAAGAACAAACACTTTGTGTGAGAGAGAAATAGAATTCCAAAGGCTGAGAAGTCCTGCTTGATCAAAAACTTAGTTTTTGATTTGAGTTCTTTCTTCCTTCGAAAGACTCAGTCTCTTCAGTTGCTGCACTTCAAATCTTCAGCAAGAGACCAAGCATCCTGCAATTCGTTGAAGACAAATCAAGCTTGAAGATGTCCGATGAAGAGCCAGAGCCTAAAAATCCACATTGCATTCATATCGGCAGACTTATACTACATTATAAGGGCTGTCGATTGTGTAATAAATTGTCCTCACTTTTGGCCGAGTGCTTAACACTCAGTTGTTCAAATACTTGTTATTTGAACAACACCTAAAATTCTCTTCTCACATCCCTCTAACACTAGCACTTCTCTCGTCCACCATCCTAGGGGATTAGGAACTGCTAAGGTTAGAGTTCTAGTAATGGGTCTTCCCGGCATCCCTTTTGACTTTCCTTCTATCCCCAGTGAGATTGCTAGGTTAGAGAGTCTAGGTTGATGTACTAAGCATGTTTGTCTTTAAGCAAACCTCTGCTGAATTTTAATATAAATCATATTTTTATTACATTCAACCTTTACTTGTCTTTCCTGTAATATTTGACATATCTTGTGCAATCTGGTTATGGAAAGCAATTGATGCATCTAATATAAGATTTTAGTTAACTGTTATGATAGACTTGTACACATTCTCTTACAGTTACTTCAATCTTATTTGTTATACTTATGCTGTTTATTCTTCCGCTGCTTAAACTCTTATCTACCAGCCAAGTATAACAACATCTTCCTATTATCCTTTCTTTAAAACTGCTGATACACATCGTCTGATACAACCATATCGGCTGAGTTGCTAGAACTAGGAAGATGACCTATTCTTGTTAATTATTTCATCCATGTTTTTCAACTTACAAATTAAAATAGGATGAAATTTTTAATAAAGGTAGTATAGGCTATTCACCCCCCCTCTAGCCTATACTCTGAGCACATCACTATGGACCTAACAATTAGTATCAGAGCCAGTACTCTGAGAATTTCATTCCAGGCTTAACAACCTGAGAGTTTAGATCCAGTTGTTCAGATTAGATGCATAGTCAAAAAGAGTCTTTTTCAAAATCTCTTATTTGCAAAACTCTTCTTGACTGAGAGACCTGGAAGCCATTTGAAAATGCTTTTTCAAATCAAAATCAATTTTGTTTTCAAAAAAAAAAAAAACTTGTGAGAAAAGAATATTGTGATGATTATAAGAAAATCTTTCGTATATCAGAAATATATTGATATTATGAAGAGAAGTACTATAGTCAAATAGAGATTGACTTGCTAAGGATTATATATTTACTTCAAAAATTGTTCATTTTCAAACTCATGATATATCCTATGGCAAATACGTCAACTTCATACATGATGGATGAATTACTCAGATTCACTTCTAAAAATTTGCTATCTTGATATAAGGCTAACGATTGTCTCAATCTAACACCTTTTCAAGAAGACTTTTTATGAAAGTTTAAAGCAAATGAAATAAGAAGAGTTTCAAAGGTAATTCAAGGGAAATCAAATTTATGTCATCTCCAAAATCACTGTGATTATTAGCTCTTGGTCTAAGGACATCAATGATAAAATTGTTCTTCTTTAACGGGAAGCTTCTGCCTAAAAGGATACACTCAATGAACTTCAGCTCAACATCAGAACAAGTTTCTCAACTACTATGAGCAGATAAGTTCAAAGAGTACAGTGAGAAAGTAACTCCATCTATTAACTTCGTGATATCTTGAGTTACACTTATAAGCTATAGGATGAGTAATTACTCTAATCTTGTGCTTATTAAGTCTCACTTGTATTATTGGATTTCTGGAGCTATTTTTAGCTCATAAATGTTGCTAACAATTTCTCAATGAGTACTTAAGCCAGGAACTCATATGACAAATTAAAAGATTAAAGATGTAACATTACTCTCCATCGGCAGACATCAACTTGACTGCCGATCTATGAAGGTTTGCTGATCACTCATCACTTATGACCTTCGCTCACTCTAGGTCAAATCAATGTCTACTGGACTATAATGCTGCTATATGAGAAATCTACCGATGAGTCCAAGATATTGATAAAGACCACCTCTCCTGCATACACAAAATCTTGTCTACCGAATTAATTTGTTAATATAAATTATCAGACATGCTGCATAAAATCTTGTCATACTGTGCTTATATTGATATATCTATATGCTTGTGTGATTTGCTTTATGCAAACGATTTTTAAAAACTTATCAGAACTTTTCATATCGGCTGATCTAAAATGTTTTTAAAACCTGTAGTTGGCTGAATTTCCATATCTGCCAACTCACACTTCATAAGTTCAGTTATATGTGCTGACTTATAGGAGTAATTTAACCTTTAAACGACTTATTCTCTTTCCAAGTCTATTAAAGGTGGAGGCACACTTTACGAAGATTGACTACTTCGATTAAGGTAAAGACTGTTCTCAAAAACTTTGAAAAAAGACAAAAACTTTCACTATCAAAATCTTTTCAAAGAATCTTGAGAAAGTCTAAACATCACAGCCTATCCCTATAAAGGCGTGTAAAAGGGACAATTCTACAGTAAATCTCCATTATTGAAAGTCCTTCAGTCTAACCTCCGTGAGTATAAGTAGAGCTCCTTCCTCATCCAAACTCTACTATAAAGAAACTCACAAACTGCTAACAGATTACACTTAATGCTAAACATTGGTTCAAAATTTTCTTTAAAGGTTATTAATACAAATCCTAGAAATCGATCAAGTCAACACTTCAACAACTTCGTATGACTCCTTCATATTCATTCAAAGTTGTTTTGGGTTTATTTTTGTTACTCTTAATGAGTTGATCTAAAATTCTCAAAGATGCATTCTAAAAATCAAAATTATTCATAACTGTGAAAATTCTTTTTAACATCTTTCTAAAACACAGTTATAATATCTGAGAGAAATTTTATTAACTCATTTGTTCCAGAAATCATTCATTATAAATTTTCAATCTTGCCTTGAAATTAGTTGATAAAAGAATCTTCTTTTGTCTTGTCCGATAATCTTAAAAGTTTGTTGGCAAAAGATGAACTATATGCTGCAAACTTTTGATCATCGGAACACTTAAGAATATCTTTAATCAATTATATTAAAAGATAAGATAGAAAGTTATTAATTTATGTTCGCAAAAGTGATTTCACTCCTCTTCTAACTTTTAATTATCAATCTTATTGATATTCTAAAATGATTTCAGATGAATCACTTTGAAAACCACTTAGCATTTACCTGTCCAACCATCGTAACTCTGCATGTATACATGAGCATCTCAGAGAAGATCCCAGATAAGATTTATCAAATGTTTGAAAAGCATCTGATAAATCGTTGTGTCCAACAACTCGTCTGGTCATATGTAAGTATACCGGCCATCACCCCAAAGATGGCTGATGCAGATAATTTAGCTCGACTGGATTAGGTAGCTAATAAGGTGTTGACGAGGATGACGAACTTCTAACCACGACCATCCATCCATGTGAATATCAAAGGGGATTCATGGGCCAAGCAGTACATCTTTGACGGCTTTCACCCTATGGTGATTTCAGAATGACTAGTAGGTGTGAACGTGTTCTGCCTCCCCCCAGAGTTGGAGGAGATCAAAAACGGACACAGCCATCTTGATCCATTCCGAAGTCCATGACGACCATGTCCTCTGGATTAGGATATCTTGGATAAAACTCTGTAACAATTTTCTATTCAAAAATTGAATCATTATGTATCTTCATCCTGTAAATGGCAGTATAGTCAAATTCCAGTTGTATTGTTCTTGTAATTAGCTGATCCCTAATGTGTATTATTCAAAACTATCTGGATTATTGAATACAAGTTCTGCAACTTTTCTTCATGTCTATCCACTTGTCTAAATTCCTCTGATAGCATGAATTAATATGTATTAACTGTGTTGATCTACATACTATTCTTCATCATCATGTTATTTACATTCTTCTGATGATAGGAGAAACCCCATCACACACCTCTTACACAAACTCTGCTGAAACCACATCAGCAAACTCGTCCTATAAAATCAGCTATATTGAGTTCTGGTCTATTACTGAAGAGTTAAACTCTTTTCTTTGAAACACTCTGATAATTGCCTTTTTGAATTAGATCATCTCATCATGGTCAAATTCAAGATCTACCGATCACCCTGATTGTTCAATAGGTAGACTGCAGTTGCTTAAAGGATGACTTATTATGTCTATATCATACCTTCTAGTAAAGAAAAATGCATAATTATTACTTAATCTCTGACCCTTCTATTCAATCCATAAGATTACTAGTAAATCTACTTTGAATCAAATTGTCTGTTTTGTCAATCCAACAGCAGTTTGTATTCTAAGTTATGACAACTACTAAATCTTGTGTAACTTTTGAGATTGTAATAATAAAGGCAAGGTTAGATGTTCTTCATCAATGAACTTACAATTGGTATATCTATCCTTAACAATTGTTATCATTATGACTAACAACTAATCAGCAAACAGACTAAATTCAAAACACTCTGTTATACTTTATCACATGCTTAACTTTCAAAAGGATTGATAAAAACTTTGGTAACTTGACCTATCTCAGAAAATAGCTAGAAATTTTAGGATTCATAGGAAGACTGTTGCTCCCAAAAACTAGTCCTTCCTCAGGAGTGAATGGCTGATATAACCCTTGCTGTCTATATTTTATGCCTCACTCTCATCCACAGGTCAGTATGAAAATACTCTTTAGCAGAACCCTTCTCCTGCTAAGGATTAATACGACCTATTGCAAAGAAAGAAGCACGGACATCACTTCAGGTACGCTTTCAATATTTCACTTGTCTGACTTCTTCTTTCAAAGTTCTAAGAAGTGTTCTTGTAAATTCATATTATTAGTAGATCTTTGCTTCTCATAAATTTTATCATCTGCTAAGACACTTCACTATATAAATTAGGATATTGAATCTATAACTTAACTAACTCATCAAATATCCCCAAAAATTAGTCAAATCTCTTTCAAGGAAAAACATCAGACAACCCTCTTATCAGCAGCTCTTACTTCAGCAGATGCCAAATATACACTGCTGATAATGTCCATATCCTTGAAATCACAATCAATTCTCCATATATCTTTATAAAATTTCAATGGAAATAAAATTTAACCAAAACTTAATACACACTACTCTTCAAAGCTAATCTTTATATGTGTACCCTATACAACAGTGGCCTATGGCTCAGGACAAGATATTTAAACTTCAACTCAGCAGTTATAACCAGTCTTGTCTCATTCTAGGAAAATAAATTAATTTGATTAAATGTGAATTTAAACATTTCGTTTAAAATAAAATATATATAAATTACCCCTAGATTGCCTAGATCATAGCTATAACCACTCTCTGCACAATGACATAATCCTAAAATTAGAACATCATTACAATGTCATTAAATGCAGTCTCACTCTTAAGCCTCCAAAACATCTTATCAAATTCCTCTAACCAAGAAATGTCTTCACCTCCTCAAAACTTCGAAGGACGTGCTAATAATATCATACCGTCAAACATCCCTTAATATAATTCTTATTCCTTCAGCGTTTCTTCATCTCCTACCCCAAACACCATTACAGACTAAGTCATCTGCATCATGTGTTCACCAAACTTGCCCAGTTCAGATTTTCGACCCATTTCCTATACTGAATGGCGACAACGACTGATGGTTCTTCTAGCCACTACTCCACTGGTGATTCAAAGACCTCTTTGAATCAGTTGTCGAGTAAGAAATCGTCTGCGAGACCCCAGGAACGATGTGTCCAACTTCATCCCCTGGATTCCCACAAGAAACCTCGCCACAACCACAGCACCTGACACTCTCCCTGCTCCCACCGCCTCAAATGCTCATCTCGAGAAACCTCAGATTCAGGAGGAGCATCAGATCACAAATATAAATCCTTCACAAAACCCAGCGATTAACTCTCCCAACAATTAGGATAGTAGACCCTCATCCCATACTCTGCTTTATTTTTTGGCTTGTCTCTGTTTTGTTGAATCAAACTCTTTTGTTATCTAAGTGTTCTCTTTGTAATATATTTCTTTTACGTTATATTCTCTATTTCATTCTGTGTTACTTGTCCTATTACTTACCCTTTCATGCTTATCATTCATTAATATCTTTGCACATGCATATACTCTTATAGATACAACATTCCTACTTTAACAATTGTCCCATTAATTAAAGAAAGAAAAATGTTTTATAGGTCATTCCTAAATGTATATCTCATGCATCCAATTAATGTTGACATATTTCTCAAATAATGTTGACCTATTAAAGGAAAGAATATCTTCTGCTCTTCACAAATTGTGAATCGACTGATTAATTCTTAGTGACTCGTCCTATCACACTCACTTTGTTGTAAAATCTCTTTACAAGCCATGAAACAAAATTCCTCACTGAACAACTTGTTTGCATAACTCACTCTTCCAAATGTCTTATTACGACAAATGTATTACTTTGTCCCACAATGACATTCAGAAATGTATACCTTGTACATACTGAATAAAAGTCATCTTGTCTAATGACACTTGACAAATACTAATTTGCTGTATACATTATTTTCTAAATATGTGTCAAAACAAATTCTATATATAACATTAGTTCTCACAACACTGACATATACACATATTTTCAGGAGATGAATTAACTTATATTTTTAAGAAAATTCTTGATACACCCATTGTGATCACTAAATCCCTACTGCATAACTACAATTCATACCTTATGAGTTGTCCTAGTCAGTTCCTATGACTTGTCCGATACATAAAGTATTTACAAGAAGAGAGATTTTGTAAACATCTAAGCTCATGACCATCAAAGAAAGCGTTGGCTTGTGGCCATTAAGGAGAAGAGATGTTATAAGATTGACATATACATACAGAAATTGACATATACATTAAGGAGGAGAGATGTTATAAGATTGACATATACATACAGAAATTGACATATACATTAAGGAGGAGAGATATTATAAGTAGCTTTGATATTAAGGAGGAGAGATGATAAGTAGCTATTTAACATAAAATTGATATTAAGAAGGAGAGATCGACATACAGAAAAGTATTAAGACTGTAAGGAGGAGAGATACATGTAAGGAAATGAGATACAAATTAAGTAGCAAATTAAGGAGGAGAGATTGTGAAATTGTACATACAGAAAAGAAAGAGAAAATGTGACAATTAAGGAGGAAGAAAGGTTGGAAAAGAACACCATAAATTAACAAATAGGAGGAGAGTTCTATATAAAGAAAATATCTTACACTCCGTACTAAAAACTTCAATGGACAGAAACATGAACAACATGACATTCTTTACTGTCCGATCAGCTATATCTAAATGACTATTCTACTAAGCTGACTTCAAAAATTATCTAAATGACTACTTTTGTAAACTTTTATATTATCAGCATCTTTTCTTCACCATCTTTAGAATCATCTGATACTTAATCAATTCGATTAAGTATGCTGATTCAAAACTCTTTCTTGCTCAACACACTTCAGATCACACACATTACATTGCAAGAAAAGCATCTTTATGGCATACTCATCAATTATATCTCATAATTGCCTGAAACTATTTTAGTTATTGCTTCGTATTTGTACCTTCATTTATCGAGTCTGTAAATACTTAGCAATAGGTGACTATACATACGCTATCGCTTGTAAGTTCAACCTAGGACATGTCTTGAAATAAAATGATTATTCATTAGTGGCATGTTATTACTAAGGTTTGAACAACTGCTTTAAAAGAGCTGTATGTATAAGTCAATCATAGTAATGGCCCCAAGCAAATAGGAGGAGATTGTTAGAAATATGCCTGTAAAATAGCTGATATATATGTATGCATATTCCAACATAGTGATTTGCTTCTTCCCATTACGACGCATGTTTCACAAGTGGCTAAAAGGGCTGCATACCGGTTAGTGTGGCAGCTTGTTGAAACAATGCATAGGTCATTAGACTAGGAAGTCTTTGTACATATCCGAGTCTTTGTCCTACCAAAGTGATGACAACTTTCATATGGATTAGCTCTTCATGTGCCAACAGACATGTTCATCGGCAATGTCTCACTAGCAGACATTCCTTCCAGCCATGTCTCATCAGCAATCTCTACACCAATAATATTACATCGGCAGATCTCAGTATCGGCCAAGATCTTCATCAGAACAACTGCAGAGAAGCTGATTATCCAAGAGGAACATCGGTCGTTGCTCAAAATGCTACATGTCAAAATAGATCCGTTACAAGATCTTTCTGACAAGCCCAAGATACGCATCGATGTCTGCGCCTTCACTATTACTCAGTAAACATTTTCTCTTTTGTGTATTGGTTCCAGTCTCCAAGGTTTCATTCCATAAAAGACCAAACACAGTGCGCTACATCCCAGGCAAAGCATGACAAGTCAAAATCTGTCAGCCTGACTCACGGACCAACTTCAAGACAAAAGCTTAACGGAAGGTCTTTGCCCAACAGATTCAACAATGTACTCTGATGCATTAAATAGTTTAGATTTCCAACGGGCAGAAACTCATTCAATGCTCAAAACGAATCCTTTATCTTCTCCAGCCTATATAAGAAGACTCTCATTCTCACAATCAATAAAAGGGGAATGTATGTGAATATCTGTGAGAGGTTGTGGTATTGTTCTTTATTCTTTCAATCTGAAACCACACTCAAAGAAGTGAGGAAACACAAAGTGTAAGAACAAATACTTTGTGTGAGAGAGAAACATAATTCCAAAGGCTGAGAAGTCCTGCTTGATCAAAAACTTAGTTTTTGATTTGAGTTCTTTCTTCCTTCGAAAGACTCAGTCTCTTCAGCTGCTGCACTTCAAATCTTCAGCAAGAGACCAAGCATCCTGCAATTCGTTGAAGACTAATCAAGCTTGAAGATGTCCGATGAAGAGCCAGAGCCTAAAAATCTGCATTGCATTCATATCGGCAGACTTATACTACATTATAAGGGCTGTCGATTGTGCAATAAATTGTCCTCACTTTTGGCCGAGTGCTTAGCACTCAGTTGTTCAAATACTTGTTATTTGAACAACGCCTAAAATTCTCTTCTCACATCCCTCTAACACTAGCACTTCTCTCGTCCACCTTTCTAGGGGATTAGGAACTACTAAGGTTAGAGTTCTAGTAATGGGTCTTCCCGGCATCCCTTTTGACTTTCCTTCTACCCCCGGGGAGATTGCTAGGTTAGAGAGTTTAGGTTGATGTACTAAGCATGTTTGTCTTTGAGCAAACCTCTGCTGAATTTTAATATAAATAATATTTTTATTACATTCAGCCTTTACTTGTCTTTCCTGTAATATTTGACATATCTTGTGCAATCTGGTTATGGAAAGCAATTGATGCATCTAATATAAGATTTTAGTTAACTGTTATGATAGACTTGTACACATTCTCTAATAGTTACTTCAATCTTATTTGTTATACTTATGCTGTTTATTCTTCCGCTGCTTAAACTCTTATCTACCAGCCAAGTATAACAACATCTTCCTATTATTCGTTCTTCAAAACTGCCGATACACATCGTCTGATACAACCATATCGGTTGAGTTGCTAGAACTAGGAAGATGACCTATTCTTGTTAATTATTTCATCCATGTTTTTCAACTTACAAATTAAAATAGGATGAAATTTTTAATAAAGGTAGTATAGGCTATTCACCCCCCCTCTAGCCTATACTCTGAGCACATCACTATGGACCTAACATGAAGCATTTGCAGTCTCATAAATTATTTTACTAGAACTTGCTTCTTTCCTTTCATCGCAGGGAAAGATGTTTTCAAAGAATACAACATTCCTTGATTCTATGGTCATTCCTTCAGTTATGTCAGAAATTTCCGACTTATGCATTATGAATCTATTTGCACTACTATTGCTAGCATATCCAATGAAAATGCAGTCAATCATTTTAGGTCTGATTCTGACGTGTTTAGGCTTAGGTACTTCAACCTTAGCCAAACACCCCCACACTTTAAGGTATTTATAAGATGGCTTTCGACCATTTCATAACTCATATGGAGTATTATCTTTATCTTTATGTGGTATCGTATTAAGAATATAGTTAGCTGAAAAAATGGCTTCCCCCCACAAGTTTTGGGGTAAGCTTGAACTTATCAATATTACATTCATCATCTCTTTAAGAGTACGATTCTTGCGTTCAGCAACTCCATTTGATTGAGGTGAATATGGAGCGGTCGTTTGATGAATAATGTCAGATTCTCAAATATCTTCAAACGAAGCAACATATTCTCCACCTCTATCACTTTGAATCTTCTTAATTGTTAAATTAAGTTGATTCTCAACTTCATTCTTATGTTTACTTGTTAGATAGATCACAATGTTGTTGTTCGGATAAATAACTACGGTTACTGAAAATACGAATACTCAAGGTAAGCAGATGAGAAACAGTAATTGGTAGATAATGAACAATAAGTAAACTAGACAGTAATTGGAAGTGGTTCACAAAGTAAAAAGTTGCTACGTACACTATCAAGAGGGTCAACCTTAGATTTTGAATGTACACTGTTTTTCCATTACTATATTACAAGGCAAGATTACTCTATCCTTGATATTCTATGAAAGATCTAAGTGAATATCTAACTTGATCTTAATTTAATGGATCGTGTACTCAATATCTTTGACCTTTGCTTGAGTGATATTGTTCTTTAAGCAAGGACTGATTTCACTCGTGGGTGTGTGTAATCAATGAAGCTATTGAATACTAGGAGTTGTGAAAGCTATCGATGATTATAAAGTGCTAATGCGAAGTGGTTAATAAAAAGTAGAGAGAATGTTTGACTGTTTTTGAACGCTTTCACTCTATTTCTTCAAAGCTTTAATGTCTTGGCCAACCTTCTTCAATGCTTCAAGAAAGATATATATAGAGAGAGAGTTGTTGGAGCCATTGGAGACAATGAAGTCTTTAACTTTGATTTTAAATCCGGTGCATTAAATGCAATAGAGCTATTGAGATTTGCTAGCTACTTACAATGCATCAAATGCTTGGATAGTTTTAGCCAAAAGTAGCAAACTTTACTTTTTTAATGAAAGTTGCAGATTGATGCATTAACCAAAAAGAGAAATGCCTATTGGCGTCTTGGAGACTTCAATTACTAGTGTAGTATAGTTGTGGAGATAAGTATGAAAAGTAGATTTCCTTATCCTCCTCAGAGGCATTGGTAGAATCTGTGAGTTTTCAAGTATCGGCTATCTTTATGTTGAATGCATAGGCAGCTTTCTGTTGATGACCAAAAGTTGCTGATCTTGAATCTCGTTGAAAACTCAATCTAACACTTAGAACTTAGCAAAAAAATAAGTTTATAATGAAAACATTGACTATTGTAGTGTGAACACTACAAACTTATAAGAGGCTACATCAACAACAGTTTTCATATATGATCTTGCTGCACTTCTTAATGCAATCTGCATCAATGGACCAAGAAGATGATAAATTTGTAGTAGTTTCAAAATAACCATGGTCACATCTTTAGGAAGTCTTCAAGCCAACTCCAGAACGAAATTCTTTGGGTATATATAGAAAGTGAAACCTTGGAATCTAAAAGAAGACTTTTGAGTACTTTAACGTGTCTGACCTTTTCATACTTTTTCATGATCGATCTTGGAAAATGCTGTGAGGTTCACAAAACTGATTCATTCATTAAAAAGTAATAACAATAATTAGCTTATCATACTTTTAATTTTAAAATGAATTGAAGAGGGAGGGGAAGGTAAAGTGACAACACTCTTTTCCTGCAATATAATCTTGAAAAAAAGTTCCATTTACTACCTGTAGTGCTTCAGAAGACCGATAGAATTCAATAAACACAAGTTTCAGCCTGTCTTCAACTTTCCTTAGCTCCTCTTTGTTAAAGCTCAAATCCTTTTCTTTGGAATCATTGAGAACACTTTTGTTGGTTGACAATGGACTTTCAAGTGTATTGTTAATCTTCACACGATCAAGGACATCCAAAGGATCTGGTTTATGTTCTCTGGAATTTGCCTCCTCTCTCATCAGGACACTATCAGAATTGATTGTAGAAAATGCATCACCCAGGGCACATGCTGTAGGCTCATCTGGTTTACCATTACTAAGCATGGCCTCTTCAAGTCTTGAACCCCTATTCTCAATCCCTGAAAATTGGTTAATTCGATGATAATTTTAAGAATAAAAAGAGTCAGTTGTACAGATATATAACAAATATGAACTTGTAACCATTGGGAAAGTCAGAAAATTTCGATTCTTAATACTCCTCTCAACTCTGTCTCTCATCCACATGTGTTGTTGCTGCAAATTATGGACCCATAATGTGCATCACAAGGTGCATCATTTTGGTCATCTCGTGATCAAGAAATGTATATAAGCCAATATATACATGTTTTGGTCAAATTTCAACAAGTATCACCAATGACAAGAAAAATGACAAAAGAGATAAGAATCAGGGTACAGTGATTATTGGACAGAATAGAAATGAACACAAAGAATTTGTTGACTAGGGAAAGCCCTTGAAGAACTTGTTCGCCGGCACAAAACCCCGGGAGGTTTAGGAACCTGCCTTGACCAAAAGGTATATTGATCAAGTTGGAATATAAAACTATGAGCGTATGTAAGGGAACTTAAGCTAGTGAGATTGTGTGTAAAATACAGGTGTTATCCCCTTTTTATACCTCAAATAACAACTAAAATACAAAGAAAATAACAAGCCTAGAATCTCGAAAATAAGTTGATCTTGTTGAGATATTTTCGCCACATTGTTGATGGAGGAGATAAGGGTCCGTGGCTGGCTATTTTGATGAAGAAACGTCATTGAACCAGTCTTCTTATCCATTGACACGTTCCCTGAAAAGTAGGGTTTAATGCAACAATAATTCAACCTGCAAGATGATCAAGATGTAGTAGGAGAACTCAAGTTGTTAGTACCAAGATGTTATGTGTAAGTTGAAAGTAGGTTGACTGAAAATGTAGGGCCCAACAATTGCCCCCAAACTTTTTGAATTTTATAGTAAAGAATATAAAGAGTCAAAAATTTAAAAAGTTTGTCAAAAGTGGATAGAGTGTACGGCGGTTATTAATGAAAAAGGTCTGATGGGACGGTTTTGGGTTTTTCCCAGGCAACATTCATGATGGCTTTTTAACCTCACAACCGTTTACAACTTCCCCCTCAAACAAGTCTTCCCCAACTCTCTCTTTCACAGAATCTTTAACAAAAAGGGTTTTCTTCAGAGAGAAATCAAGGAGGAACGCAAGAAGAAGAAAAACAAGTAAAAATTCCGGTGAGTTCCTCGTCCCCTTCTCAATTTCTTGTTGATAGTTTTCTCAAGTTGTAAAAATGGGAAGAAAGAAGTTAAGCATAATTGAGAGTGATGAAGGTCTTCCTGAGGGTTTCGTAACCCAAAATCTGTTGAAAGAACCTGATAAGGAAAAATGCTCGATTTCTGAGGCAGATCTAGAAATTATTAAGAAGAATCACGCAATGCCATCCGAAACTATTTTCTTCACTCATCCCGCCTTGACTTCCGAGTGCTATTCCCCTGAATGGGTGTGCTTTCCAGAATATCCTTTCACCATTGATCTAAAATTCCCTTTTCCAGACTTAATTACTAGGTTCTTTACCTCTGCCAAACTGAACTATGCCCAGATTATGCCTCAAGGTTGGAGGTGTTTACAAACCCTACAGGTTTGCATGTGGGTTTAGAAGAGTTTGCCTACACTACCGAGATAAGGGGATTTGGCCTTGGGAGGTATTGCTTTAGGGTTAAGAGTGGTGGTGATCCCATCTCGAATTCCAACAATGACCCTGCCGATAGAGGATGGAGAAACAAGTTTTTCTTTGCTACGAAAGATAGCCTAGGTCAAGAGGCTGGTGTGATTTCGAAGTGGAGGTGCCAAGGTAGGGGAATTTTTCCTTTGATTTCACACATTCTTAAAATCTTTGCACACCTAATCTTAACCAACTTGAAATTTTCCTTTGTAGAAGTTGCCAAATTGTGTGTGTTGTTCCCAGAACAAGAGGGGACGGAGGAGAACGTAAAGAAGATTTTTGAGTTGGATCCTCTCGTTAGGTCCTTCAAAGCATTCCCTGTTCTATTTTCTGCAGAGAGGGGTGAGGGTTTCGAAGAAGAAGTTCGCCCAGTAGAGCCTCTGCCGAGTTCCAGCAAGATGTCTACAGATTTGATTAACATCTTAAAGTTTTTGCCTATCTTCAAATTATTCTTATCCTTCAAGTTGTTCTAATCCTATGGCCTCTATTGCAGCCACTCGTTCCAAGACAAATGTGAGTGTCGCGGACCTACTTGCTGGTGCTAAAGCAAAGAGATCTGTAAAGAAGGATAGCAAGCCCCCAACTCCCCAATCTGTGGCATCCAGTTCTGAAGCGAATGCATCGAAGAAGAAGGATGAATCAAAGAAAAGGAAACTGGTGGAGGTTGAAGCCACGGATGCGAGTGATGTTCTGGATGTGGAAAAAACGAGAGAGAAGTTTGGTGCTGTGATGAAAGATTTTGTTGACAAGGTAAAACGAGAAAACTTTGAACCTCGTACCAAAGAATTTACAAGGTACTAATGCTTCTTTTATACAGGTTTCGGAGATAGTGAGTCCTATTATGGACCAAGTCAATGTTTTAAAAATCAAAGCAACTAGATGCAGTTATGAGGCCGAGGAATCAAGGAAGGAAGCAAAAACAAATGCTGGGGAGGTAGAGAGATTGAAGAAAGAAGCCAAAGTACATGCTGGTGAGGTGGAGAAACTAAAGAAAGACATTGTGAATTTGAGAAAGGAACTGGCAGACGTTTGTGCTGAAAAGGTGAAGGAAAATGAGGTTCACGTGAAGGAACTTGAAGCAGCAAAGGAAGACTTCAAGTTTAATGCCACCAAGGCAGTGTTGGAAGCCAGAATTCAACTCATGGAGGAATTCAAAAATGGCCAGGCTCCAAATTGGGATTTGGAGGAAGAGAAAAGAATTCTAGAGGACTTCATTGGTGAACCGGTGGATGGAGAGGAGGTGAATTCACCGGCCCTCGAGACTCTCGACAAACTGGTTGATGATGCCAACAAAGTTTTGAGTACCATAGTGGTGACTCATGTTGAAAAGAATATTCAAGAGAAAGAGACAAATGCAACACCGGCGGCAGCAGGCCAAGATGTTTGAACAATTTAAATGTTTTAGGTAGTTTGGAAGGAAGGGTAACAAAAACAATTTCTCTTTTGTTTATTGGATTATGTAATGGCTCATAAGAGCGCAGACGATTTATTTGGGGGTACTAGGTTGGTCTAGTACTCCAAACTTTCCGTAGGTTTTAAGGGATTTGTTGGCTTATCCAACTTATCCACTGGTTATAAAATCTTTTGGGAACATTTGGAAGTTTCGTAGGAGTATTTTAGGTTCTTCAGAAATACTTGCTGGTTCAGTAGATAAAATGTCGATGATATGAACAGTAGGTAACATGTCAATGTTACAACCAATAGTCACAACTTGAATAAGTGTGAAATCGTGCGCACGGGCGAAGGTGTCAAAACCTTAATGCTTTAGAAAAGATGTAAATCTTTTAACCATAAGTGAAATGTACCTTTGATCATAGGTAAGTCGTTTGAAGAAATAGAACAAGTCTCAGCCGTCCTGGCGTGTCAACATGTTCCATTCCTCTCCAGCTAAAGTTTCAACATGTTGGAGCCGTACTGGCGTGTTAACATGTTGAACTTCTTTATCTCAGGTCTAAACATGTCGGAGCCGTACTGGCGTGTTAACATGTTTGACCCGCTCCAATTTAGGTCTCAACATGTCGGAGCCGTACTGGCGTGTTAACATGTTGAGCCTACTCCGCTTGTATACCTTGCACAACAAATTCATGTTAGGATTGTACGCTAACACCCCTCCGATGCTTAAGTTAGTAAGGATTTCCAATAAAATTGAGAATTGGAACACACGAACGAACTTGGCATAAATTAAATCATACCTGAGAAGTCTAGTTGTTAATAACTTGACTTACATAAAATAGAGCTTTAAATGAATGGCATTCCAACTCCTAGGGACCCTATCTCCACTTGGGGTTGACAACCAGTATGCCCCTTTACCAGCTTCAGCATCAATAAGATATGGTCCCTCCCACTTGGGAGCTAATTTACCTGCATTCAGTTCTCTTGTATTTTGAAACACTTTTCTTAAAACTAAATCACCAACCTGGAATCTTCTTATTCTGACATTCTTGTTGTAAGATCTAGCAATCCGTTGTTGATAGGCTGCCATCCTTATCTTGGCTAAATCCCTGATCTCATCAACTGTATCTAGATCTTGGGTTAGCAAGAGATTATTTTCATCTTGAGTTAATAAACCATACCTTGCTGTTGGGATTGTCACCTCGACTGGAATTACAGCTTCTGCTCCAAATACCAAGGAATATGGAGTTCTACCTGTGGCCCCTTTTGAAGTTGTCCTGTCTGCCCAAAGTACAAGTGGTAATTCTTCAGCCCATTTTCCTTTCTTTTGATCTAGGCGTTTCGATCTTCAGGTTGTTGACAATTAACTTGTTGCTTGACTCAGCTTGACCGTTGGCTTGAGGGTGGACAGGCGTAGACGTGATCAGCTTGATGCCCCAACGAGCGCAAAAATCTCCCGTCTTCTTACTTATGAATTGGGATCCATTATCACATATGATCTCTGATGGTACGCCAAACCTGCTAATAATATTCTTCTTTAAAAACGAAACTACCTCCTTGTCTCTCACTTGCACATAGGCCTCTGCCTCAATCCACTTCGAGAAATAATCAGTCATTGCTAACATGAACACTTTGCCTCCAGGGGCCTTAGGCAATTTGCCCACAATATCCATGCCCCATTTCATGAAAGGCCAAGATGAGACGATAGAGTGTAGAGGTTCAGCAGGTTGATGCAAGATGTTACTGTGCCTCTAGCAGGCATCACATTTCTGCACATAGCTCATGGCATCTTGACGCATGGTTGGCCAGTAATAACCGGTCTTGAGAGCCTTCGATGCCAATGCTTTCCCACCAGAATGATTTCCACATGTTCCTTCATGGATTTCACTTAGCACGAGCTCAACTTGCTTATTGTCAATACATCTCAAATAGTGTCCTGGGAAAGATTTCTTGAACAAGACATTATCTATTAAAACAAAAGTTGAAGTATGCATTTTAAAAGATCTAGCGTTCTTAATATCAGGCGGAATAGTTCCAAGTAGAAGGAACTCAATTATAGGTTGGGTCCAAGATGAACTTGTATCTTGTGCCTCATTAGATTGAGTAACTTCTTGAGTTTCCTCCACTTGGTCTATTGCTGGGTACTTAACATAAATAATGGGAATATTAGTATGTAACATAGACTTGCAAGTTGAACCCAAGTTGGCCAATGCATCTGCTTCTGTATTCTCTTCTCTAGGAACCTGTTCCAAAGAGAATGACAAAAATTTTGAAGCCAAAGCTTTAACATGTTGGAGATACAGAGTCATCCTGGAATGCTTCGCTACATAACTGCCATTGAAATGGTTAGCGAGCAACTGAGAATCAACATATACATTTATATGAGTAATATTTAAACTTAAAGCTGTAGTTAAACCCATGATTAAAGCTTCATATTCAGCTTCATTATTCGTCGCATTGAATTCACAAGATACAGCTTGAGGTATGATATCACCTTGAGGGGATTTCAGAACTATTCCCAGGCCAATTCCTTTGGAATTCGAAGCTCTATCTGTATACAGTGTCCAAAATCTAGGAATTGTTTTACCTTCAAGCTGTTGTACTTCTAGTTCCACCTCGGGCTGCAAACTTGGACTAAAGTCTGCTACAAAATCAGCCAGAGCTTGAGATTTGATAGTTGTTCTTGGCTCATATGAAATGTCATACGTGCTCAACTTGACCGACCACTTGGCCAATCTACCTGACATCTCTGGAGTTCTCAACACATTTCTCACAGGATAGTTAGTTCTAACAGTTATAGAATGTGTTTCAAAATAATGACGCAGTTTTGTAGCAGCAGTAGTTAAGGCTAAAATTAACTTTTCAAGATGAGAGTACCTTGTTTCAGCATCTAGTAAAGACTTACTTATATAATAAACAAGATGCTGTTCACCTTGGATCTCTTTCACCAACACTGCACTAACTGCATTCTCAGATACGGCTAAATATAAATAGAGCTGCTCACCACGTTCTGGTTTAGCAAGTAGGGGTGACATCACCAAGTATTCTTTAAGTTGTTTAAAAGCTGCCTCATGTTGATCAGACCATTGGAAGAGTTTATTCTTTCTTAACACTTCGTAGAATAACCTGCACTTATCAGATGATTTAGATATAAATCTATTTAGGGCAGCTACCCTACCTGTTAACCTTTGGACATCTTTGATATTCTTGGGAGATTCCAAGTTGAGAATAGCTTTGATTTGTTCGGGACTGGCTTCAATTCCCCTCTTAGTCACCATATAGCCCAAGAATTTTCCTGCTTTAACACCAAAGTTGCACTTTGCTGGATTGAGTTTCATGTTGAAAGCTTTCAAGATATTGAACGCCTCAGCAAGAAGCTCCACGTGATCTTCAATATGCTTGGATTTTACCACCATATCATCTATGTAGACTTCCATTGTCTTGCCAAGTTGATCTTTGAACATCTTGTTCACCAGCCTCTGATAAGTTGCCCCTGCATTTTTAAGACCAAATGGCATAGCAATATAACAATATACACCTTCTGGAGTCATGAATGCCGTATCTTCTTGGTCTGAGGGCTCCATTTGAATTTGCTGATATCCTGAGGACGCATCCATGAATGTAAGGATATCGTGGCCAGCTGTCTCGTCAACTAGAGAATCAATATGAGGAAGAGGGAATGGATCTTTCGGGCAGGCCTTGTTCAAGTCTGTGAAGTCCACGCATACTCGCCACTTGCCGTTCTTCTTCTCTACCACCACAACATTAGCTAACCACCTTGGATATTGGACTTCCCTGATCATTTTGGACTTCAAAAGTCTCTCAACTTCATCCTTTATAATCTGGTTCCGCTCATGGGCAAACTTTCTTCTTTTCTAGTGGACAGGACGGATGGTTAGATCAATGTTCAACTTGTGAGTAATGATGTCCTTGCTTATTCCTGTCATATCTTCATGCTTCCACGCAAAACAACACTTCTGATTCTTCAAGAACTCAATCAGCTCCTTCTCAATTTCGGGTGGAAGATCTGTACCAACTTGCACTTGGGCCTCAGGGTTTGACTCATCAACAGAAATACTTTTCGTCTCATGCTCCACTGCTTCAAGAACGTCCTGGGCCTTTTTCTTTAATTGCTATGCTTGACGGGGGACTGAACTTGCTTTCATATTAACCTTGTAGCACTCTTTAGAAAGCTGCTTGGCCATACCCCAAGGTGTTGGAAATTTGACGCACTGGTGATAAGTTGACGGCACGGCCTTCATGTTGTGGATCCAAGGTCTTCCTAAAATGACGTTGTACGAGGATGAGCATTCGATCACACAGAACCTTTCCATAGAATTCATACCCTCCAAATAGAGAGGCAACTTGATTTCTCCGACTGTTTGCTTTACTTCACCACTGAACCCTACCAGCACAGACGAATTCCTCACAACTTCGGATAAAGGGATGCCCATCTCTTCCAGAGCGTGAGTGAAGATTATATTAACAGAGCTGCCGCCATCAATCAGAATTCTCTTGACCATACAATTAGCAATCTGCACCTGGACAACTAGACCATCATGATGGGGGTCCAACGTGTTATCCTTATCCTCATCCTCGAAGGAGATAACTTGACCATCTGTGAAGTCGCGACACCTTGAGGGCAGTTCTGACTGATCCTCCTTAGAACTCTTGGCATGACGCTTGGCTGCGAATAAGTTGTACCACAAATATGGGATCCACCGAAATAACATTTACTACCTTGGTGGTGGAGGAGGTGCAACTTTCTGGTGCAGGCTCCCAGAATCAGGCTCTTTGGACTCATTTCTGACCCTCTTCTTACCCAACAAATCCTTAAGAAGACCCTTTGACAATAGATGAGCAATTTCCTTCCTCAAGGCGAAACAATTTTCAGTAGTATGCCCGAACTCCTCATGAAACGCGCACCACTTGGACTTATCCTTCCAAGTTGTGGGCTTGTCACTCTTCTTAGGCCATCTTGCTTTGTCTCCAAGATTTTCCATGGCGCAAAGGACTCCTGCAATGTCCACGAAAGCGAATCGAAATTTTAGGATAGTCATTATCATCCCCATCTTGATCATCATCTACAAAATGAACTTTAGAAGATTCGGATTTAGCAGGGGGTTTGCCCCTGCTAGACTTATAATGATGGGAATCTGATTTTCTGTCTGACGGCTCAAATAGAGGAGTAGGGGTCCTCCCGATTGACTTCTCCATTGCCAGTGTCATCCTCCAATCGATGAAACGCAAGGCTCGGTTCTTATTTCTTCAAGTTGTTTTGCAGGAGTCATCACCAACTCATTATAAAATAGAGAGTTCTTCTTCAAGCCTATACGGAATGCTTCCGTAGCTGTGGACATGTCCAGGCTAGGTATGGTCACTGCCTCCTTATTAAACCTGTGCAAATATTCTTTAAGACTCTCGTTAGGCTGTTGCACAATTCTGTAAAGGTCACTAGTCAACTTGTCAAATGCCCTGTTGCACGAAAATTGGTTAGTAAACATGTTGACAAGTTGAGCATACGAAGAAATAGAGTTTAGAGGAAGTCCTGTTAGCCATTTTAAGGCTGGTCCTGACAGAGTTGAGCCAAAACCCCTACAAAAACATGCTTCTTTAAAAACAGGGGGGATACTTATAATATCCATCGATTCCTGATACAGTAATACATGCTCTGCTGGATCGGTGCTCCCGTCATACTTCTTCATATGAGGGACTGAAAACTTCTTTGGGATCTCTACATTAGCTATTGCTGGAACAAAACGAGATTCGTTGTGGCAGGTTGGGGAAACTTGGTGATAAGGCAAGTTGACTCCAGATACGCTTCGAAGCAACTCTTTTATAGTCTGCATTTCCTTAATAAGTTTATTTTCTGCGAAAAGAGGATTATTATTAAATTGAGATGCAGAAGTATCAAAAGCATTAAAGAAACTCCCTGTTTGCCCCATCGAAGGTGTGGCATAGGTATAGCAAGATGACAACACAGGTTGGCTAGCTGTAAGGTTGAATCTTGGTTGCGTGGTTGGAATGGACGTCACGATTGTGCTTTCTGCTGGCAAGGTACTAGACATAGGGATATCTCCAAAATGGCTTGATCCTGTACCTGTACCAAACAAAGATCTAGGATGCAAAGGTGAAAATGGAGTAGATACTTGAGTTTCGGTTTGCTTCCCTTTACGCATGGTATCAATGGCATTGAGTATCATGGTGTTTGTATGCTCCTGAGTATCCAACCGGTCATTCACTTTCTTCAACATTGTGACCACGTTGGAGATTAGCTCCAAATTGACAGCTTTCGGATTTGAAGATACGTTGCCTTGGGTGCCGGAACTAGGAAGTGGCTGACTCCTCTCACCTTGACTACCGGACGGCGGATTGGTCATTTCTACGCAAATAATCAAAGTGGTCCCACGGATGGCGCCAAATTATTTTGGTCAAATTTCAACAAGTATCACCAATGACAAGAAAAATGACAAAAGAGATAAGAATCAGGGTACAGTGATTATTGGACAGAATAGAAATGAACACAAAGAATTTGTTGACTAGGGAAAGCCCTTGAAGAACTTGTTCGCCGGCACAAAACCCCGGGAGGTTTAGGAACCTGCCTTGACCAAAAGGTATATTGATCAAGTTGGAATACAAAACTATGAGCGTATGTAAGGGAACTTAAGCTAGTGAGATTGTGTGTAAAATACAGGTGTTATCCCCTTTTTATACCTCAAATAACCACTAAAATACAAAGAAAATAACAAGCCTAGAATCTCGGAAATAAGTTGATCTTGTTGAGATATTTTCGCCACATTGTTGATGGAGGAGATAAGGGTCCGTGGCTGGCTATTTTGATGAAGAAACGTCATTGAACCAGTCTTCTTATCCATTGACACGTTCCCTGAAAAGTAGGGTTTAATGCAACAATAATTCAACCTGCAAGATGATCAAGATGTAGTAGGAGAACTCAAGTTGTTAGTACCAAGATGTTATGTGTAAGTTGAAAGTAGGTTGACTGAAAATGTAGGGCCCAACAATACATACAGATTTACAAGGCTTTCTCATGGCAAGAATTACTATTATCTGTTCATATGCTGCATAAGTCGTGAAGAATTTCTATTTACTCTTAGCCTAACAAGGTTAATAAGAATCGCACACTAGCGCTGAGACCTTTCAGTAATTATCCAAGTTGAATATTCCCAAAATGTTACTTGTGATTACTGTGTCCAACTCTAAAATCATTGTCAATGTATATAGAACGGTAAATTTTGAAAACAAATGTGTTCTCCTCTCTAAGCTTTCAATAATTTTTCATTTATTTGTTATTTGCATTGAAATTCAGTTGGTTTCTTCAAGTCAGAAATCATATCAATGTGCCATTGTTTTTTACTTTTTTCTTTCTTTATCTTCTCAGTAAGTGAAATGATTTTAGCTGAACACTTACCAACAATCTCAACTCCACTAGGAGAAGTAATCGAGCTTGATTAAAGCCCCAAATAGATGTTACATATCTCATGAACAAAACCTAAAATTATGATATACTCCCTCCGTTCCACCCAAAGAGTTCATGTTTGAAAAGTCTAATTATTAAGGGATATATTAGTATTATTGAAGTTGGTTATAATTACAAAAATATCTAACCATAACCATGAATACAACCCAAGTTGAGGGTAAAAATAAAAGATTATGAAAATTGTAAACATAATTTTTTGAAAGTACGACTCTTTAAGTGAAACGTACCAAAATAGTATAGTGGACTCTTTGCCTGGAACGGAGGGAGTAAAAAAATTTCTTCTTCACATGGGAGAATTTCCACTACACGTTTACTCATGGTTCATGCAACGTTCTTATTGTGGATTAGCATTAATTACCATAACATACTTTTATTTCATAGCGACAACTGCACACTAAAGTTAATGCTTTATATCAATTAAGTTAAAATTTTAAAAACATGATTTTTGTAATAGAAATATTTCGCACCATATTCCTTCCATGAGCAGGGTGCCCTAGACACAAAGGCTCAAAACTAATCCCCTGAGCAAGGTAGGATCACCGACCACTAAGGCGATAAAACTCTTCCAACAAGTTATAAGATTGTTGCGTTTTGCTCAAAACGGAGACCATATTCATCTCATTTGCGAACTTCATAATTCGGCAAAGTCGTTTATTCTTTAGGTTACAGATCTTGTTGGGAAAAAAATTTATTTTTCCTCTGTGTAATTAAGATGAGCAATGAAAAATTAAGAAAAATATGAAGAATAATAGACGAAGAAACACAAGAAATTTTGGTTATGGAAAAACCCAAAATGAGGGAAAAGTCCTAGTAGTCCAATTCTTCCACTATGTGATGATAGTAGGATTACAACACCTCACCCAAATCGAATGGATAACAATATTTCTCTCACAATGAATTTATGTGGAACACTCACTAACTTGATAAATTGGAGATTTCTCAAGTTCCTCACTTTAAAATGGCTCACTCACACTCTTGGAGCTACTCTCACAATTGTGGTTGTGGAATGACAAACCTCTCCAAGAAACTAGTATTTATAGATGGCAAAGGAGCTACTAGATGCTTCTCTCCATCTTCTCTCATTTAATGATTCTTATCAAAAAGAGTTCACTTGAACACTCTAGAGCATCTACTTCAATTCATGAACCTGGCATTGAAAATGAAGGAGGCTTTTAATGCTTTATGGAATATGAATTCCATACTCCTCTCCTGTTCTCAGTGAACTCCCTGCAGCCTTCTCATCTCTTTTTTTTTAATATAATAATGGGTATCCCCAAATTGGTAGGGAACCCAACTATTCTCCTTCTTCCTGACCTAATTAGAGGGCACCATCACACCAGCACCATCACAACAATCGTCAAATTTCTTGGACAGCAATGTTGGGTCGTGTACATATCATGGCATACATGAGACTGCGAACTGCGGATGAGTATGGGACATTCTTCATCTCTTCCCTTTTTTTCTCACTTGTCGGACTTTTTTTCTTACTCAACTTGATATGTCCAGCAAGTGGCACACTAACCGTCTTGGCCTTATGCATGTTAAATCTTTCAAGGACTTTCTCAATATACCATTCTTGGGATAGCCACAATAGTCTCTTAGATCAATCTCGAGTGACTTTTATCCCCATGATTTATTTTGCTTGTCCCAAGTCTTTCATGGCAAAAGACTTGCTCAAGGCCTTCTTAAGAACATCAATTTTCTTCTTGTCAGGCCTTACAATTAACATAACATCAACGTAGAGAAAAAGTATGATGAAATCACCACCGAGATACCTCTTCATGAAGAGACAATGATCGGTGTGAGTCTTCTTGAATTCATGCTGAGTCATGAAGGAGTCGAACTTCGTATACCATTGTCGTGGTGCTTGCTTTAGACCATGCGGCTCTTATTGAGTAGTCATACTAAATGCGCTTTTCTTAGAACAACGAAACTCTTGGGTTGCTTCATATAGATCTCTTCTTCCAAGTCTCCATGTAAAAAGGTTGTCTTGACATCGAGTTGTTCAACCTCCAAGTCTAAGATGGCAGCTAGACCCAATACAACTTTGATAGATGATATCTTCACCATAGGAGATAATATTTCATCAAAATCGATGTCTTTCTTCTTGTTACATCCCTTTACAACAATTCGAGCCTTGTACCTCGATCTTGGGTTGTTTTCCTTTGTCTTGAGCTTGTACACCCATTTGCATCTCAAAGCTCGTTTCCCCTTAGGCTATCAGAGACAAAAATGATACTTGATCTCATCATTCATATCTCTCCAGTACATATCAATTAGTATCCTTTACCTTAGCTAACATATCAATCAATCTCCTGTAAATTAGCTTAATATTCTTTCCTTTATTAGTTCACACGTTTTGGCTATAATCAAGCCACCAATGTAATATATATTGTAAACTTCAATACTGGAATTTATAAGACTTTCTTAACCATTTTATGGTATCAGAGCAGGCATAATTCCTCTCTTTCTTTCAGCCTCCTCGACCTCTGTTTTCAATGGCTTCCTCCACCATTCCAAATGATGAAGACCCGAAAACTCCGTTTGTTGTCGTCAACCTTACCAATATCCTAAAGCTAACAACAACAAACTATTTATCGTGGAGGCTCCAAATCAAAGCCACCCTCATTGGATATGGCCTCTTCAAATTCTTGGATGGTTCCTTCTCGGCACCATTACCCACCGTTACCACAGAATCAACCACCACCACAAATCCAGCCCACGCTACTTGGCTTCGGCAAGACAAGTTACTCTTCGGTGCTCTCATTGGCACTTTGGAACCTACCCTTGTTTCGCTCATATCCCGCTCCGAAACTAGCAAAGCTGCTTGGGACACACCTGCCAACACCTTTGCCAAATAATCACGAGGTCATCTAAAATCTGTTTGCGCCAATCTGAATGCCATTACCAAAGGCTCTAAATCCATCACAGAATTTATGCATGCCATAAAGATGTGCACAAACCAACTAGCCATCCTTGGGGAACCCATGAATCCAGAAGATATCACTGATAAAGTTCTTGAACATCTTGAACCTAGCTATCAAGGAGTCATTGATACGGTTCATGCCCGTGACACACCCATTGGTTTTGACGAACTCCATGAGAAACTACTGAACAGAGTGCTTGCTATAAAATCCCAAACAACCTCCCTTCACCTCCCTGTTTCTGTTCAGGCAACCACCACCCGTAACCCACTACCAAATGCACCCACCACTCGCAACTCACACCCACCACCAGTCAACCCCAACTACCATTCCCAACAACCAAACAAAAACACCAACAAACGCTCCCCCACCACCAACACAAGTAGGTACTAAGGCAAATGCCAATGGTGCCATGCTCACGGTCACTCGTTTCAACGCTACCCAGTTTTTCAAGAGCGCTTTCCAAATGTTCGCCCACCTCCCAGGCCCAACACCAACCAGCTTGCCCTTCAAGCATATTTGGCAACTGCTGGCTCTCCTAATCCCTCCTCTCCTTGGCTACTTGATTCGGGTGCTTCGCACCATGTCACTCACAACCTTGACAATATCGCCCTCCATAATCCTTATGATGGTTCGGAAGAAATAGTCATTGGAAATGGCGCAGGGGTCTCCATCACTCACACTGGTTCTCTCTCACTTCCCACTTCATACAAATCTTTATCCCTGTCAAATGTTTTATTTGCTCCTTCTATGACTCACAATATTATTTCAATCTCCCAACTATGTTCTGACAATAATGTTTTAATTGAATTTTCCTCTGATTCCTTTGTTGTGAAGGATCGTCTTACGGGGGCACCTCTTCTCACGGGTCCAACTAAGCATGGCATTTACAAATGGCGGTCTTCTACACCTATCCTAGCACTATCTAGCGTCAAAGCATCTGCAATAGATTGGCACCATCGACTTGGACATCCCTCTCACTCCATCCTTAAATTGTTAATTTCTAATTTTTGTCTTAATATCTCTAGCAATATTTCCTTCAATTGTAATGCGTGCCAACGCAATAAAAGTCACAAGCTTCCCTTTGGTCAAAATACCTTACATTCTCATGCACCACTTGATCTCATTTACACTGATTTATGGACATCCCCCATTTATTCTCTGGATGGTTATAAATATAAAGTCATTTTTGTTAATCACTACACCAAATACATTTGGTTTTATCCACTTAAAAACAAATCTGACACAAAATTGGTCTTCATAAGATTCAAAGCCTTAGTTGAAAAGTTCTTTGAGAAACACATCAATTTTCTCTAACAATGGGGGGGGGGGGATACCAAGCCTTAGCAACATTTCTTACGATTAATGGTGTCTCTCATCTTACATCTCCACCACACACTCCTGAGCACAACGGTTATGCTGAACGACGTCATCGTCACATAGTCAAAACGGGTCTCTCCCTTCTTGCTCACGCTAATCTTCCTTTAGAGTTTTGGTCCCATGCTTTCACTACAGCCACGTATCTAATCAACCGACTTCCCACTCCGACTCTCTCCTATCAATCACCCTTTCATCGTCTTTTTGACTCGCCTCCTAATTATCTCAAACTCCGCAGTTTTGGGCGCCTTTGCTATCCGTGGTTACGACCTTATACACACCACAAAATGGACCCCAAATCCACTCCTTGCATCTTCATAGGCTACTCAAAATCTCAAAGTGCCTACCACTGCCTTGACCCTCTCACACACAAGGTTTATACCTCTCGTCATGTTCGATTTGTTGAAGCCGAGTTTTCATATGCTACACTTATTGCTCCAAAATACATTCCACCCACACCCTCTCCTGATCAATGGCGTGCCATGTTAATTTTTATCCTTCCAAACCCACCTACACTCCCACACATGGTCCTTCCCCTACCTCTACCAAATGAGCCTTTTAACCCAACTCCATGTGAGGTCCCCAGCAGCCCGTCATCGAGCCAGCCCACCGACCACACCGCACTATCACATAGTCAAACAACAGCTCAGCCTAACCCACTCCCTACTCCGCCACCACCCTCCGGCATAGTCACTCGAGCCCAAAATAATATTCACAAACCCAACCCAAAATACAACCACCACACCACTCTTCAACCCAAATCCACCGAACCCACCAATGTTTCTCAAGCTCTCAAAGACCATTTATGGAGGCAAGCTATGCGTGACGAAATCACTGCTTTGCACAGCCTTGGCACATGGGATTTAGTTTCCCCCGACCATAGCCAAAACCTTGTTAAGTGCAAATGGGTCTTCCGTATTAAATACAATCCCGGCGGTAGCATTCAAAGATACAAAGCTCGACTCGTTGCCAAAGGGTTTCAACAACGACCCGAAATTGACTATACGGAAACCTTCAGTCCTGTTATCAAACCCTCTACTATCCGCACCTTACTTAGCCTTGCAGTGACCAACCACTGGCATCTACGACAACTTGACATCAATAATTTATTTCTCAATTGCACACTTCATGAGGAAGTATACATGTCTCAACCCCCCGGCTTTGTTGATGCCAATTTTCCCACTCATGTATGCAAACTCCGCAAGGCCATCTATGGCCTCAAACAAGCCCCTCGGGCATGATATATTGAGTTAGCTAATTTTTTCCTTGGTTCTAGCTTTAAACGGTCCATTGCCGATGCATCACTCTTTATTTCTCATTCCCCCACAACCCCCATTTATCTTATTGTGTATGTGGATGATATCATTATCACTGGTCCAAATGCTACTAATCTTGATGCTTTTGTCAAAAGTTTGGCTACCAGGTTCTCGCTAAAAGATCTTGGCACCTTGTCTTATTTCTTTGGCGTTGAAGTAACCCCAACACCGACGGGTCTATTTCTAAGCCAAAGGAAATATATTATGGATCTTCTTGAATGCTTCAATATACACCATGCAAAGCCTGCCCCCACACCCATGGTTGTGACTCCCTCTCTCTCCTCAATAGCGGGTGACCTTATCGATAACCCAACTGAATACAGAGCAACAGTGGGAAGTTTCCAATATCTCATACTTACAAGGCCCGATGTTGCGTTTACTGTGAATAAATTATCACAGTATATGCACAAGCCACGCAATACCCATTTGACAGCTCTTAAATGCCTCATGCGCTATCTTTGTGGCACAATGGATAAAGGATTCACCATTACTCATGATTCTTCATCTACACTTTATGCCTTTACCGATGCTGACTGGGCTGGGAACAAAGACGACTATACTTCTACCATGGGTCATGTTGTAGCTCTAAAAAGCAAAATTCCGTAGCTCGCTCATCCACGAAAGCGGAGTATAGGGATGTTGCATCGACTACTGCTGAACTAATGTGGCTCCAAAATCTTCTCAGTGAACTTGGTGTTTCAAATACACATCCCCCAATAATATATTGTGATAATCTTGGAGCCACATATCTCAGTGTGAATCCAGTCTTCCACTCCAAGATGAAACACTTAGCTCTTGCATACCACTTTATTCAGGAGCAAGTTCAGCATGGAAAACTACAGGTCACTCACGTTCCCACTGGTGATCAGTTTGTGGACTTTTTGACTAAACCCCTATCTCGCCCTCGTCTTGAAGTGCTTTTGTCCAAGATCGGTCTCACCGACAGATCGTCCGTCTTAAGGGGGCATATCAGAGATAAAAATGATACTTGATCTCATCATTCATATCTCTTCAGTGCATATCAATTAGTATCCTTTACCTTAGCTAACATATCAATCAATCTCCTGTAAATTAGCTTAATATTTTTTCCTTTATTAGTTCACATGTTTTGGCTATAATCAAGCCACCAATGTAATATATATTGTAAACTTTAATACTGGAATTTATAAGACTTTCTTAACCCTTTTATAGGCAGCTCAACTAGATCATATGTATAGTTCTCATGAAAAGACTGCATTTCCTTTTGCATGGCTTTTTCCCAATCGTCTTTGTCATACTAGCTATGATTTCTTCATAATTTTGAGGTATCCCCTTGTCGGTGAGGATCACATACTCATCTTGAGTGTATCTCGTGGAGGAACGTCTCTCTCTAGTAGAGAATCGTAACTGAGGTTGTGTTGATGCCTCTATTTCCTCTACCGCATATTCACTTGACTGCAGTTGCTCATCTGTGGCTAATGTTTTTGTTGATCGCTCAACATTCTCAGTTAGATCTCCAGCTTCATCATGAATAGGATTTATGTGTCCTCTTGTTTCATCTCGCAGCACAGGGAATGGTGTGGAGTCAGAATGAATTATGATCGTGGGCTGCAACTTCTCTGATTGCTTAAAATCTTTGATAGTCTGATCCTCGAAGAAAATAACATCTCGACTTCTCACAATCTTCCTTTTGGCTAGATACCAACAGCCGATAGCCGAACTCAACTTTTGGTGAACCAAGATATATGCACTGCTTGGTTTTTGAGTCAACTCATCCTTAGGGATATGCACAAATGCACGACACCCAAACACCTTCAAATGACTATAAGGTATCTTCTTTCCTGACCAAAATTCATCTGTGTTGGATTTTAGAATCCTCTCAATCAATTCTTAATTTGGGTCAATTTGGTAAATTGGTAATTGACTAATTGATTGATTAATTTCTGCCTTTCTTGGTAAAATTTGAGATCAATCAATCAAGATTGTGATTGATAATAATTTTGGTATACCTTGATTGATTAGTTAATTAGAGGATATTTGATGTTAAATTAGGTAAATAATAGTTGACTTTAGATTAGTTAAATATGGTATATATTTATACTAACTTTAACATTCTTTATTTAGTTTTGTTTTCTTGTTTTCCAAGTTTTGTCTTTTGTTTTTTATAAGGAGGAATTCGTGCCCCATTCAGAACTGATCCAGAGAGCAAGATTGATAGAGTTTTTGCAGAGAATTTAGAGAGAAAAAACTGTTGTGCTGTTCCAAGGTAGATGTGATCAAGGACGTTGCAATATCTTCCATCACATTCTATTCAAAGTATTCTAGAATTTAAAGATTAAGTTACTGACCACGGTTGTTGTCTTTAGACAACATATGATCTTTGATCTCTCAGTGGTGAACTATAATCTAAGTGATATACTTTGATTAGGAACATTTTTTTTCTTAGTTTCACTAGTTGTTTTCTTTGTAACGGGTTCTATATTTTCTAGTGAAAGGTTTTTGCCATATTGGCACATCAACAAGTATTTATACATATAGATAAAGGTTACAACAATTTGTTATTTACTGTTTCTATTCCGCTGCGATTTATACTGGATGTTACAGTAGATGTTATCACATCTTTGATAACATTTACAATATTCCAGCATTCTGTTTTTTTTTTTTAATTTAAATAGCTATAAAACTCTCATTTGCACTTGACTTTACTACGTGAGGTCCCTGGTTGTAGCTATGTTTGACTCTCAATATGGTGCTCAACGTCCTCCTGTCCTTGATGGGTCTAATTACCCTACTTGGAAACCATAGATGCGCATGTACCTCAAGTCTCTTGATGAAAGAACATGGCTCTCTGTGGTTACAGGGTGGACTGCACCTAAAGTTGTTGATCTCGATGGAGATTATAAGATTACCTCAGAGGCTAGTTGGACGACCGAAGAAAGAAGCGTAGCAAATTTTAATTCAAAAGCTATTAATGCTATCTATGGCTGTGTGGAACCAAATATTTTCAAAATCATCGTTCATTTTGAATCAGCCAAAGAAGTATGGGAAGCCCTCCAAGCTCATTGTGAGGGACCCGATAGCGTTCGTTTAACCAAGCTACGTTTACTTACAACCCGTTTTGAATATTTAAAAATGGAAGAGGATGAGGACATTGCATCCTACTATTCCAAGTTGGTTGATTTGTCTAATGAGTCATTAGCGTTGGGAGATCCCATTTCCAATGCAAGGCTAGTTAGCAAAATGATGCGATCTCTTCCTGAACGCTTCAATATAAAAATATCTGCAGTAGAAGAGGCTCATGACACTGGAAGAATGAGTTTAGATAAACTTGCTGGTATTCTTCAAACTTTTGAGTTAAATCTATCTCTGCAGAACAAAAAGCAAAATAAAAGTGTTAAAAGTATTGCTTTGCCTACTTTTCTAAATCAACCTGACTTGTCTGAGGAATTACTTGAATTTACAAATGAACTTGGAAAAACAGATTTTGGAGAAGAATCTCGAGCTATGTTGTTCAAAAGGTTTAATAACATCATGACCAAAGGACAAAATTATCATAATTTTCAAAAATCTAATCCCTCTCCAAAATTTGTCCCAAGAAAGGTTTTTCCAAAAACCAATATTGATAATTCCAAAGACAAGTTTTCTCCTAAACTTCCTTCTAAATATGGATCAAAAAAGTAGGAATCTGTTCAGTGCAGAGAATGTTTTGGCTATGGTCACTATGCTGCCGAATGTATTAATACCACAAAGAAAAAGGGTAAAAGTTTGACAGTTACCCGAAGTGACAGCGAGGAAGAACAATTAGAAGATGAGACTGCACTAAACAGTATTTTTGAAACCCAAAATGTGTTGCAAATAAATCTTCATGGTGTATCTAAAGGTGTTGCCTTAAATGTGGCCCCATCTATGATCACATTTGTTAAAAAGTTTGTTCCAGATCTAAATTGTCTCAATTCATCCATAGTTAATGATAGTTATGTCCAGAATGACTCTGAATCTGATTCTGAGGATTTGGATTTATTGAAGGATTATAAGGCAGTCTATGAAGATTGGGTAAAGAAGGAAGAGAAGTTAAATTTTCTTGTTGAAGAAAATGAATATCTTTCAATGGAAAATGAAGTTCAGAAAGCTTCAAATGAACTTCTCTTAAAAGAAAACGATATCCAGAAAGCTTTCATAGCTAGACTGGAAGTCATGCTCACCAAGAAAGATATTGATCTTGAAAAGACCAAAACAGACCTTGAAAGTGCAAATGAAACTATGTCCAAGCTAAACAAAGGCAAAGTTAAGCTTGATGAAATCTTGACTTATGGTCAAGAAGACACGGCTGGACTAAGATTCAAACCTGTTGCATTTGTCAAGGAAAGAACGAATGGTAAAAATTTTATTCAAAACAAAGAGGTTAACAAAGAAAGATCTTGACACTGGAAACGTCAGTACATCTGCCATTACTGCAACGTTTCAGGTCATATTAGACCTTATTGTTACAAAATGAAAGCAGATTTGGCAAGAAACTCTCATAAAAAATCTGTTCCTGACAGAATGTCGTGGAAAATGTCTCCACATCTGAATCAGCACATCTTCAAAAATTTCAGAAAAATATGGGTTAAAAAATCTAAAGTAATATGCAATGTTACATACACTTCCTTAAAAACCAACATTGCTGGATCATGGTTTTTTGATCGTGGATGTTCTTGTCATATGACAGGAACAAATGAACACTTAACAAATTACTCTAGCTTTATTGGTGGAAGTGTGACTTATGGGGGTGGTGCAAAAGGAAAAATTGTTGGTAGAGGAAATCTCGATGTTGAGGGATTACCAAAACTCAAGAATGTTCTTCATGTGGAAGGTCTTAATGAAAATCTCATCAGCATAAGTCAACTATGTGATGATGATTTGCATGTCAAATTTGATAAGAACTTCTGTGAAGTATTTGATGGTACTAACAAATGTGTTCTTGCAGGTACTAGATCCTTGGATAATTGTTACATGTATGGTAACATTGTTTCTTGTCATACCTCGAGTGTTAACGATAGTTCTTTTTGGCATAAAAAACTAGGGCTTGCTATTTTTCATAAAATTCATGACATATTCAAATATGATGCTGTTAGAAGGTTACTAAAGGATAACACAAAAAATGTGAGTGTGTGTGGTCCATGCTAAAAGAGTCAACAAACTAGAGTGTCTTATCCAAAACTTCAACAACGTTCTTTAAAACTTTGTTTTGAGTTTATTCATATGGATCTTATGGGTCAAATTGAAGTGGAAAGCTTAGGAAGAAAAAAAAACTCTTTTGTGTGTGCTGATGATTTCTCTTGTTACACTTTGATTATATTTTTGAGAGAAAAGTCTGAAACTTTTAAGGCATTCAAAACATGGTACAAAAAGGTTCGAAATCTCTATGACTTAAAGGTCATTAAGATTCGATCGGATCATGGTACAGAGTATGAGATCTCATTTTTTTCTAACTTTTGCGATTCAAAGGGGATTACTCATGAGTACTCAGCCCCCAAAACTCCACAACAAAATGGAGTAGCGGAAAGGAAAAATCGAACACTTCAAGAGATGGCATGTGTAATGCTAAGTTCTCAAAACCTTTCAAAACATTTTTGGGCAGAAGCCTTAAACACGGTTTGGTTATCATCAAATTCAAGGGGAGATTTAGATTTTGATCTTTGATCATTATTTTGCTCTAAAGTGTGTTTTGACCAGAAAGGCAAAAAGGGGGAGATTGTTGAATTTTATAATCCTCTCAATCAATTCTTAATTTGGGTCAATTTGGTAAATTGGTAACTGACAAATTGATTGATTAATTTTTGCCTTTCTTGGTAAAATTTGAGATCAATCAATCAAGATTGTGATTGATAATATTTTTGGTATATCTTGATTGATTAGTTAATTAGAGGATGATTGATGTTAAATTAGAGTTCTAAGGTAGGGGGAGAATTTGAATTTTGGTTATCATCAAATTCAGGGGGAGATTTTGATTTTGATCTGTGATCATTATTTTGCTCTAAAGTGTGTTTTAACCAGAAAGACAAAAGGGGGGAGATTGTTGGATTTTAGAATCCTCTCAATCAATTCTTAATTTGGGTCAATTTGGTAAATTGGTAATTGATTAATTGATTGATTAATTTTTGCCTTTCTTGCTAAAATTTGAGATCAATCAATCAAGATTGTGATTGATAATATTTTTGGTATATCTTGATTGATTAGTTAATTAGAGGATGATTGATGTTAAATTAGGTAAATAAAAGTTGACTTTAGATTAGTTAAATATGGTATATATTTATACTAACTTTAACATTCTTTATTTAGTTTTTTTTTTTTTGTTTTCTAAGTTTTGTCTTTTGCTCTTTATAAGGAGGAATTCGTGCCCCATTCAGAACTAATCCAGAGAGCAAGATTGATAGAGTTTTTGCAAAGAATTTAGAGAGAAAAAACTGTTGTGCTGTTCCAAGGTAGATGTGATCAAGGACGTTGCAACATCTTCCATCACATTCTGTTCAAAGTATTCTGGAATTTAAAGATTAAGTTACTGATCACGGTTGTTGTCTTTAGACAACATATGATCTTTGATCTTTCAGTGGTGAACTATAATCTAAGTAATATACTTTGATTAGGAACGTTTTTATCTTAGTTTCACTAGTTGTTTTCTTTGTAACGGGTTCTATATTTTCTAGTGAAAGGTTTTTGCCATATTGGCACGTCTACAAGTATTTATACTTGTAGATAAAGGTTACAACAATTTGTTATTTACTGTTTCTAGTCCCTGCGATTTATACTGGATGTTACAGTAGATGTTTATCACATCTTTGATAACATTTACAATATTCCAGTATTCTATTTTTTTTTAAATTTAAATAGTTATAAAACTCTCAATCTGGAATATCTCCATCCAAAGGGCCTGATGGTGAGAGATTGATGATATCAACAGCATTCATCACGACTTCTCCCCAGAATGACTTAGTGAGCTTAGAGTGAGATAGCATACATCAAACTCTTTCTTCAAGGGTTCGATTCATTCTCTCAGCAACACCATTTAACTGAGGTGTCTTTGGAGGCGTTTTCTCGACCCGGATGTCATATGACTTGCAATATGCTTCATTCAAATGGGCCACAATATTCACCACCATTATCAGCTCGGACACACTTCAACTTAATGCACGTTTCTCGTTCCACCCTAGCATGGAACTCCTTCAATGCCTGAAGTACCTTGTCTTTTGTTTTCAACAAAAACACTCATATTTTTCTCAAATGGTCATTGAATGACTTCAGCCTACAGCTGGACACGTGGCAGATATCGCAGCCGCATGAGCTCCAGCTGGCAATTGCCGAGGTGACATACGCCACCTCGAACATGACGACCTGGAAAGCATAATATGACAGGTCGCTCACCTCATCAGTATACTTTCCCAGAACGCTGACACAGGGACCTACATTGCGACCTGGGGACGTCCTAGGCCAACCTCACCAACATCAAGCGACCTGGCGTATGCCAGGCTGACCTTGATGGCATCGAGCGACCTGGCGCATGCCAGGCCGACCTCGACTACGTAAAGCGACCTGGAAGCATCCAGGCCGACCTCGGCATAGTCCCTTCAGCTCGGCACAGTAGTGTCCTATACGGAGTCATATCACGCTTGGGAAGAGTCTTGTTATAATTCTTTTACATATCATTTCTAAGCATATGAGGAAACCTATTCCGAAAGACATGGGGATCATATCACCCCTACTCCGAATCCAACCAGGATTATGGTTCCTATCTCTATAAAAAGCACCCTCAACAGGCCTCATAAGGTACGGGAAAATTACTTGCTTACATACTCTCTTAGCTTTACCTCTCCTACGAAGTATTGCTAATTCTCACGCCTGAGGGTTATCGCTGGGACAGCCCAGCACCCCTTACGGTGTTCTCTGTTGATCACAGGTTCAAGGCTATCAGCACTTCAACAAGGGCAATCCCTGCAACACAAGCCGAAATCCTACTAGACTACACACGGGGACCAGACACGTTCACACAATCTTTTCGGCATGATCAGTTTGGTTCCGTTGCCGGGACTAGAAGTTTTTCTGTAATCAAACATGGCAACCTCTAAGCAAGTTTCCAAGCCTGCCGCTCCAACAACAACGCCAGGCATGCCTGCCGCCGCTCCGCCTGCAGGCAACTCCCCTGGGTAAGCTGAGAAGGAATCACCCGCAGTACCCTCATCCGGGCTTCCTCTTCATCAGAACACTCGAGCTCAAAAGTTGGCTAGGGCAATGAGGAGGAAAGCCTTGGGAAAGAAAGCAGCCCAATCCGCTAAAGGGCCAGGCAGGACGAACATGAATGGTCAAACACCCACTCCCCCTTCCTCAGCCGGCGAAGGGTCAGGAGATAGGGACGACCTTATCATGATAGGCGACAGGATGCCTCCTACACAGCAAGAAATCGACCTCGCCGAGCTGGAACACATAAAGAAGGAAAAAGCTTTCTTGGAAAGACAGAGAGAGCTGGAGAAGCGCGAATACGAGCTATCCCGCAAGCTCGCCGCCCAGGCAACCCAGCTACCAACCCCCTAGCTCGCATCCTTCTTGAAACGATCACCACGATGGTCGACCAGGAAGGAGTTAGCCCAGGGGTCTGCGGGCTGACAGTCATCATGGCGAATCAAGGGATGATGCTCCTAGACGAAGTGTAAAAAGTCGGCTTAGGCGAAGAGTAGAAGCACATCAAAAACCCAGCGTCAAAGATCGCCTAGGAACACCACATAGAGAGCGACCTAGAGGAAGTGTATACTCAAGGATGGGAACGAAAGCTCGAGAGCCAAGTCCGCCTATGTCCTACAGATCCTGCCGGGCTGAGTACAAAAAGGAGCGATCGCGTAGGCCGGAGGAAGCTCGCAGCTACAGGTCAAAACGCAAATCCATCCAGCACAGTACCTCCAGCAGCGAGGCATCCTCACACAAATACTCCAAGATCGACGGCCATGACCGTCGATCCAAAAGGAGGGATAGGAGCAGCGACCTGGAGGACGAGGTACTGCGCAAGATGAAGGAACGACTGGAAGCCCTCGAAAGAGGCAAAGAGGGGAAGCTATCATGGAGCGTAACGGCAGCCTTCTGTAGAAGAATCAGGGATACCCCTCCGAATCATTGCCTGAAGCTGCCGTCTCTAAAATGCTACACAGGAAATACAAATGCTCGAAGCCATGTGTCGAGCTTCGAAGCAAAGATGGGAGTATGCACTAGAAACCTGGATCTATGGTGTATTGTGTTTGTCAGCACGTTTGAAGAGGTCGTCCTAAACTGGTTTGAAGAGCTGGAGGAGGGCTCCATCAGAGATTGGTACGACCTGAAGAAGGCCTTTTTAAAGAAGTATTCATCCGCAGGCGACCTTCCTAAAAAGGAATCTGATCTCTGTGGCATAAAGCAGCGACCTAGCGAGTCCTTGGAGAGCTACCTCGACAGATTTAAACGTGTCGCTGAAAAGCTGCTTAATGTCCCCGACAAGACTATAATGGCTTTCTTCCAAGCTGGATGCCGATCTGCCAAACTCCTATCTGAGATCGGCATGCGACCTCCTACTTCCAGCGCGAAGATGTACACTGCCGCCCAGAATATTGGGAACGTCGAGAAAACCTTGGCGGACCAAGATAAGGAATACCAGAAATCCTCTAGGGCGCAAAAACAAAGAAAGGAAGAAAAGTCTGGGGACCGGAAGGAGGGTGGCAGCAATGGACATGGCAAAGGAAAGGGGAAGAACAAATGGGCCAAGAAAAAAGAGTTCTATACCCCCTTAAACGCGACCAGAGAACACATCATGAACGTGCTGCTGCAAGAAAACAAGATTGACCGACCTAAACCGCAGAGGGAAACTCCTTATCCTCGCAACCCCAACAAAAGGTGTGCTTACCATAACGACATCGGGCACACCACCGAAGACTGCATTCAGCTCAAGAAAGCGATCCAGAAGCTGATTAACAGAGGGGAGCTCAGAAGATACGAGCAGCGAGGAGGCGGCGACAGAGAATGTCCATGAGAGGCCCTGAGGGCAAATGCAGACGAGGACGAGGTTCTGGTAAACATCATCATGGAGGAATGGTCGAGCATCACGAAGCTGAAGACAGCAATTAACAGCCTCAACCATACTGTCAGCCCGCCTCAGGTTCAAGGAGAGAAAGGGATCACATTCCTTTCTAGCGAGCTGGCCACTAACCTCGCTGCAAAGGGGCATGCTCTGACCATCGAGGCCAAAATTGGCAGAGGAAAGGTAAAAAGAGTGCTTATCGACACAGGAGCAGGGAAGGACATTCTGTTCTACAAGTGCTTCCAGGCAATCGGGTTGGGAAGCTCGCACTTGACCCCGAGTGGAATCAAGCTGGAAGGTTTCACCGGGCACAAGGTCGCTGTCAAGGGCACAGTCGATCTCAACGTGGTCCTCGGTTCCAAGGACAATTCTCGCACCGAGGTTATCACCTTTCTAGTCCTCGACATCCCCTCTCCGTACAATGCCATCCTGGGACTCCCAACCCAGACAAAGTTCGAAATGGTGATCTCTCCAGCCTACCAAAAAATCAAATTCCTCACAGACAACGGGGTCAGAGAGGTGAGGAATGATCCAAGAAGCACTCTGAACTACCTCCTGGAAGAAAAGAAGGCCGAGGAAGCTCCGCTCAAGGGGAAACGGAAAATGACTACAGTCCACGAAGAGGTCCCCCAAACAGATCTCGATGACAAGCGGCTGAAGTCGATAGTAATCAAGGAAGGCTCCAAATCAAGCCCCTCTGACGAGCGAGCATAGCAATCAACGCGGGCTGGCCCTCCCAGCCCGCACAAAGAGGTAGACGAGGACGACGACGTGCCCGACGTATCCAGATCAGTTACCGAGCATGCCAACTCGCCCCCGATCACCCAAACGCTCAAACAAAACAATCTCTGTACCTCGCACCCCGAGGAAGGCATGGACGACGACCTGCCCGACATGCCCACTTTGGGCATCGAGCAGGCCGACTCATACCAGGTCGCCACCGACGACACAAAGAGGCCAAAAAAAGTCGTCACAGTAGAAAGCCTAGATCCAAGGGATCAACCTGAAATCCAGCCACATGAAGACCTTGACGAGGTAGTCATCAACTTCGACTTCCCCGAGCAAAAAATTAAGGTCGGACTGGAAATCGACAAGGATGAAAGGGAGGCAATAATCAAATTTCTCTGGGAAAATAAGGACGTATTTGCATGGAGGACAGAGGACATGGAAGGAATCAGCGAAGAGGTTGCTGTACACAAGCTGAATGTTGATCCAGCCATAACTCCTGTCCAACAACGACCTAGAATATTTTCCCCAGAAAAGCAGGTAGCGATCAAGGAGGAGGTCGACAAGCTACTCAAAGCAGGCATCATTGAAGAAGTCTTCTATCCAACCTGGATCGCGAACGTGGTGATGGTCAAAAAGACCAACGAAAAGTGGAGGAAGTGCGTTGACTTCACGGACCTAAACAAGGCTTGCCCAATGGACTGGTACCCATTACTGAGGATAGATCAGCTTGTGGATGCAATCGCAGGCCATAAAATACTCAGCTTCATCGACGCATACTCGGGGTACCATCAAATATGCATGTGGTTAGCCGACCAGGAGTTAACAGCCTTCCGGGAGTTAACAGCCTTCCGAGCAGCAGGCGCCATCTATTGCTACAAGATGATGCCCTTCGGGCTCAAAAACGCAAGGGCTACCTATCAACGGATGGTGAACAAGGTCTTTGGAGACCAGCTCAGAAGAAACGTGGAGGCCTACATCGACGACATGGTCATCAAGACGAAGCAAGCCAACCATGTCGACGACTTGAACGAAACCTTCTCAAATCTCAGGAAAAACAAGATGAAGCTTAATCCATCCAAATGTGCCTTTGGAGTAAAGGCAGGCAAATTCCTGGGATACATGGTAAATGAGAGAGGTATAGAGGCCAACCCAGAAAAGATACAAGCCCTGGTCGACATGAAGGCTCCCAGCTCGATTAAAGAGGTACAACGGCTGAATGGAAGAATCACGGCTCTAGGGAGATTTATAGCAAAATCCGCTGAAAAGAGCCTCCCATTCTTCAAGACACTACGAGGAAGCAAGAAGTTCGCCTGGAATGAAGACTGTGACAAAGCCTTCGCCGAGCTGAAGACATATTTGGGTAGCCCGCCATTACATACAAGCCCGGCACCCGGAGAACACCTCTACGTCTACCTCGCCGCCTCAGACACAGCTGTTGCAGCAATCCTCCTCAGTGAACGAGATGCGGTCCAAAGATCGATATACTACATCTCCCACGCACTCACAGATGTGGAAATAAGATATCTAAATATGGAGAAAATAGTACTAGCCCTGATCGTAGCGGCAAGAAAGCTGACACAGTACTTCCAGGCCCATGCGTTGACAGTATACACCGACCCCCCACTCAGGCAAATCCTTCACAAACCAGACGTAGTTGGGAGAATGTTAAAGTGGTCTGTCGAGCTCTCAGGATACGACATCACGTACGAGCAGCGCAAAGCAATAAAAGCCCAAGTACTTGCAGACTTCATCTCTGAAACATCATTCGTCAAGCAAGATCAAAGCCCAGCCACCACGCTTACCGAGCTGACATCTTCGACCCTCCCAGCCCGCCCAAGCATATCAGGACGGCCAGCTCGTCACGCCCTCGGCCACTGCACCATTGGGCACTCTATGTTGACAGCTCGTCAAGCAAGGCAGGAAGCGGTGTAGGCCTATCCTTGCACTCACCAGAAGGAGGAGAATTCAGCAAAGCTCTGCGATTTAAATTTCAGGCATCAAACAATCAAGCAGAATATGAAGCTCTGATCACAGGGCTAGAGCTCGCACTGAAACTTGGGGCCAGCCAGGTCGTAATCTTCAGTGACTCCCAGCTCGTCGTGAAGCAAGTTTGGGGGAAGTACGGGGCTAATCACCCCACATTGTCAAAATATTATGAGCTTGCAAAACACCTGTTAGAAAAATTTGAATACTGGGAGCTAAAACAGGTAGACAGGACAGAGAATGCGTGAGCTGATCACCTATCCAAGATTGCATCATCGGACATCAGCAACCTCCCTCAAGACGTATGGTTGGAAACCCTCGAGTCACCATCAGTAAATAGGGAGGAAGTCATGCCCATCAACCCGACAGAAAGATGCTGGATAGATGAAATACAAGACTATATCGAGCACGGAATACTACCTAATAAAAAAGACTTAGCCCAACTAGTAAGCAAGAGAGCAGCTCGCTACACAGTGATTGCTGGGATACTATACAGGAGATCGTTCACCAAGCCATTACTTAGATGTGTCCGACCAGAGACAGTGGATGACCTCCTCGCCGAAGTCCACGAAGGAGTATGCGGAGGTCACCCCGGCGCGAGGTCGCTGTCAGATAGAATTCTCTTCCACGGCTATTACTGGCCGACCTTGCGGAAAGACGCGGAGACCTGCGTACAAAGATGTGACAAGTGCCAGAGATTCGCTAATTTCCCAAGACTGCCATCAGTTCCACAAACACCAGTAGTCGCAGCCTGGCCATTTGATATGTGGGGAGTCGACCTCATAGGACCCTTCCCAAAGGCCAAAGGAGGCTGCGAGTTCTTAATAGTGGCGGTAGATTACTTCACAAAATGGATTGAAGCAAAACCATTGGCTACCATAACCGAGGAGAAGGAAATCAGCTTCATACACGACTATATTTGGTGCCGATTTGGCCTAACTCGAGCTATCGTGTCCGACCATGGCACCCAGTTCTCCACCAAGTTCACTCAGAGATACGAGCAGATGAATATCAAGCATTGGAAGTCCTCGGTTGCTCATCCCAAGGAAACGGTCAGGCCGAAGCAGGAAATAAAAAGATCCTCCATGCCTTGAAGAGAAATCTGGATGAGAAGAAAGGAAGATGGCTCGACGAGCTACCCATTGTACTATGGGGAATCCGCACTTCGGTCAGAGGCTCAACAGGGGAGACACCTTTCACGCTGGCATACGGATCAGAGGCAATGGCCCCAGTAGAAATGGCCCTACCAACATTAATGGTAGCCCATTTTGACGAGCTAGACAACGCAACAACTCGGGGGCTCGACCTTAACTACCTGGAGGAAAGAAGACTGGAGGCAAGACTCAGGATGATCAACTACAAGTAGCTCGCCAAAGCTCACCACGACAAACGAGTCAGAACAAGATCCTTCAACATCGGAGACTGGGTACTCAGAAAGATCGAGGTGACAAGCAGAAACGCTGGAAGGAATAAACTATCCCCAAACTGGGAAGGCCCATTCAGAGTAACAGGCATAATCAGAGATGGGACTTATTGACTGGCTGAACAGGATGGCACACAGCTAAAGAATCCTTGGCATGCGGATCATTTGAAAAAATACTATCACTGATGTAATGCTGTTTCCGATATTATCAATAAAAAGAAGTTTCTCCTATCTGGCATCAACTGCAAATTTACTTTCCTTCACATTGTCAAAAAGCACCTCGACACGTCGAGGTCACCTTGCGACCTACTCCTCACCACGTTGAAGAAGATCGTAAGTTCAAAAGGCACCTCGCCACGTCGAGGTCACCTTACGACCTACTCTTCACCACGTTGAAGAAGATCGTAAGTAACAAAGGCACCTCGCCACGTCGAGGTCACCTTGCGACCTACTCTTCACCACGTTGAAGAAGATCGTAAGTTCAAAAGGCATCTTGCCACGTCGAGGTCACCTTATGACCTACTCTTCACCACGTTGAAGAAGATCGTAAGTAACAAAGTCACCTCGCCACGTCGAGGTCACCTTACGACCTACTCTTCACCACGCTGAAGAAGATCATAAGTTCAAAAGGCACCTCGCCACGTCGAGGTCAACTTACGACCTACTCTTCACCACGCTGAAGAAGATCGTAAGTTCAAAAGGCACCTCGCCACGTCGAGGTTACCTTACGACTTAATTACTCTTCACCAAGATGAAGAAGATCGTAAGTTAAAATAGCACCTCGCCATGTCGAGGTCACCATACAGAGGAAATTTTATGCAAAAATACCAAGTATAACAAGCAAAATTGAGACAGAGGCAACTCATGCTTATATTTACGAAATGAACTATTCACAAGCCCGGATGGGCAAAAATACAAAACAAAACTATTTGAATTACAAGGCACACCAGGCCAAATTAAGCCCGACGCAACGGGGTGAACTAAGGATCAGCACGACTTTCGGCCTCGTGAACAGAACGGGCATGCTCGTCTTGATTTGACTTAGTCCCTTCGAACTCACCAAGCTTGAAGTCCCCGTCGAAGTCAACCTCATCACCATCATCCAGGGCGTCGAGTAAGTAGGGGACATTATTATCGAAGGGAGTGGGGGGAACCCAGGGCTCGCGACCTGACTTGGCATCTTTTCGGGCAATCAACTCCAGCTCCTCGACCTGATATGGCACGAGCTCGTGCCCCCTACGAGCAAGGTCACCCTTAAGCTCAGCATTTCTCCATTTCACCAGGTCCTTCAAGGAGATACCACAGGCCACTGCAACACGAAGAATTTGTGCTTTGCCCTTATCATAGTAAGAAAGAACATCGTCCATATACGACGAGGTCTTCTTGAAATTGGCAATAATAGCATCCGGGCTTTGCATCTTCCTCGCCTCTACCAATTGTTTCTCCAGCTCGGCGATCTTGCCCTCCAAGTTCAACTTCGTTTTAATAAGCTCGTCCTGAGCTGAGGCTTCCCCCTGTGCCGACTTCAAGTCAGCCAGAAGCTTGGTCTACTCTGCAGCAGCAGCAATGAGCTCCTTCTCCAAACGATTTGCCTCCTCAGCAGCTCGTCCAGCCTGTTCGGCAACACGGTTTATTTCCTCTACCTTGCTCGCAGCCAAATCTTGACTCAGCTTAATGTTATCCTGGGCTTTGGCAGCCGCACCTTCTAGCTCAGATATGCGAGCAAGGGCTCCAGTGAGCTCAGCTTTGCTGACACTCTCCAGCTTTTCCTTTTCGAGCTCAGCAACGCGATTGGTCACCTCGTGCCTCTCCTTGTGAGCCTGAGCCAGCCTGTTCGCAAATGATTTAATACCTGCAGCAAACTACCAAATAAAAAGCAAGTCAGAAAACGAAGGAAAAATAAGCAAAGGGGAGATCAAGTGAAAGAATAGCTCACATGGGTCAGGTCGATTCCCAGAATGCCGGCCAGGCGAGAGGGCGAACAGTCATCAAAAGTCTCGCGCACCGAGTCATCGAAAATATCCAGCATGGCCTTCTTTCCCAACTCAAGGGATAGAGTGCCCGGACTCAACATGGGCCCAGCTCGAATAGGAGTCGCCGAGCTTGGGATGGATTGTACTTCGGTTGAAGGGCTGGTCACACTTCGAATACTCCCAACCGGAGAAACTTGCTTTGTAACATCAGGCTCTGCCAGATCAACAGGCTCAGGACGAACAGTCTCAATGGGCACCACGGGCTCAGCAGTTTTTTCGGGCTCTTCGACCCTCAACTTCTTAGCTGATGCGAAAGCCGATGTGGATAGGGATCGCTTTACAGGAGCTCTCGAGCCCGACGCCTTTTCTTTGCCCTTATCAGCTGAAAGAGCAATTGTGGGGAGCACCTCGGCAGTCCCAGCCAAGGTTGCAGCCACCCGGGCCTGACCTAGCTGCTCAAATCGTTCCGACTTCGCCTGAGCCCGCCTGTTCGAGCTCCTCCTCATGGCATCTACATCCTCCATCTCTGCACAGAAACGAAAAGGTCAGGCCACGCAGAAACATATATGTATAAATAGAAGGTGCATTGCAAAGAGAATACATTTAAAACTCATGTATGGATACATCCCCTCTCCGGATCTCTGACAGCCCGGACAATGTTGATGAAGTACAAAGTCCTTATGCAGAATCCACCCTGGGAAACTCTCAAACGGTAGAAAAGTACATATCGGCTCCAGCCCGTTAACCTTCAACGGGGACAGCCCGGCAACAACGAGGAGGTTCTCATCCTGAACTATCCTCCTCCAGTCGTAGCACCGAACTTGTGTACTACCCCATACACCAAAGGGAGCTTCCAAGGCCTGCTTGGCCGACCTATCATATTTGTCGAGGTCGGCATGATGAATCAGGGTGTAGGGCTCTTCGGTGGGCACCGCGAAGTTCCACCCAAGTCTACTCTCAACCAAGACGACCTTGTCAGCCAGCCCGAAACCTTGCCTGGGGGATCAGAAAATAACTTCACTCGATAATTCTGGATTTTTGCTTGGAGGCGATTATTGTTTCTATCGAGGTGGAAGTAGTGACAGAATAAGGTTAAGGTCGGCTCGAATCCAAGAATACGCGTGCACGCAGCAAAACAGATAAGGATTCGCATGGCATTCCAGGTAAGGTCAAGAGGGACAGTCGAGGTGACGTCAAGGAACTCATAGATAAAAGGGTCCAAAGGAAGCCGAAGGCCCAGCTCGAAGAAGCTCAAGTAGAAGCCAACTCGACTTCGCATATTCCTCAGGTCGTGAAGACCGAGCTCGAGATCAGGAATATGACCTCGATAGTCATCAGAATTACAGGGATACTTCGAAGTCCATACGCCCAGGTCGGCAATGGTCATCTTATTTTTCCAATCTCAGAAGGCGCGCTTCGCAGTACCCCCGACATCAACGTCAGACTTAGCCTTCATCTTCCTACTTCGAGGAGCTCGCAGAACGTGACTGGCGTCAAGAAACGAGGAGGAAGACGCCGAGGTGACAGCCCTCGAAGGCCCTGCGACCTTACTAGCTACCCTATGCTCATCAAAGTACAAGTAAAGAAGCCTTGACATGGCAACGTCATACTTCTCGATGATCCTCATCAAGGTGCCGAAGGGAATGTCATCGACCTTGTAGGGTTCATCGGCAGGGACGACCAGGCCATCCAGGTTGGCACCCCATGAAGTCAACAGAACCTTTGCCTCACTCGATAGTACAACTTTCCAGTCCCCATCCTCGGTCTTGTAAATAGCGTGACCTTTTTGCGGCCTAGCAAACATGGGGCCTTCATTAGCACGTTTAATCCTCATGTTCTCAGAGAAGGAACACGAGGAAGAAGAGCTAACGGGGAGAATGGTTATGAAGAAGAGACAGATCGCCTAGACACTGTGACCTAGACAATTCGACTTGGACAGATCGACCTAGATGGGAGGCTAAAGAACGTGATTCGCCGGAACCCAAAAATTCAAAATCGCCGGAAACCTTACCCAGATTCCGGCCGAACACCAACGAGAGAAAAAACAGGTGAAATAGCTTGAATGGCAGGTGATAAACGAGAGGAAATGAAGCAGAGAACAAGGGAAACTAACCTAAGGTCCAGGAAAAGCAACGAAACGCGAAGGAAAGCCTGAATCTGAGCTTTTGAAGAAAACAGGTAGATCGCCGGAAATCGCCTGAAGGTTAGAGAATTTTGGAAGCTTCTGGTAAAATGAAGATGAATAGTAGGAATCATTTATATAGGTGACCCAGAGCGGCCGGGTCGACCCGCACAGAAACACACGGATCCTCGAACGACGTCGTTTTGAAACAAAAACTTCAACCGCCAAAATTTTAAACTTGAAGGGACGCGCCGTCTGACAGCCCACGATCTCTGCACCCATTAAATGGGCACGTTTCCCAAGGAAAGTACGAAGTCGAACTAGAATCTGGAAGCTTCGCGAGAACCAGTCAGCTCGATGCAATGAATCTTTATTTCACACCTCGAGGATAAATCCTCTCCTTGAGAAGTAGGGGGCTACTGAACGACCTCAGCCTACAGCTGGACACGTGGCAGATATCGCAGCCTCATGAGCTCCAGCTGGCAATTGCCGAGGTGACATACGCCACCTCGAACATGACGACCTGGAAAGCATAATATGAAAGGTCGCTCACCTCATCAGTATACTCTCCCAGAACGTTGATACAGGGACCTACATTGCGACCTGGGGACGTCCCAGGCCAACCTCACCAACATCAAGTGACCTGGCGTATGCCAGGCCGACCTTGATGGCATCGAGCGACCTGGGGCATGCGAGGCCGACCTCGACTACGTAAAGCGACCTGGAAGCATCCAGGTCGACCTTGGCATAGTCCCTTCAGCTCGGCACAGCAGTGTCCTATACGGAGTCATATCATGCTTGGGAAGAGTCCTGTTATAATTCTTTTACATATCAGTCCTAAGCATATAAGGAAACCTATTCCGAAAGACATGGGGATCATATCACCCCTACTCCGAATCCAACCAGGATTATGGTTCCTATCTCTATAAAAAGCACCCTCAACAGGCCTCATAAGGTACGGGCAAATTACTTACTTACATACTCTCTTAGCATTACCTCTCGTACGAAGTATTGCTAATTCTCACGCCTGAGGGTTATCGCTGGGACAACCCAGCACCCCTTACGGTGTTCTCTGTTGATCACAGGTTCAAGGCTATCAGCACTTCAACAAGGGCAATCCCTGCAACACAAGCCGGAATCCTACTAGACTACACACGGGGACCAGACACGTTCACACAATCTTTTTGGCGTGATCAGCCGACCTTGATGGCATCGAGCGACCTAGCGCATGCCAGGCCGACCTCGACTACGTAAAGCGACCTGGAAGCATCCAGGTCGACCTCGGCATAGTCCCTTCAGCTCGGCACAGCAGTGTCCTATACGGAGTCATATCACGCTTGGGAAGAGTCCTATTATAATTCTTTTACATATCAGTCCTAGGCATATGAGGAAACCTATTCCGAAAGACATGGGGATCATATCACCCCTACTCCGAATCCAACCAGGATTATGGTTCCTATCTCTATAAAAAGCACCCTCAACAGGCCTCATAAGGTACGGGAAAATTACGTGCTTACATACTCTCTTAGCTTTACCTCTCCTACGAAGTATTGCTAATTCTCACGCCTGAGGGTTATCGCTGGGACAACCCAGCACCCCTTACGGTGTTCTCTGTTGATCACAGGTTCAAGGCTATCAGCACTTCAACAAGGGAAATCCCTGCAACACAAGCCGGAATCCTACTAGACTACACACGGGGACCAGACACGTTCACACAATCTTTTTGGCGTGATCAGTTTGGTTCCGTTGCCGAAACCAAAATATAATGCACCTCCAAGTGATTTTTCAGTCATGGAACAAATATTAGTATGAATTAAATCAAGAACATGTTTTCTTCTAGATGACCAGCCAAGTCTACGGAATGAAACTCTATATTGCTTACCAGCTAAGCGATCAATACAAGAATCAAGTGTTTTACCTTTCACGTTGGGCAGGAGGTCTTTCTGGTCGAGGATTCGCAATCCTTTCTCGCTCATGTGCCCTAGCCTCTTGTGCCATAGCGCCAAGCTTGAGTTATCCTGGGCAACATTAGCCTCCCCCTTGCATAGTCATACTTATGTGAAATACAATGAGCCATCCTTTCTGCCTCGGGCAATGATCATTTTACCTTTGATGAGCTTCCATTTTTTAGCCCTTAAGTTATTTACCAACCCGATATCATTGAGCTTCCCGACCGAGATAAGATTGAGGCGCATATCTGGGATGTGCCTTACATCCTTCAACATGAGCTTACACCCAGTGTTAGTCATCAATGAAACTTCTCCTACACTAACAATCTTTCTTGTGACTTGATTTCCCATTTTTACGTTACCAAAATCTCCCTTTTTATAGGATGAGAAGAACCCTTCATGTGGAGCGATGTGAAAGGATGCTCATGAATCAACGATCCATAGGCTATCATCATAGACAAGATTGAGGTAGTTGTCTTCTCCAATTAGGATGACATCGACTTCATCCTTGGCTGTGACTGCAGTAGTACTCTGTTCTTCCTTCTTCCTTCTTCCTTGGGTCAATTTGGTCTGCCTTGACAGTCCCATTCTTTTGATCTCTCTTAAGATTATGACATTCGACTTTCTTGCGGCCCAGCTTGCCCATTCATTTTCGTTCTTCTCCTTCGGCTTGTTCTCGTTGGTGATTGGCTCGTGCAAATCTTTACAATGTAGGTGATCCTCCATCATCGGCTTCCAATAAGAATATATAGTTCTCCATTGTAAGCTTAACATGTCACCATCATGAGTGATGGTAGCCTCCATCTCAAATCAGAAGAGAAAAGAATACCCTTCAACCTGGCTCCGATACCATTGTTGGGAAAAACTTGTATTTTTCCTCTGTGTGATTAAGATGAGCAATAAAAATTAAGAAAAATATGAAGAATAATAGATGAAGAAACACAAGAATTTTGGTTACGCAGAAAACCCAAAATGAGGGAAAAATTGCAGGACTAGTAGTCCAATTCTTCAACTATGAGATGATAGTAGGATTACAACACCTCACCCGAATCAGAAGGATAACAATATTTCTCACACAATAAATTTATGTGGAACACTCACTAACTTGAGAAATTGGAGATTTTCTCAAGTTCCTCACATTAAAATGGCTCACTCACACTCTTTGAGGTACTATCACAATTGTGGTTGGGTTGTCGAATTGACAAACCTCTCCAAGAAGCTATTCCTCCGTTCCGGGTAAAGAGTGCACTTTTCTTTTTTAAAAGTCAACATGTGACTAAATCAAATCAAAATTTTACATACTTTACTTATGTTTTAAGAAATAAAAGGTCATTAATTAAAAACTATCTTAAAAATATTATGTATTAAAACTTTTAGGATTTTGTAAAAATTAATAAATTTATATTAATTATCGGTCAAATCTTAACTAAGTTGACTGAAAAAAAATCAAAAGTGAACTCTTTGTTTAAAACGGAGAGAATAGTATTTATAGATAGCATAAGAGCTACTAGATGCTTTTCTCCATCTTCTCTCTTTTTTTTTTTTTTTTTTTTCATTTAATGATACTTATCAAAAAGAGTTCACTTGAACACTCTAGAGCATCTAGTTCAATTCATGAACCTAGCATTGAAAATGAAAGAGGCTTTGAATGCTTTATGGAATATGAATTCCATACTCCTCTCCAGTTCTCAGTGAACTCCCAGCCTTCTGATCTCTTTTGTTTTTTTTTTTTTTTTTTTTTTTCTTTTGAATAATAATGGGCATCCCCAAATTGGTAGGGACCCCAATAAAAAATCCAAATAAGACCAATAAACATAGATCTAATATTACAAATTAAAGGACCATAATTTCAAAGATGAAAATGAGAATATCAAAGGAACAAAATTGAATATTAAATCTCTCAGTCTTTATTCATTGCACCCAACAAGTTTCATCAACAAACATCATCACCACCTATGGGTTATGACAACAACAAATATCATTCTTACAAAATGGAGTAGACCGATCAGTCCCATGTTTCTTGCACAAGACTGGGCAAACAATTGGAGGCTTCCCGTCTTCACATTTGTATGCAGGGTAGCAAGCATGGACGGGTATGTCTCCCTTACTTCCTATAGGGCTTGCATCTGCCGTAAGAAAAGAGAAGAAAAATTGTTAAGAATATAGACATAGGAATAAGCCATGATTCGACCGTTAAAGGGAATATGTGTGTGTGTGTGAGTGACTTATAGCCCGTTTGTTCGTGCATTTTGGCCAAAACGCAGGGTTAAAACGCAGCTTATTACTTAACTTAGCATTTCAATGCTGCGGTAGAACAAACTGCGTTTTCAAAATGCATCTGCGTTTTAAAATGCTGAAATTTCTAACTTTTTCCCAAAACGCAGTTGGAAAAAAAAAACTGCGTTTTGATATAATATTCCAAACGCATTTATAAAAAAAAATGTTGCGTTTTAAATAATCCCTGTTTTCAAAACTCAGCATTTTAAAAATACTGCATTTTAAAAACCCTGCACCAAACATGTGTGAATGTGTTTGTGTTTGTGTTTGTGTATGTGTGTATATGTGCGTCAATGTGTAAATATATATATATGGTGTGTTATAGCTATACTATCAAAAATATACCTAAGCTAGTAGTAGCTACTGCAAAAGCTACTACAACAAGAAAGATAACGGAGAACTTGATAGAAGTCATCTCTCTTTCTTCTATTATATTATGACTTGTGATGTATAAATGACTTAAGGAACCCTTTATATAGAGCTTCTTGAAAATATGAAACATTTTATGGGTGTTAAGTATCTTTGTACATTGTGTATTGTACTTGTTAATAAATTGAATTTGGCCATATGTCAAATATCCATGAAAAAGCTTTTAGTAGAAAGTATTTGAAGTAAAACCTCAATAGTTTATTTTGCAACATGTAATAGATTTAGATTTGGAATAGAAACAAATAATTAACAATAAATGTAATAATACTATGGTAGACTATTTAGGATATTGTTGACCACATTTAGATATGCATAAAAGTTCATTTCAATGCAAATGTATAGAAGAAAAACTCAAACACTAAGATATATTAGACTATTTAGAGCATTAGATTATGTCAGATGTGTCTTTCATAGATTTGATTTAAAATTTTAACTATGGTAATAAGAAAAAAAAAAGAGAGAGAAAGAAATTAAATTTCATAAAGACACTATTGCCTAAAAGTTATACCAACACGGTAGAAAAATGAATTCTTTTAAACAAATGTGGATTAAGTCTAAAGACAATACTTCTTCCGTCCGTAATTGAATGTCCCTCTTTTGAAGAAGTTTTATCCCTAAATAAATGTCTATTTTCCTATAAAGTTACTAAATTTATATCGCTGCTGTAGATACCCAGAACTCGTACACCTACATTATACGAATTGTCCAATAAATAACTGTTTATTTACAAAATGGACTAACACTTGTTTCTATGATTATATAAGGAAACAACATACACAACGGACTGTCAACGTCCAACAAATACAATGGCTTCAGTTAGATCAACATCAAGGGTCAAACTCGAAGATACAACAGGACTAACGACGTCCAACACACAAACATCCTTCCGTTAGATCAACATCAAGGGTCTAGACTGAAGATACACAGCTTAGAAGGGCCAAAATGCAAGTCACAAAGCCTGAAAAAAGCCAAAAATAGGGTTTGGTGCGCTGAAGACATTTCTGGTGCGCTGATACACCCAAACAGGGTTTGGTACGCAGACACCATGCCAGGTGCGCCGCGCACCAAACCTGCATTGCCCCATAAGTCAAGCCGCCTGGCTGGTGAAGACTTTGAAGGCTGAAGGAAGCTTCGTCCAAACTTGGGCCAGAGAGTAAACTCTCACTTCCTCCCCTATATAAGGAAATGATCAGCTCTCTCCTTCAAAAAAAGACACGATCATCAGCTCTCTCCCTCAGGACACACTCACACACACACAACTCTCTCTCTCTATCAAGCCTCTTTTGAGGAAGAAAAGAGAGAAAGAAAAGAGAACAGAGTATTGAATCTCTCTCAACACACACAAAAAACGTAAGTCTTCCTTTCCTCGATTGATAGCAGTGGAAGCACAACGGTCAGGCTACGAGCTAGCTTGATCCGGTATAATACAACGACCTAGAACGTGGCCCGATTTCTGTAAAACAACAGAAGGTAACCCCTTCCGTTCGTTAGTTTAGATATGTAAATAAATGTATATAATTATTTTAATGCATTCCAAATACATTGTAAATACATGCAAAATATATATTCTGTAAATAAACAAACTTGTGATAATTAAATACGAGCATGTAAACGTGTAGAGACCGAAAGGGCGAATTGGATGCGTAAAACCTTTCCAAATCGTAACTTGGCCCCCGAACTCATAATCGAAAGGGCGAATTGGATACGTACGCGCCTTAGCGCGCATATGGCGCGCCGTGGTGACAGTATTTCATATTTTTTGTAATTTTTGACTTTTTGACCAATTTCTTTGGCCCTCCTTGAGCCATGTCCCTTCCTTCCTTGGCCTAATATTTTAACCCCTTTAGTCAAGTGGAGAGAGACCCCAAATCTCTTCTCTTTCAACCCGATTGTCACCTTGCAACATAGCAAAAGTATGTGTAGAACTTTGTTGAGACTAGTGTGTGTTTTTTCATCTCTACAAGATCCAACCATCTGATTGACGATCCGAGACCACCGTTGTGTTAGGATTGAGTAGGAGAACAACTTGGGAGGCTTTGATTGTGTTTTTGATAGCTTGATTTTCGGTTCTAGATAAGTTACTAAATCCCCTTTTTTTATGCTTTTAAGCTTTAATGCATGTTAGCTTTAAATAGACATGTTAACCATGCAAGAATTGAGATTTACAAGTCTAAATGCTATGTTGATATGAGTAACTTGTGTTTGTGCTATTTGCTTTGAATTGATGATGTTATATTTGTAGAGATTGTAATATCAACCTTAGAATTTGATTATAGAGACAGTTTGGGACTTTAGATGGATAATTTTGCATATAGCAATTATGCTCAATTTTTATGAATGGTGGTAAAGACTTAAAAGAAGTTGATTTTAGGGAAGAATAAAATACACTAAGAAGTATGTTAAATCCCTACAAGATTTAGAGTTCGTTTGATTGAAATTCCTAATTTTCAAACATTTGTTCAAGTGTACAAATTGGTACTTGTGAATTAGATACTTATAATGTAGCTCTAATGTGGTTGATTGAATATTAGCAACCATATGTTTGGTGGTGATCTTTAGTAGAATTAATTAATCTACTTGGCATTTATCGGGTTCACTACTTTTGAACTCGATGTTGTTGTGCATGAAACGAGTATATATCTACTTGTGCATTGCATTGAATCCGGCTAGCAATTTTGGCAGAGTCAAGGTGGGACGACGTATGACCTTTACAAATCAATGTTTGTGATCGATATGGGTCGCCATACCGGAGTTCACCCACACCCCTCCTCTATTGGCCACAGTTAAGATGTAGCCTCACTGTTGTAGCAATACGCATGATTTTGGTTTGCTAGTGGAACCCGATGGGATCGGGGACGTCGATACATCACGCACGAGTATCGAGGCACGTTTGTTTCTCGTGTGTTGCAGGAGCAACGTGAAGATGACAAAATAGAAATTATAACCTTTCTTAAGTGGTTTATTTATATTGTACTTATGTAAACATCACTGTGCTACCACTAAATACAAAATAGAGAAGCACGTGGCATAACAACCCTCAGTTCCTCCTGTAAGGAAAGGATATAAAACCTTGGTTCCTCCTGCATCATCTTTTCAAAGGACTTGGTAAGGAAATAGAGAAGCACGTGAAATACCATCATATTTTCAAAGAACTTGGTAAAGAAATTAAGGACTAAATTATTTTTAGGAGGAGAAGATGTAAAACTTTGGTTCCTCCTGTATTTGTTGTGTTTACTTTATTGTATTATTATCATGTTAGAAATATTTGTTAAGCTTATTTGTTTGATTCATGTCTTGATTTCTTGTTGCATTTCATAGTTGCACATAAGGTTAACTTGGCTATGCCTTGAATTGTGATTTAATCTTTGTAATCATTCGTTGTTGTAATACATTGCACTCCTAGCTTTGTTATGAGTTGTTTCGATTGAGTTTCGGGAGTGTTTCGGACTTGATTAGATGTTAGAATCATCTTAGGGTCACTTAGAATCACTTTAGAGACATTTTTTAACACTTTTGGAGTCTCGTGAGGGCGTCACATGATCTGTCTAGGATCTTCACACATTCAAACCAACAAACAGTCACCAGAAAATTTTGGTAACTCTTTTGCATCACCACCTGACACTATCGTAGTAGAACAAAGCTCAAACATGCACATTTGAATTCCTTTTATCAAACGGACTTGCATCATCATCTGAAGCCATACACAAATAATGCTTAGAATTGTGCAATCTTACCGTACAAGGGTCATGGCACTTGCTTGAGAACGTAGAAGAGCTTTCTTGATTTGGCTCACATGGTCTCGAAATATAATAGGATAGGATGGTCCAAAATTCCGCCAATATCTCCAAAAAGAAAAAAAAAGACATCCTTGACATGTAGTAGCCAAAGATTACAGCCTTTGAAGGCTGATATCAGTTAATAGCTGGCTGAAGTCATTTAACTATGGGCTACAATGTTTCATTGTAGTCCAAGCCAAATTTGTGAGAGATATCATGCACCAAAAACCTTGCTTTGTATCTATCTATGGTGCCATCTGCCATCCGCTTTAATATGTTCACCCATTTACATAAAATGGTTTGGACAGCTTTACATTTGCGAACTAAGTCCCAAGTTTCATTTTTTGTAAGAGCTCCCATCTTCTTTTCAATAACGACTTCCCATTCTCCTTCCTTCTGTTTATTTATACGATGATGGTAAGATTTATCAGCTGCAGCTGCAATGAAGCATTTAGTAATTTATAACAACCTTTCCTGCACAAATATCCTTATACTTCTTGGGCTTTTCTTACTACTATGTAATCTCCAAACTGACATTTCCTGTTCTTGTTCTGCTTAATTATCTTCATTGTATTATTCACCAGTCATTGCGCAGAGACTTCGGACTCCCCTCTCTTATACAAAGGTCTCTACATTCATCAACAGAGTTTAGCAACCCTTGTACAAAGTAGATTAATCACATGGCAGGCACATTGGACACCTTCAGCTGATTACTCTGCAGGTAGATTCTTCCGTGCAACCAGCACCAAGCGACTTCTTATAAATGCCTTAGATTTCGCTTAGCAACTCTATTTTCTTGAAACAATCTTGGACACAACATTTGCCTTCTTATTGTATGCACCTCAAATAAATCATCAAATTCATTTGATATACATTCCCCTCCATTTTGGGTCATACATACTTGAATCTCCTTTGAAGCTCCCTCTCAGCCTTACTTTTGAAGCACTTAAAGATTGAAAGTCTCTGATTTTTTTGCCATGAAAAGCATCCATGTGAACCTGGTATAATGATCAAATAGGACAAACATATAGTGAAAACCACAATAGCTTTACTGATGTGCAAGTGGACAAATCCATGTGAATTAGCTCCAAAGGTTCCTTATCTCATTGTACCCCCAGCACAGGGTTCCTGAGATTTAGGTGCAAGGCGCAAAATGGTATTTTCTTTTTTTAAACATAGGCAGTAAAAAGGCAGGCCAAATCAACACCTTAGTAAAGTACAAAAAAAGGTATGTATAGAAGTTCTGTTCAATAGAAAAAAAGAAGTAAAAACGGAAATGGTAAAACCAAGAATAAAGCATAATATAAATCAGGCAATCAGTATTGGGAATGCTTAGGCCGGTAAGGCCCAGCTCCCAGCACCCATTCACTGTAGACAAGGGCCTAAGCGTTGCCCCCTTGACTTGCAATTCTAAGACCCAAAACCTGCGCCTACACACGCCTTCAACAGCACTGCTTACACTTTATTGAGAAAGGTCCAGATGCCAATCAATGTGCCTTCCCATATTGACGGCCTTGGTATTCAACAGAACTGAGAAAAGGAGGAAGCATGTTCCGCTACTTTTGTGGGTATTATGACTTTCAGAATTTTAATTTAAGGAGATAAATAAAGATATTTATGAGAGAAGAGAATGATTTGTAAATCCTGGCTGTGAAATGAGGCTGTTGAAGGAATGGACAACAAAAGGATGGAAAGAAACAAGATCCAGGACTAGAACACCGTCATGCCTCTTTCAGTGTTTGGCTGGAGTGCAGGACAGTGCGCAAACTTACCCAACATAAGAAGCAAGAGTTGGTGAAAAGATTTAGCCATCATTGCTAACAGGCTACATGCAGTTATTCATGATCCTACAAGCATCATATTTACTTTCAATTGGCTGGTGGCGCCAAAGTGAAGCAGTTCTAGACAGAAGTAAAACCCATTTAGCCACAAGGATATTTTGCAAACCTCCAAAATACAAATACCCAACCCGCCATTTTCGGTTGCCTCACCCTCTATATCTGAACCTCTTCGGTAGCAATGGAGATAAATGCACCAACAGAAACGTGGCAGTTGTATGGTTGATGCTAATAAAGACCACGAAGACTGCCCAATGAGACGAATGGTATAACCTCATACGTAACGTAAGCCTGTGAGTTTATGCCCTTAATTAGCACCGCTATACGTAGCAATGACCTCCCCGATTCCCAAGATTAAGAATAGAGTAGCATTGATAGAAAGTCCATGTTAAATCATAACAAAATAGTCAATCTAAAGTCAAAACCCGAAAGACCCTCTTATTGAATTCAATCTTGTATTTGTCATTGCTTACCTCATTTTCTTGCTTAGTGTAGTTTTAATCATAGTTATTAAAGGCAATCGTCTGGCTCGCCTGAGGCGAGAGGCGAGGGTATGTCGCCCGGAGGTACTCAGGCGTATGCCTTTGTCACCCATTCGAGGGGTGAGAGGCGAAGAAAGGCGACCTAAGGTGAACGAAGGCCAATATTTGACCGGAATTTGAACTTTTTATTTTTAGATCTCGACCTATTTTCTTAGATCTAGACAAATCAACCTAATATTTGCCAAATCCAAAGCCACAGATGTCTTCGCCTTGAGGAGACGATCACATGTGTGGTTTTGGATTTGGCAAATATTAGGTTGAAAAAGGGTAGCCGGAACCTACAAATGTAAGATCCAAAGTGTTTGGTTGGTTTGAAGAGGATCTCTATGGTTATTAGTCATATTTTTTTAGAAAATCTACCTTTTTTCTTTTGATTTTCAAGAAAAAAATGTAGTTTTTGGTATAAATACAAAACTTTTTGATGGTGCTTGGTTGATCCCAGATCCCAAATAATTTTTTGATAGAATCAAACCCAACAACCCATTCATTTATGATTCATTGTGTCATCGCTTCCAATTTACACGAACATTGTCAGCTGGAAAGGTAAAGTTCCTTCCGAAATTCGAACTTTGAACATTTAGTATGCGTAAGGCTAACACTAACTACTGCAAGCAACATAGGAGGTCTTTCAAAGCTTTGAACCCAGTTGTGTAAGTCACGTGTATTTAGAAAACAGAATTGCATTCTAACCTTTTTTTCCACTGCAATGCTGTTTGGCTCTTTTGGAATAACGTGTTCTTTATTCAATGAATCTTGGATCAGAAAATTTTTCTTTGGAAGCTTTGCTTCTTCAGAAGTACAGGAGCTAAGGGAAGGTAAGAAATGGAAGTGGCACTGGAAATGCGAGATTTTCGCTCTTCTTTGCTATGTAGGGTTTTTCGGTACCAATAGCCCTCCCCTCGATTGCTTCCTAAGAAAGATATCTCCCAGCATATCATTGAGTTGAGGCATTTGATTAAGGATTTGGTGCCCGACTGGAGAGTAGTTTTGTCCTAATTTTCCTTGACCTGTTGGGGTTGTTTTCTCAATTTCTTCTTCTTTCTTTTTTCCTAGTAAGGCTGACTTCTCTGCTCCATCATTCTACACTGTTTCCACTCCTAGTGAAAGTTTCTTATTTCATCCAAAAAAATAACCTGTGACATCGCACTTAAAGACAACAAAGCTTTTATTAATAATCCTTTTCATGGAGGGAAGGTAAAGAAAAAAAGATAGATTAAGTTTCTATGGCCCCGTTCATGCCTCCTTAGATTAGAATTCCTTCCTTGTTGATCTCTAAACATTCAATTTCGCTAGTTTCCAGCACTGATTTAATTCATATCTACGACAGCAGTACTGAATTTCACTGATAAATCAAAGCCTCCTTTTAGTCAGTATCAGTTCTGTGTTAACCCACGGCCAATTCTCACGAAAATCGAAACATGCAAAAGCTTGATCACAACAAATTTAGGCGTACACAAACATAGCAAACAAAATTAGATCCTAATAAAGCAGCACAAAAAAAAACACACAAACACATAATCAATTGAATACGTAGACATACAAACGCGAATTGAATTAAAAAAGGTAATTACCTAGGGCTTCTAATTTACGGTTGGTCTTGATGAGAAGAAAGGCAGGAGGCAAGAGAGAGTTGAGCTTGTTGGCACTGAGATCGCTTGAGAGCAGTGCCGCTGCTGCCACAAAGGCTCAGAACCGCTTCCGATTCGGCTGGACAGGCAACCGACAAGAGGCATTGGGCTAGAGAGCGGTTCAAGTGGCGGCACGCCGCTTCACGCGCCCGACCGTTTGGGACTCGCCTGTGGCACTCCGCCAGTGCCCGATGCAGCCGCTCGCACTCCGTCCCCACCACGCTCCACCCACCTCCTCCAACTTCCCGTGACATGTTTGGATATTCCGGTTTGGTTAAAGCATCTATTGGTCCGTTGGCTTTTAAAAAGTTTATGAAGGCCCAACCCCAAAATTGTTAAGTATACTCATTTATTTAGTTGACACACCCTTCAAATATTATATCACCTATATTACTAAGTAAGTATACTCCCCTTATTTTACTATTTTACCCTTTAACAATAAACTCCTACAAATCTAATTTACTAAGTTCACCCCCCAATTCTTACACACCTAAAACACCATCTACCCACCCCATCTCCCTCCCAAAAATACTATCAATCAATTTCTCTCTTTCATCCGCTCACACTCCTCTCCACAGCCACAGCACTGCATTTTCTTTGTTACTTTATCTACTTCTTAGCTTCCTAATTTCACAAATTCAAGCCACTACAAGCTCCAATTAAAAAATAGAACCATTCGGTAAGTGTTTCATTTAAAATTTGGTTTTTTGGTTGCATTTTGGTTGAATTTTGGTTGCATTTTTTGATGATTTTTTGAAACACGCATTTTGGTTGCATTTTTTTTATGATTTTGATGATTTTTTAAATTTTTTTAGGGGAAACTGCATAAGGATTGTGCGGCACCCCCTTACCGCACCTCCTAAAGAATGTGCGGCACTGGTCCACCGCACATACCTTAGGGAGTGCGGTAGGGGATGCCGCACATTCCTTGGGGTGTGCGGGAAGGGTGCATCGTTAGGTAGAGGGCAAAATCGGCCCCCAATGGGTCCGATCGGCCGATATTTGCATGGGCTAATGTTTAATTTTTGGAGGCCCAAAAAAATGCGGGCCTTTTTGGCCCGGTCCAATAGGCCCGATGGT